>QODF01000347.1:139736-203812 GCA_024372805.1 Oostethus manadensis
TGATCCCTGATGGAGTCCCACCTTCACTCGGAACTCCTCTGTCACACCTGCAGCACACCTCACTACTGTCTTACAGTCCTCGTACATGTCCTGCATCGCTCTAACATACTTCTCTGCCACTCCAGACTTCCTCATACAATACCACAGTTCCTCTCTGGCCACCGTACTTCTCTATCAACATCTTCAAAGCACAATAAAACACTGGGTTGTGCCCCCGTTGCGACTACATTTTTGAAATTACAGCTCTAAAATGTATTATTTTGAAATATCTTTACTAAAGAGAGAAAATGTGGAAGTGGAACAGATGTAAAATAAAAATGTAAAAAAAACTAGTTTTTTGCTAAATAAATAAGATAGACCCTAATAAAATGCAGCGCTCCATGCAGTCGACAGTGACTAATCCCGCAACAAAACTTACCAGAATGACTTTATAGTGGCAAGTTCTTCCACATGTACAATTATTTTTGTTAGCAACAGATTTGTTAAGTGGTGGTTTCGTGTTGTTCAGTGGAGAATAAGCTGATTATAGCATGTATCCTGGACTCCCGTCTCATTCTGAATCACATCTCCGCATTTGGTGACTCCGACGTGAGTAATATCAACCTACAACAGCGTGGCAGTACCGACGCCACACAACAACATTTGGCAACACACTGAATCCCAGTTCCGACTGCGACGAATAACACAGGACAGGACGTGATAAAATATTTCCACTTTGTGGTCGCGCTGGGCCTACACTTTGTCATATTTTAGAAATGGTACGATGCGCAATAGGGGTTGTGAAACCCTATATTTTTTCATACTGTAGTGTACCCTTAAACCGGTAACGGGCCACGTGTAGTCCGAAATTGTCCATCAAATCTAATGATACTCCCATCTTTCATTCAAACCATCTTCTAGGTATATCTAGTGCCTCACAACCTGGCCAGGAAAAGAGTATGGAACAAAAAATATCCCATCTGCATCAAGCTGGGGAAACAGGATGATTTTATATCCAAGGCTGAAAGTGAGACCAGTGAGAGCATCACAGCAAAGATCAAGGGTGAAGCAACAGGAGGAGCACCAGAGCCATCCTCTTCAAGTAGAGAAATGACTCTTTATCTGTTTGGAAGAACTGGGAGGGAGAAGGAAGAGTGGTTCCAAAAGTTTCTTTCAGCCTCCAAGCTCAAGGTGGATTTAAACAAACTTGCAAGTCCTGCAGAGTCTAAAAGTGGTGAGCATAAACGATTGTACTTTTGTTTTCAAAACACATCTCAGTTATACTCAAACAGTTGTTTATTTCACTGGATAATACGTTTCTGGGAAAAAAACAAATTCATTCCATATATGGGCCAAACATGGATTTCTATTCCTCTGTTTTGATTAAGTTATGACTTGTTTTTCTCAAAATATTGTCATTCAAAAAACATTTTAAGTTGCAGTTGTCAATAGTGGGTACGTGCCACACACCAACATGCAAAACGAAAAAGAAATGGGAGTGAGAAAAAAATAATCAGTAAGCAATTGTAAACTGTAATAGGATGTTTATCAGCCAAACAATAGTTAAAGTTGAAAAAAACAAACCTGCTTAAAATACAATTTTCAAACAAGACTCATTAATCAATACCTGCAGCGTTTCTTGTTTATCACCTTAAAAGTCATTGTGGGCATGCTTGGTGCCAGTGTTTCAAAGCTAGTGGGTATGTTGCTCCAGGTGGTCAAGATGGCTTCCCAGAGCACTTCTCTGTATGGAAGTGATGTCCATTTTTGTAAACATCCCTTGCCATCCATCCCCAAATGTTCTTAATTGGATTAGGTCAGGGAAGCACACAGGATGGTCCAAAAGATTGAGCCTATTCTTCTGGAAAAAGGCCTTTCTCAGCCGGGCATTGTGAACTGCAGCGTTGCCCTGTCCTGTTGAAAAAGCCACTCATTACCACAGGGGCGAGGATGAAGATCTTCGGTCATGAGGAATGTAGATAGCTACTGTTAGACGCCCCTGCACAACCTGAAGCTCAATTGAAGGATCATGATGGCGCCCCCTCCACTGTGCCGTGTAGAAAACATCTCAGGTGGGATGTCCTTGTTAACCAGTAACGTTAGGAAGCCATCGGGACCGTCAAGAGAATACAACTTTGGATGCATTCATTGGAAGCAATGGAGAGTGTGGAAAGGAGGTGAAGAAGCGTGTACAGGCAGGCTGGAATGGATGGAAAAAAGTGGCGGGTGTGATGTGTGATAGAAGAGTTTCATCTAAAATGAAAGGAAAGGTGTACAAAACTGTGGTGAGACCAGCGATGTTGTTTGGTTTGGAAACAGTGCTGCTGAGCTGAGGAAAAGACAGGAGGCAGAGCTGGAGGTAGCAGAGATGAAGATGCTGAGGTTCTCTTTGGGTGTGACCAGGATGGACAGGATCAGGAATGAGCACATCAGAGGGACAGCGCATTTAGAGGTTTTGGAGATAAAGTCAGAGAGGCCAGACTGAGATGGTTGGGACATGTCCAGAGGAGAGATAGTGAATATATTGGTAGAAGGATGCTGAGTTTTAAATATCCAGGCAGGAGGCCTAGAGGAAGACCAAAGAGGAGGTTTATGGATGTAGTGAAANGTTTATGGATGTAGTGAAAGAGGACATGGAGATAGTTGGCGCAAGAGAAGAGGATACAGAAGACAGAGTTAGATGGAGGCAATTGATTAGTCTTGGTGACCCCTGAAGGGATAAACCGAAAGGAAAAGAAGAAGAGAAAACAACTTTGGAGCCCAACTAACCTACAGAGGAAACTCAATTGGGCCGCTTTTAACCCAGATCTTCCGGTCTCTACCCCAAGCTCATGACCGTAGCTGAGGGTAGGAATGTATATGACTGGTAAATTCAGATCTGTGCCTTTTGGCTCAGCTCCTTCTTCACCACAACGAACCGATTTAGGCGCTGCACCAATATGACGGTACCTGTCCGCTTCCTCTGCAGTCCAATGGGCCAAAAAATCCCGATAGGACTCGTTCATCTTGATGGCATGCCTCACTGCTGATGTCCACCAAGAGGTTCTGGGATTTCTGCCACAACAGGCACTGAACATCTTAAAGCCACAGTTGAATCTCTCCAGGAGGTGGGAGTTGAAACTAATTCTGATGGGGAATCTCTGCCCGACGTTCCCAGCAGCAGGCCCTCATAATATCTTTAGGCCAGCCAGGGCTGCCTGACATCCTCCCCTATCATCAGAGCCAACTCACTACCAGGTGGTGATCAACAACTCTATCCTTCTTTTCACCCTAGTTTCCAAAGTGTGTTAATACACCCCTGATATACAGTATAAAAGACAATTGAATGATATGCGTTTGTATTGTTTTTTTGTCATCCATATCTCATAAGTCAATTGAAGGTAATTTTTGAGGGACTGGAAAGTTTCCTTCACCTTGTTCTCTCACGTGTGTTATTGTTCCAAAGCTCAGAGCTGTCACAGTCGCAGCAGTAGCCGTAGCAGTCTGGATGATGCCATGGCAGCACAGCCCAAGACAAAGGACTCCACAACAGCAGACAATGACAAAGCCAAGCTATTGGACTATAGTGTTTACATGGCTTCCTTATTGCCAAAACCAGCACCAGTCACCTCTCCAGTTACCAACTCTGAACTTCATAGTCCCCAGAGCAGTCCCAGAGCTGACAAGAAGGTACCAGATATTCCATGACTTTCGTCGTCGTCTTCTCCTTTTGGCTCATCCCTTCTTATCAACCATGCATGAAAAAGTTAATTGAAACAGCTTTCAGTAGATGACAAATCAACCATTTTCGGCAGTATTGCTATAATGATAATCATAATTGCTATAATGCTGTCATTCGAACAACCGAGGGATAATGGAGTTGAAAATTGTAGAATTGTTTTTAGGCTATCTTAATGTATTTGTCAACTTTACTTGTACCTTCAGAGTTCTTGCTCTGTACAGGAGCAGCTCCAGGTCAAGGAGGATCCAGTTGCCTGGGTGAATGCAGCTCTTGGCCGGATCTTCTGGGATTTTCTGCGGGAGCCTCATTGGGCTGAAGTGGTCTCCAAGAAGATTCAAATGAAACTAACTAAAATACGAGTGAGTTCATCAATTCCATTTTCTTATTTAAGTGTGATATTTCTACAGTATGTTCAGTAGGAAGGCTATTGTGTGAATTTGATCGATTCAGATTCCTCGTATTCAGATTTCTCATTTTGGTTCTGGTTCTTAACGATTCCTGATTCCAATGCTTTTAGGAGGCAGGGTCATAAAAGTTTGGTTTAAATGAGGGTGCCAACCAGAGTTCTTCTTGGATAAAATGTCTGAACTTCTCCATTACTTTTTCAATGATATGAAGATTTTTGTACGAACTTTACCATGAATTTCTTCCAGGGCTATTTTCAACCATGGTATAAATATCAGCCATTTAACTTGAATATAAATGTTATGAAGTTTTTCTGTTGCTAACAAAGACGGACTTCTCAAGCCGTACCGTAAGCCTGTATTTACGGCAAAACCTCCACAGCATCCTGAAACCCGGGGTTAGAATGGCATGAGACAGCACTCCAGTTGTTGTCTGACTTCTCTGATTGCTTAGAGCAGGGGTTTTCAAACTTGGGGGGGGGTTGTTATTAAGGGGGGGCGCGAGGATTCCACAAACACCTTTCATTATTACCATATTTTTCGGGCGGGGATTGGTTAAGGGGGGGTGCTGAAAATCATTTTATCACCAAAAGGGTGGTGTTGCAGAAAAAGTTTGGGAACCACTGGCTTAGAGGAAGTCTGACGTATATGGAACCACAGGAGTCCCAAAATCCAAAGGAAATACATGTGGAAATATAAAAAGAATCAATAGTTAGTAAATATACAAATGTGGTCATATTCGCTTTACATTTTGTCTTGCTTTTTCCATTTTGTCATTGCTTTTTCTATTATTGTCTTTGTTCTTTTTCCGTTTGAGCGTTTATTTTTCCCTTTTTTTCTATTCCATTTGCTGTTCATCATTGCTTATACTGAATGCCAGGAGTTGGCGACAAAAGGCAAATGCAATACATAGACCTGCCTACTGGCAGGATGACAAGTTCCATCCAGCTGTTAGCCACGTCATAAGACGTTTGCGCAAAGTATGTGCATGGTGACGTAATAGTGATGTTACTTCCTGTCATCTCAGCTTCTGGTCACCTTTGCTAAGAGCTACAGTAGTGTTTAAAGTAGTAGCAGCCCAATGTCCAACCAGATTAACCTGTTATTAGTTATTCTTCGATCCATTTTGGTAGTTGTTTTCCGTTTTCTGCGACATGTTTCTGGTTTTGCTCTCTATTTTAAGGCATTGAAGATCATTTTTGTGACGTGTAGACAGGGACTGGACCCCCAGATGCGGAGACAAGTTTTATTTCGGTCTTTGCCATGGAACAAAAAGAGGTGGTGCAAACATACAAACAAAAAGCAAGGCACCACGTACAGCCAAGCACAAAAATGGCAAGCGAGGCAGAGGCAGCGACGAGAGGCAGCTAGAGTCCGAGTTTGGGAGGGAGTTTGGGAGTTTGCGACTGCAAAAAGCTGCAGCCCATCCGCTTAAGTACTCTCCAGCTCCTCCCCACTCAGGTGTGCTCCATTGCCCCGCCTCCAGTGGGCAGCAGGACTCCTGCAGAGAGAGGAAAAAAAAAACACACGCGAGAAGGCAGAGACTAGAGTGTGACAGTACCCCCACCCCACCCCCACCACCCCTTCCTTTAACGAACGCCCCCAGGCGGGCGACCAGGCTTCTCCGGGAACCGGCCATAAAACTCCGCCAAGAGTGTAGGATCCAGAATGAGAGACCGGGAAATCCACGACCGGTCGTCAGGACCGTGCCCCTCCCAATCAACCAGATACTGGAAACCCCTGCCCCTTCTTCTCACGTCCAAGATGACCTTGAATGTGAATGCCGGGTGGCCGTCGACCAGCCTGGGTGGAGGAGGAGGCACCTCTGGAGGACTCAGGGGGCAGGTGGCGACCGGCTTGACCAGGGAAACGTGGAACGTGGGGTGCATCCTAAGGGACCCAGGTAAGCGGAGTTGGACAGAGGATGGGCAAATCACCCGTCCAATTGTGTAAGGACCGATAAACCTGGGTTGCAACTTCTTGGAGTCCGTAGGAGGGGCAAATCCCTCGTTGAGAGCCATACATGTTGTCTCGGAGAGTAGTTGGGAGCCACCGAGCGGTGACGATCGGCCAGCCGCTTTTTACCTTCCGCAGTCCGGACCACTGCGTCCCGGGTGTTAGGCCACGTAAGATGGGCACGTCGCAGATCGGCGGCCACCAAGGGAACTGCGACCTCCGATTTCAGAGAAGGGAAAACCGGAGGTTGATCTGTAGCTGAGCAGATGAGTGTTATGAGCATACTCAATCCATGTCAGGGTAAAAAATCAAGAAGCAGGTTGCTGATGGCAAACACAACGTAAGGCGGCCTCTAAGTCTTGATTAGCTCGCTCTGTCTGGCCGTTAGCCTGTGGATGATACCCCGACGATAGACTTGGCGAGGTGCCCAGAGCTTTGCAGAATGCCCCCCACACTGCGGACGAGAACTGAGGCCCCCTATCGGAGACGACGTCAATCGGGATACCATGTAACCGGACCACGTGACGAGCCAGCAGGTCAGCAGTCTCCAAGGCAGATGGCAGTTTGGGCAGCGCGACAAAATGAGCCATTTTGGAAAAGCGGTCCACCAGAGTAAGAAAGACCGTGCAACCGTTGGTGGGAGGGAGCCTCAAGACAAAGTCCATAACCACATGGGACCAAGGGCGGGAGGGAATGAGGAGTGGTCGAAGGAGACCCGCCGGTGCCTTTGTGGGATGACTTGTTCCGCGCACAGACCGGACAGACTGCCACAAATCTTCTGACGTCCGCCCGCAATGAAGGCCACCAGAACCAATGGGAAAGGAGGTAGATGGTCCGGGAGACCCCAGGATGGCAGGCCACCTTGGAACTGTGCGCCCAACAGAGCGCGTCTGAGCGGAGTTTAGGCACAACAAACAAGCGGCCCCCCGGGCAGGCCTCGGGTGGAGTAACGTTCTTCAGCGCATCCACCACTCACTTGTCTACCTCCCACTGCACCGCACCGACCACTTGTGACTCAGGGATGATCGTCTCAGGATGGTGCTCCTGCAACAGTGACAAGAACACCCTGGAGAGAGCACCGGGCTTTACGTTCTGGAAGCCGGGGCGGAAAGTAATGGTAAAATTAAATCGGGCCAAAAACAGTGCCCACCATGCCTGCCGGGGGTTCAGCCTCTGAGCCGAGCGGAGATAGGCCAAGTTCTTATGATCCGTCAGGATGACAAACGGGAGTTCCGAGCCCTCCAGCCAGTGCCTCCATTCCTGCAGTGCCAGCACGACGGCCAATAACTCCCTGTTGCCAATGTTGTAAATCCGCTCCGCAGGAGTCAGGCGGCGGGAGAAGAAGGCACAGGGGTGCAGCCTCTGGTCGCCAGAAGAGCGCTGGGAGAGGACAGCCCCCACGCCGGTATCAGAAGCATTCACCTCGACAACAAATTGAACAGAGGGGTTAGGGTGGACAAGCACTGGAGCGGAGGTAAACAAAGACTTGAGTTTCAAAAAAGGATTATCGGCATCTGGGGTCCAGGCAAACGGAACTTTAGTAGAGATAAGCCTCGTTAGAGGCCCCACCACCCGGCTAAAATTTTGATTAAACCGCTGGTAGAAGTTGGCATAGCCCAAGAATCTCTGAAGATGCCTCCTTGATGTAGGAGGAGGCCACTCGACCACGGCCCGTATCTTGGCCGGGTCGGCTCGCAGCCGTCTCTCCTCCACAACAAACCCCAGGAAGGAAGTGGAGGACGCGTGACAGTAACATTTCTCCGCCTTAACAAATAACTGATTCTCCCTGAACCGTTGGAGGACCAGCCTGACGTGCTGAACGTGCTCTTCCATCGTGGGCAAGAAAATGAGAATGTCGTCGAGGTAGACAACCGCAAAACGCCCCAGCATGTCGCGAAGGACATCATTAATAAAACTCAGAAAAAACGCCGGAGCATTGGTCAGTCCAAACGGCATCACCAGATATTCAAAATGTCCGAGACGTGTGTTAAAAGCCGTTTTCCACTCATCACCCTCCCGGATACGGACCAGATGGTATGCGGTACGGAGGTCTAGTTTAATAAAAAACTTGGCGGAGTGGTGGAGTGCACAGAAAGCGGAGTCTAACAAAGGCAGATGATATTTATTCTTTATGGTTATCTCGTGAAGGCCACGGAAATCTTTGCAGGGACGGAGAGACTTGTCCTTCTTCTTAACGAAAAAGAAACCCGCCGCCAACAATGAAGAGGAAGGGCGGATGAGCCCGGACGCACACCCCTTTCAACTAATTGCCGAATTGCAGAACCTTAAGAGCGTACATATCATGAATGCTAGGGTTGTTTTCTGAGAATCTACTGCACCTACTGGTAACTTGTTTGCCAAGTAGCAATAATAATATACTAATAACAGTGATGGTCAATCACATTGGACTGCTATTATTTTGAACACTACTGTATATTTAAACAGAGCTACTACATAGTTACTGCAAGCAGGAATCGTGTGATCAGGTATTGACTAGTCACCCTGACAGAAGGTCCCGCCATAAGGTCCAGCAAAGCCTGTGGCAAAAAGGAAAAATAAACCCCAAAATGGAGAAAACAAAGACAATACAGAAAAAGCAACGGCAACATGGAAAAAACTAAAGCAAAATGTAAAAAGAATATGACCACATTATTACACAGGGTGGTCCAAAAGTAGGGTTACAGTTAACTCATATATTTAATTTTTATTAGACATGTGAATCCTCTTCCTCCCAGTTAGGATGCAGTGGAAGAGGAAAACAGACACACAAATTTTTTGTGAACAAGAAAGCTTGTCCCGTTTTGTATTAATGTGTTTATATAATAATTAATGTATTCATTATTAATAACGCAACAACTTGCGCGCCATGTTGTCGACTCATAGGACAATGTACGCGAACCAAAATGTACGTCTAAGTTTTCTACCTTAATCGAAAATTGTTCACCAACAGATGTTCCACTGTACCGTTCAAGGAAAATGTCAATCTTTGCTGTCTTTTCCAGTTGCCTTACTTCATGAACGAGTTAACCCTGACAGAACTGGACATGGGTGTGGCCACACCCAAGATCCTTGGAGCATCCAGACCGTCCATTGACTACAAAGGGAAGAGAGAGAAAATAATTCAAATGTTATGTTCTAGTTTGACTCGTACGGATATTTTTATAATTAAAAAAAAACCCAAAAAAGCAAGCGTCAGCGCTAAACTTTTGTTTGCTTTATACATCAACTTTTCTCATTGACTGTTTAATCTGGTATGTCTTTTCATATGCGCTATTTGTAGTTTGTTTTCACGTTTCCTCTCCCATTGTCTTCCTCGCCTGCCTTAGTCGCTCCTCCAACATCAGATGCCTCGGTTTTTTATCACTACCGCACCTATAAAACACGATAACCCATAACCCTCCTGTAGAATTGAGATCATCTAAAAAAAAACAATAGGTTAAAATGCTTGCATATTTTACATAAAATATCATCAATTCATCATTCCAGTCCAATTTCCAGCCTTTCCATGTAACGACAACTGTATCCAGCCGATCAGTAAATATTTCCAGTTGAATATGTGTGCCATTCCATTTTCTTCCGCTTGTCCGAGTCACGGGGGCAGCAGCTTCAGTAGAGAAGTCCAGACTTCCCGGTCTCCGGCGACCTCTTCCAGCTCCACCGGGAGAACACCGAGGCGTTCCCAGGCCAGCTGTGAGACATAGTCCCTCCAGCGTGTCCTAGGTCTTCCCTGGAGCCCTCTCCCGGCTGGCATGCCCAAAACACCTCACCAGGGAGGCGCCCGGGAGGCATCTGGATCGATCGACTCTGAGTTCCTCCCGTATGGCCGAGTGCCTCACCCTATCTCTTAGGGTGAGTCCAGCCACCCTACGGAGAAATCTCATTTCCGCCGCTCGTATCCGCGATCTCGTTCTTTCGGTCATAATACACAACTCATGACCATAGGTGAGGGTGGGAGCGTAGATCGATCGGTAAACGAGAGCTTTGCCTTCCGGCTCAGCTTTCTCTTCACCACGACGGTCCGGTACAGTGACCGCATTACTGCTGATGCTGCACCGATCCGTCTGTCGATCTCACGCTCCAACTGTCCCTCACTCGTGAACAAGACCCCGAGATATTTGAACTCCTCCACCTGAGACCTAACTCCCAACCCAGAGGGTACAGTTTACCCATTTACGACTGAGAACCATGGCCTCGGATTTGGAGGTGCTGAGTCTCATCCCAGAAGCTTCACAATCAGCTGCAAACTGCTTCAGTAAACGCTGAAGGTCACAGCCTGATGAGGCAATAAGAACCACATCATCTGCAAATGGCAGAGATGAGATCCTAAGGTCACCAAGCTTGGCGGAGGCCAACGTTTAACGGAAACCAGCTCTACTTACTCCTGGCAATGCGAACCAGGCCCCTGCTGCTTGGTGGAAGGAATACTTTGAGGCCCTTCTCAATCCCACTGACATACCTTCCGTAAAGGAAGCAGAGTCTGAGGACACGTACGTGGACAGTTCTATCACCGTGGCTGAGGTATTTGGGGTAGTTAAAAAACTTCCCAATGGCAAGGCTCCGGGGGTAGACGATTTTCGCCCTGAATTCCTCAAGGCTCTGAATGTTGGAGGACTGTCTTGGTTGACACGCCTCTTCAACATTGCATGGAAGTCAGGAACAGTATCTCTGGACTGGCAGACCGGGGTGGTGATCCCCATTTTTAAAAGGGGTGACCGGAGGGTTTGTTCCAACTATAGGGGATCACACTCCTCAGCCTCCCTGGGAAAGGTCTATTCCAGGGTGGTGGAGAGAAGGGTACGACCGTTAGTCGAACATCGGTTACAGAAATTGCAATGTGGTTTTCGTCCCAGGTCGCGGAACACTCGACCAGCTCTGCACCTTTGCAAGGTTACTGGAGTTTGCCCAACCGGTCTACATGTGCTTTGTAGCCTTGGAAAAGGCATTCGACCGTGTCCCTCGTAGTGTCCTTTAGGGGGTGCACCAGAAGTACGGGATTGATGGTCCGCTACTACGTGCCATTCGGTCCTTGTACAATCGAAGCAGGAGCCTGAATATGTATGCATGTTCCCAGAAACCATTGCCCCATAGCGTTTTTGTACACTCCGCATATATCAGGGGTGTCCAAACATACTAAATATAAAAACATGCAAGGTCCACTTTGATATTTTGTAAAAGCAAAAATTGCATCCCATTTTGGTGATAGAGGTGAAAAACCATGTTACTAATATCAACAAGGACTGCAGCTATGGAATATTTTAGTACTTATAGAGATTACTTATAGAGATTAATTTATCCATCCCAGACTATTACTATTTACTGGCAGAGGGGAGAAATAATAATTACTTTACTAAGACTAAATTACATACTACAATATATTGATGGCTTTGCGTTTATAAATCCTAAACCTAGACAGGGTGACTAGAAATAAGACAAACATTATTCATAAGAAATTGAGTTTGTGCAGTGTTCAAAGTAAAATGAGGACACCTTCTGTAGTGGAACTGAGTGAGACACACGCTTCCTTATTCCATTGCACATTATTGTCTGCTTAAAATGAGCACCTACTGATTAGTGAGCTAAAATGTTAAAAGGAATCACTCGTTCATTGCGGTCTGCAGAAAAGAATCCTCAATTATTTTTTTGTAATCGAATTGTTCGAGGAATCGTTGCACCCCGAATATTGTTTGTCTTTGCTCTTTTTTTCCCCATTTTTGCAATTTTTTTCAAATACTTTTATCTCATATTTGTCAATTTTGACTTAATTCCAGTAATAGAACTTTTTCCCTAATTTTCCAAAAGTTATCAATTAAAGTTTTAAAGTCTCGCACCTGGTCTGGGGACGCCTCGGAATTTGCTGTCCATGCAACCCGACCCGGAATAGGCGGTATAAAATGGGCAGATGGACTTCTCACTTTTCTCCCATTTTTGCTACTGTTGTTTTTCCAAAATATTTGAACTGTTTCATATATTTTCTTGTCAAAATTTGTTTACTTTATTCCCAAATATTGACTTTTTCCTGTTCCTAATTTTCCTATTTTTTGTGCTTTGCTTTTTTTCACGTTTTCTTGACTTCTTACGGCCACCTGTAGATATCATCTAATCCCCTGTTTTGCTCCACAGGTCTGTGGTTTGACTTGGACATTTCTTATAGCGGGTCCTTCCTGATGACACTCGAAACCAAGATGAACTTGATTCGTCTGGGCAAGGAAGGAGAAAGCCTTCGTGTAGGCGAAGATGGGTAAAGATGGCTATACTACTCATAGAAAAAGCGCCGCAGTTGTTTTTAGTATTTTCTTTTAACCCCCCCCTCCGTTCTGCGTAGCCTACCTTACCTGTTTCTCCTAATGTTCTATTCCTTCTCTTTCTCACACCTCCCCTTTCTGCACTTTTGGATTCTTCCTACTCGCTGCTAATACCTGGACGCACTTTTGTCACGGTAAGTGCCGATTGACCGCATTTCGCAATTTTCCTCTTTGCCGGTCTGGAATGGGTGGTGTCTTTTCATAAAAATTGCTTTATGCAGGGTTTCCCCTAGGATTTGCTAAAGTTGTGGTGGTGAACTGCATGGGAGACCGGACTGCTAAACTGAGAAATAAGCATTTTTAACGTTTTTTTACCAGGCAGCAGAACGTGAACATCGCAAAAATGTTAATTGAATGACATAGTCAAACAGAGAGTCGAACATGTGGTGCCTCCTTTTGTTAAAGACCCTCTGTGATAGCGTCACCGTCACGCTGCGTGTTGAACTTCGACACAACTGGACACACCATAAATGTTAAAATGATAACCAGATTGCGAGGTTGTAGAGTGACACTTCAAAAAAGTAACTTAGCATGAACTTGATAGCTATTTGGAGCTCGATCGTGAGATAAAAACGAGTTAGCTATCTGCCGCCAGAGAGGCAAAATGTGTAAACAAGGATGTCACAAACTCAAATGATACCTTTTTGCCCCCTTAATATTTTGTAAAGCAGGCTAAGAAGTTATTTATATAAAGTGAGGAAAATAAGTATTTGAACATCCTGCTATTTTGCAAGTTCTCCCACTTAGAAATCATGTACGGGCGAGAAATTTTGACTGATCTGTCTGTCTGACATGATCTAAAAAGAAAAATCCAGAAATCACAATGTATGATGTTTTAACTATTTTTATGATACAGCGGCAAAAAAGTATTTGAACACCTGTCTATCAGCTAGAATTCTGACCCTCAAAGACCTGTTAGTCCACCCTGAAAAAATCCACTTCCACTCCATTGATTATCCTAAATTAGATGCACCTGTTTGAGATTGTAAGCTGCATAAAGACACCTGTCCACCCCATACAATCAGTAATACTCTAACTACTACCATGGCCAAGACCAAAGAGCTGTCCACCTCCAGAATGATGGAAAGGGCTGCGAGGAATTTGCCAAGCAGCTTGGTGAAAAAAGGTCCACTGTTGGAGCAGTCATTAGAAAATGGAAGAAGCTAAACATGACTGTCAATCTCCCTTGGACTGGGGCTCCACGCAAGATCTCACCTCGTGGGGTCTCAATGATCCTAAGAAAGGTGAGGATTCAGCCCAGAACTACAGGGGGAGGAGCTGGTCAATGACCTGAAAAGAGCTGGGACCATCCGTCTTAAGTTTGCCAACGACCATTTGGATGATCCACAGGAGTCATGGGAGAAAGTCATGTGGTCAGATGAGACCAAAAGAACTCTTTTGTCTTATTTCCACTAAGCGTGTTTGTAAGAAGAATGATGAGTACCATCCGAAGAACACCGCCTCTACTCTGAAGTATGAGGGAGGTAGCATCATGCTTTGGTGGGGGCATTGCACTGTATTAAGGAGAGGATGACCGGGGCCATGTATTGCGAGATTTTGGGGAACAACCTCCTTCTCTCATTTAGAGCACTGAAGATGGGTCGAGGCTGGGTCTTCCAACATGACAATGACCCGAAGCACAAAGCCAGGATAACAAAGGAGTGGCTTCGTTAGAAGCATTACAAGGTTCTGGCGTTGCCTAGCCAGTCTCCAGACCAAAACCCAATTGAAAACCTTTGGAGGGAGCTCAAACTCCGTGTCTCAGCGACAGCCCAGAAACCTCAATGATCTGGAGAAGATCTGTGTGGAGGACTGAGCCAAAATCCTTCCTGCAGTGTGTGCGCACATGGTGAAAAACTACAGGAAGCGTTTGACCTCTGTAATCACAAAGGCTACCGTACCAAGTATTACCATTGATTTTCTCAGGTGTTCAAATACTTATTTGCCGCCGTATCATACAAATAAATAGTTAAAAAATCATACATTGTGATTTCTGGATTTTTTTTTTTAGATCATGTCTCTCTCCGTTGACATGCACCTACGCTGAAAATTTTAGACCTCTCCATGTTTTCTCATGTCCCATGTCTTTTCCTCACTGTATTGCTAGAAAAAACTGCTTCTTAACTTTGACATAAGTGAAAAAGCGTATTATTTGTATGAACTTTGCACTTTGCTTTGGTGTTTTCATTTTTGCTGTTGATTTTTTTTACATTTTCTAAATATTCTAACTTTCTTTTTAAGTAATAGTATCACTTTATTAGAATAATATTTTTCCCCAAACTAAATTTTGTTTTGTTTGTTTCTCATATTTTGACTTTTTTAGTAACATTTTGTCTTTGATAATTTAAAAAAAAATAAAAAATCCTCCTATTACGTGTTAATTTTCTTGATGGTTGATGGTTTTCCTTAATTAGAATATACAACTTCTTTCACTTCATGTTTTGACTTTATTGTTTTTTTCATAATATTAGGGCTTAAAAAAAACATGTTTGCTTTATTTTAACTGCATGCTACTAAAATTACGTTAATTTTCTTGTTCTCGTACAATTGCAACGTTTTTCCTAGTAAAAATACGACTTTTTTTCTTATAATATTTTGACTTTGTTCTTGGAAAATTTCAGCTGTTATGTATTTATTTTTAATTTCCCATTTCAACTTTTTTGTAATTTGTCTCCTCCTAATTATGACTTTATGTACATAATACTTTTAATTTATTTCCATAGTAGTATAACTTTGTTTCTCAACGTAATTTTCCAAAAATTTTTTGTTTTGCTCCTTATAATAATACTTCTTTAAAAAAAAAAAAAAAAAAACTGTTTTTTTAAATATTAAATTTATTCTACTAAAATTTCTCTTAATATTACAAATGTATTTTCTGCTTAGAATATAACTTGTTTTCCGAATATTTTGCCTTTATGCTGGTAAAATTACAGCTGTTTTGCAATGTATTTATATATATATATAAATATATTAAAAATATTAAGAAAAAAAGTTATGTCCTAACCAGAAAAAATATTATAATAAATGTATATATACAGTGGTGTGAAAAACTATTTGCCCCCGTCCTGACTTTTTGTCACACTTAAATGTTTATGAGCACTTAATGTGCTCATAAAAAGAGTTAACTATTAGTCAAAGATAACATAATTGAGCACAAAATGATGATTGCCAAGACTTTTGGGAAAAGATCTTGTGGACTGACAAGAAGTAGAACTTTTTGGAAGGTGCGTGTCCCGTTCCATCTGGCGTAAAAGTAACACAGTTACTTACATGTCCGGCCATCTGTTGGTCAACTCAAGCTAAAGCCATCTTGGGTGCTGCAGCAGGACAAGGACCCAAAACACACCAGCAAATCCACCTCTGAATGGCTGAAGAAAAACCAAATGAAGACGTCGGAGAGGCCTAGTCAAAGTCCTGACCTGAATCCCATGGAGATGCTGTGGCATGACCTTAAGAAGGCGCTTCATGCTAGAAAAGCCTCAAATAAAGCTGAATGACAACAATTGTGCAAAGATGAGAGGGCCAAAATTCCTCCAGAGCGTGTAAAAGACTTGTTGCAAGTTATGGCAAACGTTTGATTGCAGTTATTGCTGCTAAGGATGCCCAAGCAGTTATTAGGTGCAGGGGCAATTACTTTTTCACACAGGGCTGTGTGGCTTTGGATTTTTTTCTCCCTAAATAATAAAAACATTCATTTCAAAACTGCATTTTGTGTTTACTTGTGTTATCTTTGACTAATATTAAAATGTGTTTGATAATCAGAAACATTTTGTGTGACAAACATGCAAAAGAATCAAAAGTCAGGAAGGGGGCAAATAGTTTTCCACACCACTGTGTGTGTGTGTGTGCGTGCATGTGTGCGTGCGCGTGTGTATATATATATATATATATACATTAGTAAAATCGTTTTTCAAAATTATATATATATATAATTTTTTAAAACTGTTTCAACTTTCTTCTTATAATTATGACTTTATTGCCATAATATTTTCAATTCATTCTCCTACAACTATTTTTATCCGTGAACTAATTTTCCAAAAATTACAACTTTATTTATTAAGTTTCTTTATGAGTTTCTATTATTTCTTTTAATAGTTTGACTTGTAAAATTACTACATTACATTACATCAACAACAAGTCAGTCCCTTTTTCCTGTCTGTTGGGGTCTTACAGATTCAGGCCTCGGACTTACTGCCTGGCTGACAGCGATGAAGAGTCTTCCAGTGCTGGCTCGTCAGATGAGGAAGACGCCTCTGAGCAATCAAATGAAGCTGCTGGAACAGAGAGGTAAAAAAGGTTTTCTAAATGTCTATCTCCAGATTTACAGGATAAAAAGTTGCAATTACGATACAAAAAGTCAGAGTTACGAGATTAAAAAAAAAAAGTCATGAGATAATACAATTCATTATTATGAGATAAAAAGCAGACATTACTTGAAAAAAAGTTAGGATTAGAATTATTTAAAAAATCATAATTGAGTTTGAAAATTTGAAATTATTCAATAAAAGTCATATATATGAGAAGTCTAAATTACTTGACAAAATGTCATAATTATGATAATACCAATTCAAAATTGCTTGATGAAAAGTCGTAATTATGAGATGAGAAGTCGCAATTACAATATCTGATACGCCGATATTGTCCTACTCTCATTTTCCGATTTTAATACCCACTGATACCAATAATGTTTTTTTTCCCCATTGTATTTGTACGATAAATTCACAAAAACTACATTTATAGTCCATGACGCCACCCATGATGAACTAGCTCACAGCTCAGCCTCGTTTCCGGAAATGACGTCATCAGGGGTGACACCTCTTAGCCAAAGCAGAGTAAACCAACGCTTCTCGAGGTAGATCGTCAACTTGGTTTGGTTTAATTTTCATCAAAATAGTCATGCCAAAAAGTTGTGTTGGATGCTGCTGGATGTTGACAGTATCAGAGCGATACTGGATGTTTTTTTTCTTTTCCAAAAGAGGAAGGCTTGACCACAATGTTGGACAGAGCAAGTGCAGAAAATGAGAGACAGATGGAATCCCAGCTTGAGTTCTGTTCTCTTGGCAGTGATCATTTCACTGATGACTGCTTCCAAGCCACACCTTTTACAAGAAGCAATTGGCTTAAAGTACAGTACATACAGTACAGTATCATTTTGATTGATGTGTGATCCCAATCCAATGACTGCATACTAGGGCCACATTAATAAAAAAAAATTTAAAAAGAAAACGCAAGATTTTGAGATTTAAAGTTGTAATATTACGAGATTTAAAGTCGTAATTTTACCTGGCATCATGTCTTACGTATCGGTGGGAAAATATTGCATGGTTCTTCAGGAAGGAAGGAAGCTTTCCCTTGGCTTCAGACAAGCTTATATGTATAACAGGGCAGCAAAACAGAGCAATTGGGCACAAACAGATTAGCTTGGGTTAGCATCCTCTCACCACTACTCTCTAGTACCCCACCCCTCCACATACTGCTCCCTGTTTCATAGCAATGCCTAGAAAATGAAGTCATGACAAAGCAAAGTTACAACCTGACTTTCCTAATGTGACTTATCTTTTTTTCGTAAATATACAACGTTTTGGTCGTGAATTTACGACTTTATTCTCGAAATCTGAGGATTTTAATTCGCCATTCAACAGACATTGCCCGAGACAGCTATAAACACAAGGGGCATGTGTTTCCTTTGGCCTAGGTCAAAGGTACTATTGTGATTTTTTTTCTCGTAATATTACGACTTTAAATCTTGTAATGTTATGACTTTTAATCTTGAAATCTAAAATCTTTTTTTTTCTTTTAATTGGGCCCTAATACACCGTTGTACAATCCTACTAAAAAGTTCTGAAAAACCCAAACAGAGGGTTTGATGCGAGTCAAAACCAAGATTGGATCAAGATTTCATCCAATCTGTTATCCGAAATACAAGTTAACTAGATCTCCCCGTGTGTGTGTGGGTTTTCTCCGGTACTCCTGTTTCCTCCCACATTCCAAAAACATGCATGTTGGGTTAATTGCCGACTATAATTTGGTATGGAGGTGATAGAGAATGAATGATTGTCAATATGTGCTCTGCGATCGGCTGGAAACCAAATGGCATGTAGTAGTAGTCCTGTACTTCAGAGCACCCTCCACAGGACACCACGAGGGATGTGGTTTAATACCGTTCCCAAGTCTACAAAGCACGTGTAGGGTGGTTGGGCAAACTCCCGGAAACCCTTCAACACCCTTGCAAGGGTGTAGAGCTGGACCAGTGTTCCACAACCGGGACCAAATTCACATTGCACCTCCTATAGCCGAGGTTTGACTAACGATCCCATCCGGACTTACTGTTCTTGTGCTACCCCGGGGTAGGATGTGGCACCAGTGCTAAAAATTCCGTTGACAAAACAAAATCATAGTCACTTCCAACGTCTGCTCTCATTGGGATGCCGACCAATAGGGTGGCTGTATCTTTCAGCCCAAGTCTTGTGCTCCCTGTAGAGCTGTTGGCAGCACCTTTGAACTGCTTTAAATGATTTGAAATCGATTTGATTGATTTGAAAATAATGTGTTGTGTTTAATCCCTTATGAATACAGTTTGGTCGGAGGCCACAAACCCAGCAAGATCATGCGTTTTGTAGACAAGATCGCCAAGTCCAAATACTTCCAGAAAGCCACCGAGACAGAGTTCATCAAAAAGAAAATGGCGGAAGTCTCCAATACCCCCCTTCTTCTAACGGTGGAATTGCAGGAACTCCAAGGAACCCTTGCTGTCAATATACCACCCCCGCCTACTGACAGGATTTGGTATGTTCTTCATCAACTCTTTCACATAACTGCGTAGTCTGGTCTTTATATTCTGTATCAAACTCGTATGACAGTCACTGTATAGGCGTTGTGTTTTTCAGGTATGGCTTTCGGAAGCCCCCTCACTTAGAACTGAAGGCACGACCTAAACTGGGAGAAAGAGAAGTCACTCTGGCTCACGTCACTGACTGGATAGAGAAAAAACTGAACCAGGAGTTTCAGGTGCTGATCGGCAATATTTTAAGTTGGAACATGACAACATCCAGGCACACATGTATAAGATGGTGGAACCTTCAAGGTCAAATGCCCCCGAGGTCATACAATTCAGAATTGAATCTGCAAAAAACCTTCCTCATAGATGATTGTTATTACTTATGAAAGGGTGCCTGACACAATTCATCCACTTTGCTTAAATGTCCACGGTCCTTCCACGGAAAAAGGTGGAGGGCCATCTCTAGGTCGGGGATAAGATCCTGCCCCAAATGGAGAAGTTGAAGTATCTTGAGGTCTTGTTCATGAGTGAGGGAATGATGGAATGCAAGACGTACAGACTGATTGGTGCAGCTTCTGCAGTGATGCGGACTCTGCATCGGTCCGTTGTGGTAAAGAAGGAGCTGAGCCGAAAGGCAAAGCTCTGAATTTACCGGCCGATCTACGTTCCTATGGTCATGAGCTTTGGGTAGTGACCGAAAGGACAAGATCGCGGGTATAAGCGGCCGAAATGAGTTTTCTCCGCCGGGTTGCTGGGCTCTCCCTTAGAGATAGGGTGAGAAGCACTGTCATCTGGGAGAAACTCGAAATAGAACCGCTGCACCATCGCATTGTAAGGAGCCAGATGAGGTGGCGCGGGCATCTGGTTAGGATGCCTCCTGGACGCCTCTCTTGGACCGGTAGGAGACCTCGGGGAAGACCCAGGACACGTTGGAGAGACTATGTCTCTCAGCTGGCTTGGGAGAGCCTCGGATCCGCTGGGAGGATCTGGACGAAGTGGCCGGGGAGAGGGAAGTCTGGGCTTCCCTGTGACCCGACCTCGGATAAGCGGAAGAAAATGGATGGATGGATGGTGTTATATGTTGTTGGTAATTATGTTCAATTTTTAAAAGTGAAAAGTAAATTTACATTATAGTAAAAATAAAAAGTAAAGTAAAAATTACATTTATAGTTCGTGGCGAACTTGCTCTCGCACCACAGACAACAACAGATGAAGGAAGTGCAGAGAACGAGAGACAAGTGGACCTCAAGTTCTGTTCTTTGCAGAGATTATTTGCTACGCAGCTACTGCTACGACTGAGCACCTTTACAAAATGTACTTGGCTTGAAAGTACGGTATAAACGCATTTCGGAAAAGGATGCTATTCCGCTGGTACACGGGGGGGAAGACAAGAACAATGTCAAAGTTGCCACAGAACAGAGTAAGTCTGTCTTGTTTACATAATGTCTCCTAAACACCATTCCATGATAGCAACCAGGCTGCAAAGCATTATACATGTTGTATAAACATCTTTTCACAACAGTATGTTGACAATGGCACTGGGGGAGGCAATGGCTTCAAAATACATGATGAAAAAGGCTATAAAGACCCTTTTATGCTCACCAAGAAGCCCACCTAAAGCAATAAGCAACTCCAGAGTAATTTACACTCTTTACTACACTCATTCTGTGTTTTTAATGGGATTTTTTTATTCTGGAGATGAATAAAGTATCTGTCTACCAAGCTTCATCTCTATGTCTTAAGGCTCAAGTCTACGTTCTGCAAGTTTTCTATTCCATCTCCAAATTAAAATATTCTGTAATTCATCTGTCTCCGGGCAGAACACGCAAACTCCACACAGAGATTGGAACCCGGGTCTTCTCGATCTCCTGTGGCCAACACGCTAACCACTCGGCCACAAAATTAAAGTAAAGACGCAAAATACAAAATACAGGCCCACCAACCATCATTACGAGCCTGGGTTTAGTTTTTCAGAAATATTAGTACATCACTGTTTGATGTGCCTAGTGGTTAGCATGTCGATCACAGACGCAAGAGAGGTGAATGATCTTGGTTTGGACCTCTGTCGGACATATCTTCTTTTTTTTTTTTTTTTTCATTGCACCTATAAAGTTCCCGCCTCGCCCATGGACCGGTACCGGGCCGCGGACTGTAGGTCAATTGCAATGTTTTTGCTCGTGTGACCTGTATGTGTAAAGTTTGACCCTCTTTTATATGGGAAGGAATCTTACCAGATGCAAACATACCTCATCAAACGGCATTTGACCCTTGAGTTTCCACGGTCTAGTCTGACCATTCAGTGATCCAATTTCCCCTTTTCTTTTTTTTTCCAGAAAATTTTTCTCATGCCTAACATGGACGATGTGTGGCTGACACTCATGCATTCGGCCATGGACCAACGCACTGCTGCCGGACCGCCAGCTTGGCCCGCGGGGCGTTCGGGGGGAGACAGCTCCAGCTAGTCCCGACGAATGTTGGTTTACAGGGTTCCCCAAGTGGAAAGTTTGGAGCCAAAGCGCAGAAATTAACACGAGAAATACGTGTTCCCTCACACTGCAATCAACCAATATCAAAAGGTAAAAGAACAAGGTGGTTACACAAGGAGACACGGACGAGAAGGTGTGGTTTGCTGCTCCGTTCTAGGGGGGGGGGGGTGTTTGAGCGATTTTTATAACAATGCAAATACAGCGGCTAGCTCACGGGCAATTTATGAAGTGTATACCGTGCTACGTTTGGAGAAGCATTCACCAGATACCTTAAGGCCTGCAAATAGCACAACTCTGCAGAGGTACTCGCTCAGATTGGTGATAATCAGTATTCATGACTTGTGCTGTGACCACTAACTGAAGCCCACGCATGCCAACGATGCCCTGTATCCACGTTTGTATGGAAATGACGCCCACGTTAGGATTTTTGTACATTCCATACCTGTGTGAGCACATGGAGTGCAATGATAAAAATGCTGCAGTGACCTAATGAATGATTTGCTAGATCTGTTGAATGTATGTGCGGATGCTTGTGACGCTACCGGTAGTATGAAGAGTTTCTGCTCGGTAGGCAAAATTGCTGCAGAACGTACGACTTTTCATGTTCTTGTGATAAATATTGTGCAATCTCGCAACTCGATTTGTACGTGAGAAAGATTGCGGCGCCAGAACTGACCATGTTTGTATGACGCAAAGCTACGTGCTTTAGAGCAACGCCTCTCTTGTGAAGAATGTACAGTGTAGCTTTACTTACAGGTTTTCCAAGGACGCCTTTTTAATTGTCATACTTACCAAAGTCCTTGCGTTGGGCTACCAGTGCCACTCCTCTCTCTGCTCAAAGGTTCACGTTTATTGTCATGTAATGTATTCACAAATGCATCAATGCAATGTATCATTGTTTACAGCAATTAACACTTTTTTGTAAGGATTCTAAAGTGCTACAACACTAGACAATCCCTTTGATTGCGTTTTGCCGTTTTTTTTTTTTTTTTTTTACATGAGGTGGCTGATTTCTGGTATTTTTGTCTGCTTTGTAATAAACAAGATGGTGATTTTGAAGGGCATATGAAGATCATCACACAATGATTTGTATAAATTATGTTATTACATTCATTATTACTTTACTGACATTTAAAATGTGCAACTTTAAGGCCAAATTTAGTGATGTTTCTGCCTTATTTATGGTCAAAATAAAGCTCAATAAATCTGCTTTGTTGGAGCGATGTTTTTATTTACAGAGCTTGTTTTCCTCCTTTCTGAACTGAGATACTGTCATGCAAAATACTTTTTTAATTTTCCCTAACAAATATAGTCGGTCCCACCAGGATTTGTTAATGATTCTTTCTTGAAACAGTTCAATACCACAAAAGACAAGAGACGAAAGTCTTTCGAAAAAGAGTAGTTCGAACCAAACTGAATCCCCCACCTCACCAACACATTATACTACAAGCGACTCTTTTAGTTGACTACTAGTACTTACGAATCACTCAATCGTTCTCAGATTCTCCAAACTCGCAGGCTGAGCGAGCGAATCGTTCATTTTGTTGAGTCGGTGTTGCAGGAGAGTTGATTCAAAGCAAAGGGAAAGATCCTTCATTCATTCATTTTCTATACCGCTCATCCACACAAATGCAGTTAGAACAACCGTCGCACGATAGTGCCGAGTTGGCTGGTCCACTGGTTTTGGTTGAGCTAGCTGTAGCGGGGCGAGTAAATGAACGAGTACCCGTGGACGGATCCGTCAGAAAAACCCGAGTCCTTCATGACTCCGGCATCTCTAGTATTCAGAAGACTTTAGTTTAGATTGTTTCTCGCCGTCGTCCCTGCTACCGTAGCCGCACGTAAGCAACCTGAACCAAAAGAAAATACACCTGTGTGACATTTTCAGATTATGTTCGCTTGCTGGGCTGGAGCGGAAGTGTAACGGTTGCCTAGCGACCGTTGTGTTGGACGCTCGTGCCCAATAAAGCGACAAGCTTCCGAGGGTAAGTCGCAAATTCCATATGACGTCACGTTGTGAACTGTGAAAGTTTGCTTATGGACTTCGTGTTGTCGGGGGCCGGTTCTGTGGCGGGTTAGCAAGCCGTGGGCTGTGAGCACGAAGCTAGCTCTCCACTAAAGCAGCAGTATCAGCTGCATCGGGACCGGTCCAAACTCCAGGCTTTCTTAAAATCAGCTCCGAAAGTATGGAATCACATGAGTGCCACATAAAGAGAATCATTCATCCATCCATTTTTGATGCCGCTTATCCTCATTGGGCTCAATGGGATGCTGGAGTCTATGTAGTGATGGGTCGTTCATGAACGATTCAATATCTTAAATGTGACATCGGGGAGACCTAATAGGTTAGGCTCATGGGGCTGTCACGTGATGAACGAACGACTCAAAACCCGAAGACTCGAGAGGTGAACTAATCAATTCGCTTTCCGGCTCATGCGGCCAAGGTTGAGCTCACATGGCGCTGTCACGTAATGAACGAACAACTCGAAAAGGGACAGAGAGGTGAGGTGAGTGATTCATAGACAAAATACCCAGGTAAACAATGAATTAATCTTTTCAATTTCTTACTGCATTATAATTTGGTCTTGTTTGTAGTGTGCAAACATGTTTGTGTAAGCAGTAGATGTAATAGGGAAGAAACATTTGAATCATATTTTGCTAAAATGAACGAAAAAAACAAAATGACTCGAAAAAAGATTCATTCTTTATACTGAACAGGATTCAAAGATCTGAGTCGGTAAAATGAACCGAACTTCCCATCATTAGAGCCTATCCCAGCTGACTTCAGGAGGGGAGTGCCCCGGACAGGTCGCCTGCTAATCTCAGGGTGGAAAAACAAGCAAACATTTTGTCGTTTTCATCTTTTCTATTATTTTTTTTCTCATTGCGTTAACCGGATGGCTCAAGATGGCCACAAAAAGCAAAGGCAAAAGAAGGACCCGCCCACAGCAAATTCTGCCAGGGTGACCAGCCCCGTCCAAGCTGTTAGTCGCTTCTCTTAGCGGCTTCGATATGGACTCCATCGTGTAAGACGTTAGTGCAAAGTATGTGCACGGTGGCGTGATAGTGATGTTACTCCCTGTCCGTGACCCGTTTGACATACAGTGGTGTGAAAACGTTTGGGCACCCCTGATAATTTGGATCAGCAATTTCAGTTATATGATATTTGAGAGGTGAGATGACGTTTTAAGGATGTGCAGAAAGTGTGCAATGATTATTTAAACAAAATTAAGCAGGTGATTAAATTTGGGAACCCGATTTATTGATTTGAATACCTTCAGCACTAACTATTGGAACACAAAATTAATTTGGTAAGCTCATTGACCCTTGACCCACATCCACAGGTCGTGCCAATCACGAGAAAGGGTATTGAAGGTGGCTAGTTGTTGTCATCTTTGCATCTTCTCTAAAGTGTGGCAACATGGGAGCCTCAAAACAACTGTCAAATGACCTGAAAACAAAGATTGTTCAACATCATGGTTTGGGGGAAGGATACAAAAAGCTAGCTCAGGGATTCATAGCTAGCTAGCTCAGAGGAAAAAAAAATACGACTACAGTATTATTGATTAGATTTTTATATTTCCACATGTATTCCCTTTTGATTTTGACACTCCTGTGATTCCATATGAAAATGCCACAGTTTCGCCAGTTAGCTAGTATGGAGATGACCTTTATTGAGAACAAACAGAGGGATGAGGAGATGTCTTGCGCGAGCACTAAATGAACAAACCAAGAATCAAGTTTATTTGTAGTTCAAAACAAAAAAAAAAAAATTTAAAAAAATTTAAAAAAACAAAAAAGAAAAGAATTTTCCCCCACAGCATTTTACATCATATCATATCATCCAGCGACTTATTGAACAGCCAACATCTCCTTTTCTTACTGACGGCGATCAGTTCTAATGGAGCCAGCTGAAGATGGGTCACCAGGTGGCGATGTAAAAACGGAGCAGCAGGATGGAAATGGGCAAGCAGCAAATGGGTCTCCTCCTCCATCCAGTCCTCTGGGACCATCATTTACACAGGATGTGCCTGGATCGGAACCCGTAGGACATGGTGATGAAGCTTGAAGATGGGATTCAACACAAACACAACTCTGCCAGTGACTAAATAACGGCGGTCTTCTTTGGGTTTCAGAGCAGCAGAATACAGCTTACCCTTTGAAGCCATCAGAGTTCAGGGAGGAAGACAAGTCGATGATGGAGGAGGATGAAACTGAGGAACTCGTTATTCTTGATGCTGAACACGTGTGTAGTGTCTCCCACCACTTTTATTGAATCATGGCTCTTCTACATTGGACTCATACTTACACTCACTATAAAGTATCTTCCAGTTCACATGTTGGGTGCACATCTTGCACACCAGCAGGGTTCTGATGTCATGTTTATCTGTTGACAGCCTCTTGTCACAAAAAAGCAAGCTGCACTAAAGAATCAGCTTACCAAGGAACTGCAGAGGCTCAACCTGGATCTAAGGGAAGAGGTTAGATACTGACGCATGTTGTGTTCACATTCCTGTACAGTTGAGAGGTCCTCATTCCTTTCTACTAATGTCTGTACGCCACATCTGCAGCTGGCAATCGAGGTGGCAGAATCGAGCCAAACCGAGGACATATATGTGGAGTTGTTCCGGGAACAGGAGATGCTAAAAAGACTCCAGACAAAGCTGGAGGGCCAACAACAGACCAAGATCTTGGCTTCCAGCAAGCATGGGCAGGTGCAAGATAAACTGGAGGCAATGCAGGCTTGTAATTCCAGCACTGCGGGCCGGTGTAACAAGACCAGGGCCGATGGTGAGACTCTCTTCTTGCTCTGGGATTTCATCAGGTTTTTCTATCCGGTTGGCCCTTCGTAGTGTTTTACATTTATCAAGAAATAAGGTGCCAGTTACCGTGCCCCGTTTTTATCATCATGTCAACAAACTCATTCTCTGTAGGGCCACCGTTCTTGTTAATCACTTCAAAAATTGGTTTGGGCCTTCTTGATGCGAGTGATTCCAGGAAGCTAGTGGAAACATTGCTCCAAGTGGTGAAGATGGCTTCACAAAGGGCATCAACTGTCTGGAACTGATGGCCATTTTTATAAAATTCCCTTGCCATCCATCCCCAAATGTTCTCTTTGGGATTTAAATAGGGGAACATGCAGGATGGTCCAAAAGAGTGTTGTTATTCTCCCTGAAGAAGTTAGCATCAGGAACTGCAGCGTTGTCCTGTTGAAAAACCCACACAGACGAGGGCCCTCTGTCATGAGAGGTGCCCGCGGCAACATCTGCACATCTGCATTGCAAATCTTATGCAGCAGCAACTCCCAAGCTAGCGAGCTAACCAGTTAGCCTCAAATTTTTAAAGTTTCCCTGCTGAAAAAAAACAGCGTAGACCAGCATGGAAATTATGCTGATCTAAGCTGGTGACCATGTTGGCCTATGCTGGTATTCAGTGCTGGTCTATGCTGGTCGAACTGATGGACCAGCATGGTCCAGCATGGTCCAGCATAAACCAGCAAAATTTCCATACTGGTCTATGCTGACCAGCATGGTGACCAGCAAAATCTCAATAATGATGCTGGTCCACCAGCGTGGTGTTGTTGGTGAAGGTGGTCCACGAACACTTTTCATTATTACCATATTTTTTTGGGCGGGGGCATTGAAAATAATTTTATCTTCAAAAGGGGGGCGCTGCAAAAAAAATTTGGTAACCACTGAATCAACCAAATGCTCGTCTATGACTTGCACACGTCTTACTAGCTCTGGTGTCACTCAAAGGTTATTCTAGCAGCTCTAAAAGAATGTTGCTAACTACTTAGTCTCCTGAAATGCACAGTGAATAATAATAATAATAATAGTATTATTAATAATAAAAATGTGCTTGACCTGCCGCACGGTGGATGAGTGGTTAGCACATTGGCCACACAGTCAGGAGATCTGGAAGACCTGGGTTTAAATCTCCGTTGGGCATCTCTGTGTGGAGTTTGCATGTTCTCCCCGTGCGTGTGTGGGTTTTCTCCGGGTACTCCGGTTCCCTCCCACATTCCAAAAACATGCATGTTAGGTTAATTGGCGATTCTAAATTGTCCAATAGGTATGAATGTGAGTGTGAATGTTTGTATATGTTTGTTTGTCTATATGTGCCCTGCGATTGACTGGCGACCAGTCCAGGGTTTACCCCGCCTCTCGCCCAAAGCCAGCTGGGATAGGCTCCAGCATCCCCGTGACCCTAATGAGGATAGGCGGTACAGAAAATGAATGAATGTGCTTGACTTGTCCCGGGTGCACCTCAGATACAGTATATTGATATGGACAATAGTTTTTTTACCATCAACCTCACCTGCCTTCCCAAAATGCACGTCACTCCTGTGAGACCAGGCAGCAGACAAGCGACATCCCACGGACTTCCAATATAGTAGCGGCAAGTACACAGAAACGCCTTCCTTCTTGTCAAAGTGGTAAGTCTTTATTATTCCCTTCAGATAGGTAGGTAAGTAACTATATGAAGATTGCCGTAATACAGTAGATGGATACTGAAGATGGATACTCTACACTGTATTCATCTATACACAGTATAATAATTAGCGGTGGAGGCAGCAGCGGTGTTCAAGATCTAGCTGTAAATGACGATGATGTTGGCTGGGTTTGCTTGGGAGATGAGGAAGAGTATCACATGTGGATCAGACATTTTGATGAGCTGGTATAGAGACGGGGATCTAACAAATTCTGAGCCCGGTGACATCATCATATGCAAGTTAGACGAGCAAATTGACTCCCATCACAGACTTTGGGTCGTACTGGTGATTTTTCTGATTTCCGAAACTCCCAGTTGTAATGTTTTGCAGCCTTGTCTCTGTGGTGGAATAGTGTTTAGAATACAATATGTAAACAAAACATGACTTAGTGTGTTGTGTGGCAACGATAAAACTTTACACTAAGATACACAAAGTTACAGTAGTTTATGAGGAACAAACTTACATAACCCTGATGCTGCTCATTAGTTCCTTAATAGTTCCTCAGTAACTACTCTACTCATTAGTTCCTCATTAACTACTCATTAGTTCCTCATTTACTATTCATTAGTTCCTCAGTAACTACTCTACTCATTAGTTCCTCATTAACTATTCATTAGTTCCTCAGTAACTACTGTACTTTTTGTAAAGTGAGACTGCAGAGATTTTGATGTAGTGGTCGTTCTTGAACTGCCATGAACTGTAAATGTAATTTACCCTAAAATGAAGTTTAAGTGCATATGGAATATTAAAATGTTCTTTGTCCTGGTGTGACTGGAGCATCACTGGTTATTTGAACATTTCTTTTCAGTTTGCTTCAAGGAGTGACGCCATGGGAAAGAATCTGGAAGGAACTGAGCTGCAGGCCACATGGGGAAATGCTACATCACATAAAAAATGTGGACATCAACAAACAAAAAAAAGCCACTTAAAGAATGTGAGGAGACTACTGGAACCTACATTTTTTTATTTCAATTTAATTGGAGGTGGTTGCTCTTTGTTTAATTTGTACATTGTTGATGTATGTATGTGTTGTGTGTATTAAATGTTGGCTAACCCGCTGTTATTAAAGCATTATGTTTTCCTTATTCTGGTAGTTACCATCATACCAGCATCCCGCTCTGGTGAACAGGGAACTATTACAGTTTTATCACCAGCATAAAAGAATCCAAACGCAACATATGTTGCACACCACCATGGGATGCTGGTCCGACATGCTGGTAACCTGGTCCACCTCACCAGCATACCAGCACGAAAACACAACACATGCTGGTCATGTCGGTTGCTGGTCTGTGCTGGATTTTCAGCAGGGTTTTGAAGCCAAGAATTTACCACTTCCACACTTTTCCACTCTATCACCAACATGTCAGGATAAGTGTTTTTGTGATCAATGTTTTTTCACGTGAAATGAAACTGTGACTGTTTGTTTACAAGTAAGCTCGGGGGAACTTATGACAGGCCGTTGACATGAGCAAAAATGAGCACTTGATTTGCGCACCTGCACAGTACGGGTAATGTTGCCTCATTGGGGCTTTTTGTTTTTTTAATAATTAGTTATGAGAGCTATTTTTAATGTTTTATCGGATTTATCAGCATGATGTCATAATTCCTTCCTATCATTACAAGAATTATCGTGCACCCCGCAAGTCAACAATCTGTGTTTATCCCTAGTATCCAACCTGCAGACTGAGCTAGACAAACTGATGCCACACCTCATCTACACACAAAAAATCAGTGAAGATCTGCATTGCAACGTAAAAGCCATGGAGAATGTCACGAGCAAGGCGAGGGCTAAGAGGTCTCAGGTTGAAGAGCAGAAACTCCAACAGGTGAAAAAAATGTTATTCAAACAACATTAAGTACACTGTCTGCTGCACCATTTGTGAATGTTGATGTTGCGGGAAAAACTTCTGTACCATTAGGATGTGTATGTGGAGAAGCTAACCAAGGACTTGGATCGACTAACACAACAGAAGGACACGTATGATGTTCAGAGAAAAGCCCGGGGAGAGACAACACATGCAACCAAGGAGGCTCTCTCTGAGGTATCTACAGGGCAACATACCTGCAATGGCAGCCCCCGTGACTGATTCTAATAGCAACATCCACAGTTTTACACGAGCATCATGAATGCTTGCTTACAGAAAGCGGTAAAACACAACTAGCCTGAGGTTTTTCGCCAACGTTTTGACTTGATTAGTTCGGGAGGGGGCGGGTTAGTGTTCGTGATGAGATTACGCCAAGATTGAGCAGTCTGGCGGAGAAATCCTTCCCCATACAAACGTTCCATCTCTTCACAATGACGCATTCCATTCACATTCTGTCACTTCCCGCAAAAAAAAAAAAAATTATTGGCCAATTCTATGCTGTAAGAGGATCTCGGCCATCCGGGAGGAGCTCAGAGTAGAGCCGCTGCTCCTTCACATCGAGAGGAGCCAGTTGAGGTGGCTCGGGCATCTAGTCCGGATGCCTCCCGGGCGCCTCCCTGGTGAGGTGTTTCCGGCATGCCCAGCAGGGAGAAGACCCCGGGGAAGACCTAGGACACGCTGGAGGGACTATGTCTCACAGCTGGCCTGGGAACGCCTTGGTGTCCTCCCGATGGAGCTGGAAGAGGTCTCCGGAGACCAGGAAGTCTGGACTTCCCTATTGAAACTGCTGCCCCCACAACCCAGACCCAGATATAAGTGCATAAAAATGGAATGGGATGGTTTAAAAGAACATATTGAACAAATAAATGCCAGTATTTGTCACACTTTGAATAAAATGTTTGGCACCCCTACTCCTCAGTGGCAAAGCTCCAAGGTGGATGAGTTTTGCTTAGAGTTCCTCAAGGCTCTGGATGTTGAGGGACATGTGTCTTGGCTGACACATCTTTTCAACATTGCCTGGAAGTCGGGTATTGTACCTCGGGATTGGCAGACCGAGGTGGTAGTTGCTCTTTTCAAGATGGTTGTTCCAACTATAGAGGGATCACACTCCTCAGCCTCCATGGGAAAGTCTTTTCCAGGGTGTTGGAAGGTTACAATCATTAGTCAAACTTCGGCTACAGGAGGTGCAATGTGTTTTTCGTCCTTGTCGCAGAACACTGGACCAGCTGTACACCCATGCCAGGGTATATGGGAGTTTACCCAACGGGTCTATATGTGCTTTGTAGACTGACGTCAGGTGTCCTATAGGGGGTGCTATGTTGCAAGTGCAACTGGCACAGGAGCCTGGTTCACATTTACAGGAATACGTCAAGCCTGTTTTTGGTAAATATTGACCTCTGCCAAGACTAGCCTTTGTCACCAATTCTGTTCATAATTTTCATGTACATAATTTTTAGGCGCAGCCAAGGCTTCGAGGGAGTCCAGTTTGGGGGCCTTAAGCTCTCGTCTCTGCTGTTAGCAGTCCCGATGTCCTCATCAGGTTGTGACCTTGTGACGCTTCTGGGATGAAACTCAGCACCTCCAAGTCTGAGGCTGAGGTGGCTTGGCATCTAGTCCGGATGACTTTCAGACGCCCCTCGCGGTCAGGTGCTCCCTTACTGGCTGGGCATACCCCGGGGGCAGGCGCTGGAGGGATCATGTCTCACAGCTGTACTGGGAACACCTTGGTGGCCTCCTGGTGCAGGAAAAGTGTCCAGAGACTGGGAAGTCTGAACCTCCCTATTGAGACTGCTGCCCCCTCTACCTAGACCCGGAAAAGCGGAAGAAAATGGATGGATGGATAATTGGCATTCATGGCTTTTATTCACTGCAGACTGGTATTTACGTACTCGTGCGCGAGCAAACACATCAGCAGTCTCAGAGAAGCCACTAACAATGTGGAGTGGTTGTTTCTATATATTCACTGATAGCTGATGTTGGTAGCTGAGCTTTGCCAAATTTCCATTAATGCGCATGTGAAACACATGAGGTTATTCAGAGCCTGCGACCGTTGTGGTCTTTTTTTTTTTTTTTTTTTGCTAATTAATGCACATATTGGGAAAAAATAACAAAGTTCAGTTTTCCTTAAAAGCTGATGAGGTTTTTGCACAAGTCTTGTTTTCTATCAACCTCAGAAAATTGTTTGCATTTGCTGCAACATAACTTTGCCTGAAATTTTATACTCTAGAGGACTCAAACGCATGGTAACCATTTGTGTGCACGCGTGTGTTTAGGCTGAAATTCAAATCGAGTCGCTGGCGATGTCACAGAAACAGCTGCTGCAGCAGTGGAACAGAACCTTGGTGGATTTGAGGAGACGAGATGAAGACTTCAGAGCAATGCAGGAGGCTGTTTGGTGAGAAAAAGTGAAAAGAAAATGTATTTATTTCGAAATGGTCATAGAAACACAACCTTTAAACATTTTAGCAGGTTGTTTTCTCTTTGTCCAGGAAAAAGTACACAACACACTGAAAAGATGAAGTTTCTTTCTCGCTCTCACAGCATGGCCGAGCGTCAAGTGATCGTGCTAGACAGAGAGATTGAAGGCAACAAGAAATCCATCTCTGAGCTGCAGGAGACGAGCGAGACTCTGACCATGCTGCTGAACTGTGCCCAGATGGACTGTGACGTCTCCAAAAAGAGGATCAGTCAGAATCAATCCCAACATGAAGTTCTGCAGGCCCAATCCAGCACCTACATTCGTGCTCTGGGGGAGACAGAGCGCGCCCTTGCAGAGCTCACTAAGGTATACCGAAGAGGTAACAGAGGGCTATGATTTGACTTATTAATGTATCCTTCTCACTTCATTTAGGAGGACGACAGTCTTCTCGCTGAGCTGACCGACCAGAGGCGAAAGCTGGAGAAAAGCAAAGACAAGCACCTGCAGTTAGAGGACCAGATTATGACCCAAGTGCTGCAGAAGCTCATGGACAGCAAGGCTGCTCAGTACTATCAGCGTCTTACCAACAAGAAAGCCTCTCTCAAGAAAGAGAAGGTAACCTGACCCTTCCTTTTAGTTAATTGAATGAATGCATGCTCACTGGGGCAAGCGTGCCTCTGTTAAGAACAGCAGCAGCTTCCCCCAGTCTGTTGCTGGCATGAGCACATCAACAGCAGTGCAATTCCAGCACCGTGTATGTATATCTAACTCACAAGCATGCCGCTCCTCCGTTTAGCCACTGAATAACACTTTTATTCTTGTCATCATTGAAAGAATGCGAGATGCATTCAGGGACACGCCGGACATCACATCAACAGCTTTGTTTTGCGTGTATGTTTGGTTTTAAACAGACAAAGAAAACACAAAGAGGATAGTTATCCCTCACTTTTAATGCAGATGTGCAATTGTCAATTGAAATTACATAATGTCTTTGGACGCAACCCTGCGTTGCTCATAACACTCATAATTGGGATGTAGTGGCTCAAAAAGTAGAGCAGAGTGTCCAGAAACCAAAAGGTTGGTGGTTTGATCCTCCACCCAGTCACTGTTGTGTCCCTGGGCAAGACACTTCACCCACCATGCCTCCTCCACCTGAATGAATGTATGGTGGTGATCTTCGCATGGTTGCAAATGGTGAATAATCGTGATTAATTCATTTCAAAATAGTGATTAATCGGATTACGTTTGTAACCATTTGCTGTCTAGGATGTCATCAGCAATTGACTCTGTAGTTCTTTGCTCACTAACACAGTTACCCCACAAGTCTCAAAAATGTTTACACAAAAGCGCCTTTGACAATTAAGAGTTTGACATTCATAAAACCCATTAAATGCAAGGTTATTTTTACCTTCATTGAAAACGCGATTGTTGACAAAGACGGCCATGTGGCAGCGAGGACAACATGGGCACCACGTTCCTGTTTTGCTACGATTTATTTCTTGAATTCAACAGTTTGGCTAATTTTCTTTTTTAAAATGCTGCCACTTGCAACACTGTGGCTTATTTTGTCAAAATAAAAGCAGAGACTTGTATGCAAGCAGAGGCAACGTTTTGGCAAGCCAATCAGCACAGCCGCCTTTCTCTGCGTTTTTTGGTTGTTTTCTGAACCTTTAAGATTGACTATCCTAGTAAGAACTCTCCCTGAAATCCTTATTTCAACATAATATCCAGACAATATCCACACGTGAGAACAGCAGATACGCTTATTTGCACCCCACCCCCCAACCATAAAGGAACCACGCCATGCACCTTTACCTGACAAGCACAAAGATGACATTATCATTCTTTGTTTAGGTCTACCAGCTGTGGAATTTGGAGAGCGACGTAATGGCGACAACATTGGAGAGCAACGTGATCACTGCCAAACTGGAAAACTTGGCCCGGACTCTGAAAGAGCTTGATGAGGAGATCACAAAGTACAACCAGGTGGTCGCATACAACCAGGCGAACAGTTCCTCCATTGATATACTCATGGCGCAGAAACAGACCGCCATCGTGAACTACAACAAAAAAATGTACCTCATTGGGGTTCGCACCGGGGTAAGGAAACCCTTTGACTGCAAAGTCGTTCATCAATATAAACTTGTCATACACGCCTGTGTTCCCAGCATGAAGACCTCAGCCCTCTGCAAATTAAGGTGGCGGGAATAAAGTCTGAGATTGAGAAATTATCCGAGAAAATCAAGAGCGATCAGCAGCTGTGGCTGAAGCATCAAGGGACGCTTGTAGGACTAACCCTGGAGATACAGGCCCACACCAAGGAATATAACAAACTGCAGGCAAAGTTCACCGTGATCCATCAGAAGAAGATTCACCTGGAGAGTACGTCACGTTGTGAAGCTCACTCAGATCTGTGCGGCTTACAAATCCTAAATCCTATGCTCGCTCACTTAAAGGTCAGTTAGAGGTCTTGCACCGTGAGGAGAGCGACGTGGGGTGGACCAAGAAGATCCTTCAACAAGACCTGCTGAAGCTCAACACTCTTCTTAGCAGGAATGCTCAGCTGTGCCACGCTTTGGAGCAGGAGAATTCTACCTTGCAGACCGACTTCCTACACAAACTCAAGGCACGGCTTCGAGCCTAATGATTTCACTTTCACTTTTGTTGCCAAATGCGGATCTTCCATAATATCTTGTGTTTAGGATGCAGAGCGGGAGTCCATAGAGATGGAGGTGAAACTGGAGAAGACTCAGGAGGACAAAGAGAAACTCATCAGCGGCCTTTTGGAGACCGAGTCAGTTTCTTGCATTCTCTAGACGTGCGTTTTATTACAGTCCATATGTGTTTTAGTCAGCGGTGCTCCAATCTATTGGCCGCCGCTCGATATCGGCCGCTTTGCGTGAAAAAGCACATGGTCGGCATATGCCATGTGACGCTTCAGATCATGAAACAAATTTAAATATTAGTCAATGACAACACTACTGACTCCAAAATGCAGTTTTTACATGAAACTTTTCATTATTAAGGTGTGAAAAAGGGAAACCTAAGTGGCTGGGCTACCCTTAGCAGCAACACATGCAATCAAGCGTTTGCAATAACTTGCACTAAGTCTCTTACCGTGCTGTAGAGGAAGCTTGGCTTACTCATCTTTGCAGAATTGTTGTAATTCAGCCCAGATTTGAAGGTTTTCTAGGATGAATCGACTTTTTAAGGTCATGCCACAACATATCAATAGGACTTGAGTCAGGACTAGGATGCTCCACAGTCGTCATTTAGGTTTTTTTCCAGCCATTCAGAGGTTGACTTTCTGGTGTGTTTTGGATCATTATCCTGCTGCAGAACCCAAGTTGGTTTTAACTTGAGGTCCCCAACAGATGGCCAGACATGCTCCTTGAGGTGTTTTTGTTAATCCATGTCCTTAAGCAGAAAAACAGCCCCAAGCCATCACACCACCACCACCACATTTTACTCTTGGTACAAAGTTATTTTTCTTCAGATGTAATGGCACACACACCTTCCAAAAAAATTCAACTTTTGTCTCGTCACACCAGACTTTCCCAAAGGTCTTGGGGATCATCCAGATGTTTTCTGGCAAAATTGAGACTGGCCTTAATGGTTTGTGTTCAGCAGCGGAACTCTGCCATGCAGGCCGTTGTTGCCCAGTGTCTTTCTTACGGTGGAGTCATGAACACTGATCTAACTGAGGCAAATAAGGCCTGCAGTTCTCTGGATGTTGTTGTGGGGTCTTTTGTGACCTCTCAAAGGAGTCGTCGCTGCGCTAAAGTTGGTAACGCCATCGAAGGTTTACCGCATTTCTTTGTTTTCGCCATTTGTGTCAGAATTTCTGCCATCCCGATTTTAAAAAAATTGTTTTTGTTAGTAATTGCCTATTTTTTGGGCCCCCATTGTACACATCACCTCGTAAATGTATAGTTTATCTGTGGTATATTGGTATCGGACGATTTGACTCCGTTTGAGTCAAACTTGTATTACTCAGCAATGCCTACAGTATATGTATGCTGGTGTTTTCCATGACAGGCATCAGATCATGCTGTGGGAAAAGAAGACCCATCTTATGAAAGAAACACGTTCAGTTGTGGAGGAGAGTCAGGGAGACATCCAGATAATGAAGAACGACATTCACTGTATGGAGGTAGGTACACTTTTTCTCCAGAAATTGTATTTCTTCATTACAATTATAGGTGGCGCCCCGTGACAAGCAATGCAATGTAGCGTTGTAGAAATTAGGAGGGGAGAAGACGCTTGCAAAGCCAGATGTCCCAGCCCCCGTGTGAGAATATTTGAGCTTCAAACTGAATGAGGAAGGCGAGCTCATCAAACACGAACACGTTTGTTTGCGGAGTGTATTCGAAAGCGGTGGCAACAAAATTAACAAGACCACCTCAAACATATCAACCTCGCCCAGTTTTCCCATCTGGGTAGAAAAAAGAAAAACGGCACATGGAGATGCAGAGCCTTCATCTAACATTCACTGAGACATTGGTTGCTAGAAGAAATGCAGCAAACATTCGACAGACAATACCAATTACCTGTGAGAATATCATTTATTCATTCATTCATTTTATGTACCGTTTATCCTCATTAGGGTCACGGGTATGCTGGAGCCTATCCCAGCTGGCCTTGGGAGAGAGGCGGGGTACACCCTGGACTGGTCGCCAGCCAATCTCAGGGCACATATAGACAAACAAACATTCACACTCACATTCATACCTATGGACAATTTAGAGTGGCCAATTAACCTAACATCCACTTCTCTTTAAATTAAGTACTTCTCTTAAAATGAATGTTAAAGGGGAACTATTACTGAATGCTTTTCCGCGTTGCAAATGTTGTGGCAATGTTGTACTCTCGGGTGAAACAACACCAACGCATCAGATAATGAGGTTTGCGCAATTGAAGGTGAGCCCTGAAAGCTGTTTTGGATGGCTCTGCAACGCTGTGCTTTTCCACTGACGTCACAAAACCCGGACGTCCTTATTTGGGCAATGTTGAGCAATGGCTCCCAGGAAATGTTGTGAGGGAAAGCTCCATGGCCTTTCCAACATAACTTGGTCATGTTGAAGAGTAATAAGTAAGTAACAATTTATCAGTGTCCTGTGTTTATTTTGGTAAGTAATCGAGCAAAAGTGGTTGTCTGTGTGGCATTATAGAGAGTGCATACGGGGAGCGGAGGGAGTCTTACCTGAATGCGTGCAAATTACAAGCTCGGCGATGTGTGGAGCTGCTAATAGCTGGAAGCCTACTTGGAGGAGGGCAGGGTGTGGAGCAAAGCAAAGTCTGTAAGCACTAGAAAGCTTTCTGTGCGGGTTATGGTGTGTGGCTGCTCTATAGGAGTCCGGAAGTCAATACAAAGGCTCCAAAATGAATATAATAGGTCCCCTTTAAAATCTCGTTGTGGACCCAATCTTGTGCACCGTCTTGGGTAAACAAGCGTATACCGTTGTGTGTGTGTTAACAGTGTGACATGATGTGCTTTTCTGCACAGCGGCAACTCAGCCAGCTGATGAAGCAGCGAGAGCAGCTCCTAAGGGAGAGTGTAGCGGCGGTGGAGAAGAGGGGAAACATCGTTGAGCGCAATGAGGCGCTGGCCCTCAGCGCTAAAAAAACAATGACCAAGGGCAAGCTGAATCTCATGATTGAAGGCTTGCGGCGCAAAGTCAAGGAAAAACACAAGGTGGCAAATGTCGGTTTTGTCCATTTGTCGTCCGGTTGTCTTACGTGATGTTTCTTTTTAGCTGGTGATCGAGTGTGACCAAGAAATAAAGAGCCTGCAGGAGAGTCGGGTGAATCTGAGCAGCACGCTTTTGCAGCACAAACAGCAGCTGACTGACCTGTCTGGCACCCGTGCTGCCCTAGAAACTGATCTCACCAACATCCAGGACAGCAAAGACATGGTATGAAGTTATGACTCCAAATATTTAAGACCCTCAGAGTACAAAGCACCCACTACATTACTTCATACAAAACATGCCGTCCAGGTCGCACACATTTACTACCTGATCTTTACACTTCCTGTCCAGGCTCAAGCCCATCTGATAGAATTTCAGAAAAAGGCCAAAAAGCTCCAAGAGGTGACGGATGGCAAGTACCGACCCTCATCCTCCAGTCAGTCAGTGGAGGCAACCATGCGGAGCCACACGGAGCGCGTGCACGCCGTCAGCCGCATTATTTACAGTGTGCGAGAGGAGTTCCCGGACTATCGAGCGGCTCTCCGAGCTCTGTCACTTTCACTGGCAGCCGGGACAGAAACCCTCCTGAAGCAGAACACACAGGAAGCAATCTGCCAGTGAGTAGACATGACAGACAAGAGACTCCAGAATCTTTGCAGGAAACGTGTCACATCGGGCCGGGGTTAGCATGTTGACCACACAGTCTGGAGATCTGGGTTGGAATCCGGGCAATCCGAAAAACATGCATGTTGGGTTAATTGGCAGCTCTAGATGGTCCATAGGTAGGGATGTAGTGTGAATGGTCGTCTGTCCAGTATGTGCCCTGTGACTGACTGGCGACCAGTCCGGGGTGTACCTCGTGTACCAATACTGTAATGTAGCAGAAACATTTATTATACACCAGGACTTTCTCTCACACCCAATGTCAGCTGGGATAGGCTCCAGCAATCCCCGCGACCCTAATGAGGATAAACGGCATAGAAAATGGATGGATGGATGATTTTAAAAATCCAATTCGGTCTTTTTTTCCCCATATTTACAACTTTGTTTTGTTTTCTTATAATATCCCGAAAAATGAAAACTACATTATATTCCCTGTACTCTCCAAAAATTACAGCTTTTCTTGTTCTTTCTCTTAATATTCTGATATTATTCACATAAAATTATATGTTATAAATATTCTTCTTGTAATTATGGCTTTATTCTTATATTTTGACTGTGTTGTTTTGTTTCTCTTTATATTTTGACTTTTAGTAAAAATTTTCCATTTTGCTACCTCTGCTACATTTTTTGAACGTGGTGCTAACCACAAATGGCTCCCGGCTCGTACTTTGGACATCACTGTCATATTTTTCATGGAAGTGTGACATCGTTATTGGTAAATGCCGCGTGTGCATGCGAGCTGCAGTATTCTCCTCATCCTGAAGGAATGGGGGCGTACATGGGCCGGAAGGTGCTTGTCACTGCCGTCTATCCATAGAGAGGAAAAGCCTTTGTCTTTTACAACCAAGTATCAAGAGCTTTTCCTGGAGAGAGGCAGGATGCATGTTTATATATAGTACAAATTAAAGGTAAGGACACTGATTTTTTGTAGTTCATGAAAGAAATTTGACCAAGAAGTATTTGAAAATATTGATTTTCTTTGTATCTTCTTGTTATGACCTCAGGACGACTTCAAATGTAAAAAGGCAAATATCTGGATGTTTTGGAAGGTAAAGAGCGTATTTATTTGATTAGGAATGTGTGGAAATCTCTTATCGACTGCAAGAATTGAATTTGGAGAAGAAACTGTCGTCAATTGCTCCTCTTTTAATGTCAGGTCTGTTGCGCCTCTCGTATTCAGCTGCCTTGTTGTTGCTGTGGTCCAGCTGCTGTCGGAGCTGCTTCTGCTGTCGTTCTTGCTGCCACTGCACGATCAGAGCTGTACGTGCCGTTTTGGAGCAGAAAAGGTCGTGCTGTTGCGCCTCTCGGATCCCTTCTAACTTGCTCATCATTTTCTCCTCTATTTGAAGGTTCCAGAACTTTTTCATCTGATGCCAGCTCTCAGGAGGCGGCCTCCTGTCGCGGCAGGGAAAAAGACCAGGCACCCCCACCTTACTTGGCAGCAGATCCTGTAGGGGGTTGTCCTTGACTTCCCTCTCCTGGCGATGCCTCTCTTCGGCCATGGTCTGATTGAACTTAGTCGTTTCCACGGCTGATTTTTTTCTACTCTCCATCTCAGCGTTTTCAAGCTGCAGAGCCACGCTGTCCATGTGCACTCTGAATTTGTCGTAATCCAACCTTTCCATCTTCTGTCTCTGTTTTTCCCAGGCTTGCTCTTCTCGTTGCTGCAGCAGCCACTCCCTGAGCTGTTCTCTCTGCCTGCACACTCTGCTATCGCTGTCTGGGTCCTCACCTGCCATACCAGGAGGCATCATCTGCTCAACATCTCCGTGAGAGACGTCCCGATCCAACTCCCGCTGCCGCACAGCCTTTTCATACTGATCCAGTAAGCTGTCCCTCTCCTTAGCTTGTTTCTCCCTGTCTTGTTTGATTTGGAGGAGGTACGCTTGCTTGGAATTATGCAGCAATTGGGCATCAAAGGTATCTTGCTCCAGTTTTTCCGCATCTTTCTCTCTCTTTCTCTCCTCCAGCTGTTTGTCCAGACCTTCCCTGTCAACCCCGATGGTCCTCAACTTGTCGTTAAAAATTCGCCCTTTTCTTTCTCTCTCGTTGTTGCGGCGCCTCTCGACGCCCGCCAGCTGAAAGCGAGCCGCGTTCCACATTTCGCCCGACAGCTGCAGACACTGTTAAAAGGACACAAATGTTAGTGCAACAACCTTTTTGGAAGTTTTCCCATCATCCACGATCCTTATGTGGGACATGAACGCACAGACGCTCAGCGTCCACTGACTTTAATGGGCAAGCGTAGAGGGGGTTGTTCGCGCCGCAAAAGTGGACGTTCATTGGATGAACGCTGGGCTTTGTCCCACCCATAGGACGCTGGGAGTCTTTGGGGCAACAGGCAGGCCCGGACGCTTGGCTTCTCCATGGTGTTTGGATCATTTGTGGGCGCAATCTCTTTTTGGTTGACAGTATAATGAGCGTATCTTGAAGCATAAACAAGTTTTTCTTTGTTGTTTTGAAATGATCCAATCCCCAGCGACTTTTATCTTTTTTTAAAACAACTAGCATTGTGTTTGACACTTTGCGATTTCTTTCCCCATCGAGCAATGGAAAGGACACCCAGTGTGTGGTGAAGTTAGTCGCTGGCCGGCTAGTAGTTTGTCGGTGTTGTGTGGCAAGGTGTCACTACGCCGGTGAAGTTGTTCTTGGGTGTAGCAATGGTAATAATAATAATAACAATCCCATTGTAGCTTGGTTAATATGCAGGTCACGTTATGTAAATGGAGCGTTGATTTGGTGCGTCCCATGACATGCATTCTTAGTTGCTTTTTTTTTAGCTGTTTTTTTTTTAGAACACACAGAAAAAAGACGTGTGTTCATGTTTCACATAAGAATAAGGCAAAAGGCCCAAAAAAAGGAGATTTTCTTTAAACATACAAAGTAATCCCTTGTTTATTGCAGTTAATTGGTTCCAATAATAAGTGGAAAGTAGGAGTTGTTATTAATAAATGTAATATTTTTGTCCCAAGAACCAGATTTGGCTACCGAAGACCAGGTTACCCAGACACCCGCCCTCTGGGCCTGAGGGGGGAGATCCTGGGTGGCTTCTTTGGGCTGGGCCCGGCCGGGCCCCACGGATAAAGGCCTGACCACCAGGCGCTCGCCTGGGAGCCCCTCCGCCAAGCCTGGCTCCAGGGTGAGGCCCCAGTATCCTAGGCCCGGGGGAGGTGCTTTTGTGTATGACCGAAAGAACGAGATCGCGGAAATGAGTTTCCTCCGTAGGGTGGCTGGACTCACCCTAAGAGATAGGGTGAGGAGCTCGGCCATCCGGGAGGAGCTCAGAGTAGAGCCGCTGCTCCTTCACATCGAGAGGAGCCAGTTGAGGTGGCCCGGGCATCTAGTCCGGATGCCTCCCGGGCGCCTCCCTGGTGAGGTGTTTCGGGCATGCCCACCTGGGAGAAGGCTCCGGGGAAGACCTAGGACACGCTGGAGGAACTATGTCTCACAGCTGGCTTGGGAACGCCTTGGTGTCCTCCCGGTGGAGCTGGAAGCGGTCGCCGGAGACCTTGAAGTCTGGACTTCCCTGCTGAAACTGCTGCCCCCACGACCCGGAAGAAAATGGAATGGAATATTTTCATAGTTGAACAAAGAAAACCTGTTTGCAACCATCTAAATACAGGTTTTTAACGTTATTCAAACCCTCTAAATATTAACTAACACCACTATTGTCACCTTTAGAAAAGAAAACAATGTTGACTCACGTGTTTTGTACAATACTTCCTGCGGTGGCTATTGGGGGGCTGGGAGGTCAGACAGGAAAGGACTTTGAGGCTTCCGAGTTCAGTTCTAGTATTATGGCGTGGGTTACAGCTGCACCTGTAGCCCGTCTTAGGGATTATTGTGCCTGCCACAAAAGCCTGTTGTTGCAGCGATCAAGTCTGTTGCTCGTGTGTCTCACCAAACATTACAGAACATTACTCACACCTAGCGACCAAATTTGAAAATGCTTAATTTAGTCAAAAAATACATTACATTTGCTTAAATATGCGACCCTAATGAGGATAAGCGGCATAGAAAATGAATGAATGAATGTTCTTTTTGAACTAATAGGCTATATTTTACCACAAAATAGCAATGAAATCTTTTTGAAGACCATAATAAACTGAAGCCAAAAAATAAAATGGAGGAAAAATAATTGTGGTAGGTTCAAAAATTCTTCTTCGCTCCTTCTACTGGCAAAAGTCACAGGTGTTATGTGCAAGCAATGGCAACAATTTTGACTGTAATTTCTGCTTTTGACTGTAAACCTAACCTATAGTCCAGTTCGACACTGACTGAGTTATTAATTAGGGATGCCCGATATCGGCTTTTTGGCCGATATCAAATATGCCGAATATTGTCTAACTCTTAATTTCCGATTGCGATATGGAAATGTGTAACGTCATGTCCACTGCTGATTACTGAAGAACAGAAAAGCGTCTAAGGCTTATTTTTTCTGATGAAAGACAAGAGTCTAAGCTTTCATTTTGTAGGTTCCATGTTTTTATTTCCATAGAACACGATATTCTGTGTGCCTTGAAAGATCAGTCAAAATGGCCGGTACTGGAGGGGATGTCCTTTGAAAAATGAAAATGTCTGGGAGCCAATTATTTAAAGTCCATAATGAAATACGCTAACAGAGTTTTAGCCCATATTTCATCAACATTTAATCTGCTCTAGATGTTTAGCGCAGTGGTCATGTTTTGGGGGTTGGAGGTGGCGAGGGCCCCGCAGAGGGGGATTTTTTCATGGGGCCCAGAATTCCTGGCGGTGCCCCTCATGGTGTCCACCCATCCATCCATCTTCTTCCACTTATCTGAGGTTGGGTCTCGAGGGAAGTAGCCCAAGAAGGGAAGTCCAGACTTCCCTCCACGGTAGCCCCGCGCCCGCCCCGTCATGATGCCGGAACTCCCCTAGGGCGGGCACCCCCCGGTTTGAAAACCACTGCTCTAACTCCAGTTGAGAGACATAGTCTCTCCAGTGTGTCCCAGGTCTTCCCCGGGACCGGTGGGCTGTGCCTTGAACACATCGGGAAACATCCTGACCAGACGGCCGAGCCACTTCATCTGGCTCCTCTCAAAGCAGAGGAGCAGTGGTTCTACTCTGCGTTTGCCCAGTGCTACTCACCTTATCTCCAAGGCGGAGCCCAGCCACACGACGGAGAAAACGCTTTTGGGCCGCTTGTACCCGCAATCTTGTTCTTTTCAGTCACCACCCAAAGCTCCATGACCTTTGGCGAGGGTAAGAACGTAGATTGACAGATAAACTGAGAGCTTTGCCGTTTGGCTCAGTTTCGTCAGCATCACTGCAGAAGCCGCACCGATTCTTCAACTCGGTACTTAAACTCCTCCACATGGTACCTGGTCTTGCCAAGTCACAGGTCAAAATCTGTGATAATAATGAAAGTAATTGTGTACGCCAGTGTTAATATTTCTTCATCCATTCGTCCCTCCTTTTTCCCAGACCTAAGATTGTTTATGCAGGTATTCCGCCCACCCTCCCCCCCGACTTGAAATACCATCGAGTACCTGTATTTACATCTACAAACCACTGTATGAGTTGCTGGCACCAGCGTCGTTCATGCATGAACTGGCACGGACGGACCTGCCAACCTTGAGGAAATTGTATGTGTACCGTCGTCCGTCACAATATCGCAGTGACTATTAGTCTAAAAATATTGAAAGACAAGTTTTATGTATTCTGGTCACTTGGCATCAGTAATGTTATGAGACATGACATTACCTTTCACACTGCACAGCTGCAGAGCCAGCAGAGCCGAGCCGACATACCATGGCTGAGACAGACATGCTGAGGTCGACCAACCTGGGCTTTACCATATTATACATTTTTTCCAACATATTTTGTCATTTCCTACCCAAAAACCCCATTTGTCGTCCTTAATCAGGATGCTTGATTCTTCTCTCCATCAGTGTGGAACTGGTGAGTTTCTGGCATCTCTGTTCTTTTTCACCACTTTGTTGGAAACACTTTAAGTTTGGAATGAGTGAATTGGAGAGGCTATTTAGTTACTGGCTAGTTTGCTACGCTAGCTGTGGCTGCCTGTTATGTCCCAGCAGGCATTGTGCAGCCTTTGCAAGGTGATGCATACAAAGTAGTGTCAAAGTGACTATCGGGATGTTACTTCATGTCTAAATGTTCGAACCCATATTTAGAAAGTCATAAACAGGTTTTCTACACCCAACTAGGAACATATTCTGTTTATTATTATGGAATTTCCCGTTGTGGCACTAATAATGGCATATCTTATCTTGAATCATGCTCGCCAGAAATTCACTTCTTGCATTTGGGTCTGGAACCAGTTGACTGAGATAAAGCCTTCCAGGACCCACACCCCACAATTTGAGAGGCACTGTGTTACGCTATGATTTACATCCACACTGAACTCCCTTTGGAACACTAAAGAGTAAACAAAACACTTACCACTTTATGCAAATCCAAACAGATAAACAGCAGCTGTTCCTGGTTCCCAGTCACCCCTCCACCATTCCCATCATTCTTGCCTCAGCACAGCGTCCCTAGCCCCAAGTTAGAGTTCACTTATACTGTCGATGAGCGCCAGCATATGTTTCGCCACTTTCACAACCCCAAGGTCCACGTTACTGCAGGGCTGAAGGAAACTCACTCCAAAGCTTGTTTTGCTCTTACCCACCTGTTTGAACTCATACATCATTTATTATTACCAGCAGTGCTGTCATAAAGAGTAAAAGTACTATGTCATGAAAAGTGGCGTCATGAAGGCTGACATCAGTGCCCAGCATTTAGACTAAAATTGTCCCTTGCTTTTCGTGGTTAATTGGTTCCGCATGCGACCGCCAAGTGAAAATAACTTCAGTTATTTAGCTTATTCCATGCAGTACAATTCATTAGAATTTACATTTACAGTGGTGCCATTGGTTACCACCGTGAATCGATTCAAGAAGGTCTGACACAAACCTAAATGGACTCTAACCAAAGCAAATTTCCCCACAGAAAGTAATTTAAATCCAAATAACCCAAAAATGTTAACAATAGGTCTGTTGATAAAAATATAATCTATATATGCAATTAAATACAATATACAAATAACATTATCACATTAATCACTGTTTTAAAAAGAATTAATCAGATTAATCAAAGTTTTCACCATTTGCAACTAACTGTGCACATTTTCACTGTATTTTGTTAAAATAGATATAAATTACAGGGTCCAGACGGTGGCCGTGTGGTTAGCATGTTGGCCCCACAGTCATGAGATCTGGAAAACCTGGGTTCCAATCTTTGCTTGGGCATGTTTGTGTGGACTGTGAATGGTTTTCCTGTGTGTGCTCTGGTGGCTTGAATTCAGAGGTTGGTGTTGTTTCACAAACTGTCTGCGACCCTTGGACTGTTTTTTTTTTTTAACAGAGGGACTTTCTGGGGGATTCTTGTAAATACATTAGCTTCACACAGACATCTTCTAATTGTCACAGTACTTACAGGTAACTCCAGACTGTCTTTGATCATCCTGGAACTGATAATTGGCTGAGCCTTTGCCATTCCATTTTGATAATTGTCTTCTGTTTTCTGCCACCTGTCTCTGGTTTTGCTCTTCATTTTGAGGCATTGGAGATCATTTTAGCTGAACAGCCAAAAATGTTTTGCACCTTTTGATGCGTTTTCTCCTATCCATACAACATTTTAATCAAAGTACGCTGTTCTTCTGAGCAATGTCTTGAATGACCCATTTTCCTCAGGCTTTCAAAGAGAAATGATGTTCAACAAGTGCTGCTTTCATCCTTAAATAGGGGCCACCTGATTCACACCTGTTTTTTCACTAAATTGATCAGCGATTGAATGCCACGCTGATGTTTTTTAGCACCCCCTTTTCAACTAATTGACCAATGGACATCTTAGAGCAGATTAACATGTGAGTTTGACAAATCCAAGCTAAAGAGGGCTTGCAACAGCCGGTCTTGTCAGTCAGCTGCAGAGTGTTCTCATGCAAATGAGGCGCGGATGCCACTCGACATAGCTGATCGCTTGACCTTCAGCTCCAAAGTCGCTGAGGTGGCACAAGTCTGCTTCAGAAATTAAAAAAAGGCAATCACTTATAAACTGGAGGTTTCAGAAGAGGACCTCAAATAAGAGAAAGAAGACGGATGGTTGGTGGACGGACGGAGGGAAGGAACCTCAATTACCTGAGGTTAGGAGTACTTACCCAAAAGGGCATTCCATAATAGCAACCGATCTATTTAGAAGTCTTAAAAGATGTTTTACCAGTTATCTGAGCAGCTTTCATTAGTTTATGCTAAAAGACTAGGTAGGACAGTTCAAATCTGAGTACTCAATGGAGGTAAGAATGCTTCCTGGATGGTAGGGGATCAAATACTTGACTCTGTCAAACACAAAATATTTTATAACCTTAATTTTAATTTTTCTTCTGGATTTTTAATAATAGACCTTCTGTTTCACTTAAAAAATTTGGAATTTAGGACTAGATGTTGCATTCCCACGATGATCATCTCAGTTGTAAATCAGATATATTCTCAGGACAGGGTTGGTTGGATGTCTGCCCTGCGATTGACTGACGACCAGTCCAGGGTGTACCCCGCCTCCCGCCCAGGGTCAGCTGGGATAGGCTCCAGCATACCCGCAACCCTAATGAGGATAAGCGGTACAGAAAATGGATGGATGGAGGATGCGCTTGGATTGGAGATTGGAAAGTGACTGATCGACGGTACCTGCGTGACACATCGTTAGTTAGGTACCTCAGACTAACATCCTTAGTAAACTCCTTATGGTCTTTCTTTGCACCTTCTCTCTGCTGCCAATCAGCCTTTAGGAGGCTTGTAATGGAACCGACTACTAAGCCACTGCAGCCTACCTCGTTGATCCACTCCTCCACCACGATTGTTAGCTCCATGATGAAGACCTGCCGGCAGGATTTAGACCAGAGGACCAGGTCCGGGCGCTTCTATTTCAGGCGGAAAGGGGATCTTCTGACCAAGCATCCAGCGAAACCATGAGAACATGAGTGATGTACCGTGCGATAATTTTCTGAATTGCATTCACATTTTCAAATAAAAAGTGCCAGACACATTGGGGAACAACATGGGCTATGTTCCCACTGCAGGTCAATCTGGTTTTTTTGCTTATATGCGACCTGTATCTGATTTGTTCATGTCAGTGTGAACAGCACAGTTTTGCAAATTCAGCTTTATTCAGCTTTATTCGCCATATGTGTTGCCAGACCTAGGAATTTGACTCCTGTCAATATCACTCTGTCAATAATAATAAGTGTACATAGTGGGGAACAGGAGAATAGTCTTCTTTTCCTTTCGGCTTATCCCTGCTTATCCCATCAGGGGTCGCCACAGCAAATCATTTTGTTCTGTTTGATTTGCATGTCTCCTCCCTGAGTCACCACCTTATTGTGGTGGAGGAGTTTGCGTGTCCCAATGATCCTAGGAGCTAAGTTGTGTTGGCTGTCATGCCCCTGGTAGGGTCACCCATGACAAACAGGTCCTAGGGGAGGGACCAGACAAAGAGTGGCTCAATAGACCCCTATGATGCACAGTAACAATGGACTTTGTTTTTCCTCGCCCAGACGCAGGTCACTGGGGCACCCCTATGGAGGCAGGCCTGGAGGTGGGGCACGATGTCGAGTGTTTGTTAGCCGGGCCTGAAACCATGGGGCCCGGTCGGGCACAGCCCGAAAAAGTAACGTGGGTCCCCCCTCCCATGAGCTCACCACTCGTGGGAGGGGCCAAAGGGGTCGGGTGCAAAGAGAGCTGGGTGGCGGCCGGAGGCAGAGGCCTTGGCGGTCCGCTCCTCGGCTACAGAAGCTAGTTGTTGGTACGTGGAATGTCACCTCTCTGGCGGGGAAGAAGTCTGAGCTGGTGCGTGAGGTGGAGAAATTCCGGCTAGATATAGTCGGACTCACCTCAACGCACAGCAAGGGCTCTGGAACCAGTCCTCTCGAGACGGGCTGGACTTCATTCCACTCTGGTGTTCCCGGCAATGAGAGGTGACGGGCAGGGGTGGCAATTCTTGTTGCCCCCCGGCTCCAAGCCTGCTTGTTGGAGTTTAACCCAGTAAATGAGGGGGTAGTTCCCTATGCCTTCGGGTTGGGGGACGGGTCCTGACTGTTGTTTGGGCTTATGCGCCAAACAGCAGTTCAGAATAACCGCCCTTTTTGGAGTCCTTAGAGGAAGTACTTCCTGACTCCCTTCCTGACACAACCTTCTGTATGAGCGACATGATATGTATATATATTTGGGTGTGACCAAGATGGACAGGATCAGGAATGAGCACATCGGAGGGACAGCACATGTTAGAGGTTTTGGAGATATTGACAAAGTACTATACATATTTAGATGCAGTGTATATAATTGTGATTATATACATGATATACTGAATAATTATGGTATTTACAATTTTGCTGGTTACAATACAATTTACAGTGTCCATGTCCAAAGAGTATGTAGTGCAAATGATCATGAGTGCAAAGAATAGCCATACAAGTTGACACTGTTAACATCCAAGGAAAGGAACATAGGATGTAGTGCAAATGCTCATGGGTACAAAATAGCAGGGGGGTTGTTAGGAGTTCAATAGTTTGACAGCCAAGGAAAAGATACTGTTATTGGGCCTGGTTGTTTTGGCGAGCAGTGCTCTGTATCGCCTACCGTAGGGTAGGAATTGAAACAGTTTGTGGGCGGGGTGTGAAGGGTCCGCAGAGATGTTGCCTGCCCTCTTCTTGGCTCTGGACCTGTGCAGTTCCTCTAAGGAGGGCAGGCTGGTGTCAATTATTTTCTCTGCAGACCTGATTGTCTGTTGTAGTCTGCTCTTGTCCAGTTTGGTAGCGGAGCCAAACCAAACTGTGATGGAGGAGAGAACAGACTGTACTATGGCTTTGTAGAAGGTTGTTAGCAGTTCCTTAGGCAGGTTGAACTTCTTGAGCAGTCTCAAAAAGTACATCCTTTGCTGTGCCTTCTTCCGGATCGTGTCTATGTGAAGGGACAACTTCAGGTCCTGTGAGATAGTGGAGCCCAGGAACTTGAAGGAGTCCACAGTAGACACAGTGTTGTTGGGGATTGTGAGGGAGGGTAGAAGGAGGGGTGACCCTCTGAAGTCCAGTATCATTTCCACAGTTTTAAACAGGTTTAGTTCCAAGTTATTGTGACCGCACCAGGATAGCAGCTGATTCACCTCGCTTCTATAAGCAGTTTCATCAACGTCACTGTTGAGGCCAATGACAGTGGTGTCCTCTGCAAATTTCAGGAGTTTCACAGCTGGGTCGCCTGAAGTGCAGTCATTTGTGTAGAGGGTGAAAAGCAGAGGGGACAGGACACACCCTTGGGGGGCACCAATGCTGTGGGACCGGGAGCTGGATATGGTGCTCCCCAGCATCAAATGATGGCTCCTGTCCGTCAGGAAGCTGTTGATCCACTGACTAATGGAGGGCGATACAGTGAGTTGGGTGAGCTTTTGAAGGAGGATGTCCGGGACTATGGTGTTAAAGGCAGAACTAAAGTCCACAAACAGGATCCTGGAATATGTCCCTGCAGAGTTGGGGTGCTTTAGGATTTAGTGTAGCTCCATGTTCACCGCATCCTCAACACACCTGTTTGGCAGGTATGCAAACTGCAGGGGATCCAGCAGTGGGCCTGTGATGCCTTACAGGTGCACCAACACCAGTCTCTCTAGGGTTTTCTTGACCACAGACGTTAAGGCCACCGCTCTGAAGTCATTCCGTCCCGTGATGGATATTTTTTAAGGGAACGGGGACAATGCTGGACCGTTTTAGGAATGAGGGGACTTCACACAGCTCTAGTGATCTGTTGAAGATGCGAGTGAAGATGGGGGTCAGCTTTTCCGCGCAGGCTTTCAAACAGGAAGGTGAGACCCCATCAGGGCCTGGAGCCTTGTTTGTCTTCATCCTCTGAAACAGCTGACAGCTTTAGCGCTGGCTGGGTGTCACCCTTTTATAACCCCTGTTATTATGAGCAGGGAGTCAGGGTATTTCTCCTCTACGTTGGTGATCTGGTCTGCTAGCTGCAGCAATGCCTCCTTAGTGCGTGCATCAGGTGGGCTGTAAACGGCGACCAGAATGAAAGAGGAGAATTCCCACGGAGAGTAAAAAGGCTTACAGTGAATAAAGAAGCTTTCCAGGTGCGGGCTGCACGTCCTCTTCAACACCGTAACATCATTACAAAAACAACGATTAATAAAAAAAAAAACACACTCCACCTCCTTTACTCTTCCCTGAGAGCGCTGGTACGCGGTCCGTGCGGAGCAGCTGGTATCCCGGGAGGATGGAGAGCATTATCTGGGACGTTCTCGTTGAGCCAAGTTTCCGTGAAGCACAGTGCAGCGGATCGGTGAAAGTCCGGGTTGTTGGAGAGTAACAGCAATTCGTGCATCTTATTAGCCGGAGAGCGGACATTGGCAAGATGAATAGACGGGAGAGCCGAGCGGAAACCTCCTTTCCTCAACCTCACGAGCGCCGGCTCGCTTCCCACGGTGGCGCCGCCGACCTCCGGTAACTCCGCGGACAGCCGCTGCAGGGTTGACTAAAATTTCTGCAAACATCTCCGGCTCGATGAAAAGGCGTGTATTGCCTAAGACTTTAAAGGTAGGCAGTCATGAAAGGGCGTAGTTTATGGTGCAGGACTCACCCATGCAGGCAAAAAATGATTTTTATAAGGTGTTGGTGAAGCAGCTCTCTGCAATGTCTCACCCTTCCATGTTGTCTACAAACTTCCGTACATAAATTCTTGCCGTCTTTCTTCTTCATCTTCCACACGGAATCATTTGGTTGAGAAATTATGGACTCCCGTTGCACAAAACCCTTAAAATTGCCACCAACACGTTAAGGAGAGCATGCTAGTAATGTGCGGATCGTTGCTGAAATGTTGATATCTTCGATACCAGCTCTTCACAATCTAAAGTCGATTCTGAAATCAAACTAGTGATACTTATGATACTTCAGGTATATGGTTTTGTTTTTTCTGATGTTGTATATTAGCATAGCTATATTGTAAGTCACCCCAATAACTCAATTCTTCACAGTTCTTCTACTTCACGGTTTAATATAAATGAATTAATGACTTGATGGCCATTGGATAAATGCTGGGCTTTGTCCCGCCCACGGGATGCTGAGCGTCTCTGGGGGTCTACAAGGCAGTGGGCTTACCCGGACACTCAGCTTCTGCGTGATGATTGGATGATCTGTCTGAAGCGGAATCCCTTTTTGATTGACAGCGAAATAAGCGAATCATCAATCTAGAGGTATAAACTATAAACCGGATCGCTTTTCCTTTTGTTGTTCTGAACTGATCCAGAGACTTTCCCGATCCTGAACCACTTTTTCTTTGGTAAAAACGACTATGGACATAGGGTAGAATCTATAAATAACACATTTATGAGCTTCCCCCTTTTTGATTGACCAGGTGCCGCCACTGGTGTGTAATAAATACCATTGTTATGACATATATGCATACATAGCAATAATAAATATAATATTGGTCATATGTAAACTTTATGTCTATATTGTCCTGAGCGCCAACATGTGTATTGGTTATATTTACAAGTGGATGACGCTCATGCCGCGTGTTGTCACGGCTAGCACGCCAATAAAGTGGTTCTTCCGCGTAACAATGTTCATAATAATAAAAACAATGTTGCTGTAGCTCCGTCCAATAGGGCTGTCGGCTGTTTATCCACCCGACTTCTGCACAACACAACTGATGGTCCCGAGCCCGTTATTAATAAGGCAAGAAGTAATCCACTAATTTACCCTGACAAGGTGACGTCATAAAGTTCGTGGAGAGGACAGCAAGGGTTTGCAGCGCCATCAAGGGTGGCAACTTTGAAGGAATCTAAGAGATAAGATCTATCTAGAGTCACTTGACACGTTTTTGTTCTGTACATGATTCCACAAGTGTTCATTCATAGTTTTGACGCCTTCAGTGAGAATCTAAAATGGAAATAGTCATGAAAATAAAGAAAACACACGGAATGAGAAGGTGTGTCCAAACCTGTACTGTATGTGGATATTGTTAGCGGGTACGTTTGGTGGACATAAACGGGTTCCATCACCTGGACGTTTGTGCATTTTTAGAAGAAAATGTAATTGAATAACTTATGTATCCTGCCAGAATGTGCCACCTCAACCTTTGTACTACAGTACTTAGTACTAGTTTATCATCCAATGTATTCATACTTTTGATCATTTCTTGCAGCTTAAGACCTTTTCTTCCAAATGTGACAAAGAAAGCAAGGTAGTTTTTGTATTAGTTTTTATTGAGAAAGAACCTCACCCCATGGGGATTGACATTGATTACCGAGTAGAACCTTGCCAAGAGAGGCACAGCCCTCATGAAAGTCCCGCATACGTACACGAATACTTGGCAATTGTCATGCATGTAAGAATAATACCGGACATGGGGGGGCGCAATAAAGAGCCCAACATATTTCTTTTTTTAGTAAAACTACGACCAGCCCAGGACGTTAGTGACCTGCAGGCGGAATTTGTAAAGATGCATGTGCTTTGGGCAGGTGGGTCCATAAAGATGACCAGAAAGGCAAAAACCCTGCTGGAAAGTGCAGGCCAATCATAAGCCAATGTGAACATAAAGTGATCAGGTCTACATTCGTTTCTCAGCAAGCGTTTCTGCAGACAAAGCTCATTTGGTACAATTGCACATTTGTGTGTTTTTTTCTCTAAAACTAACAACGCGACCTTAATAAAAATAAATAAATGTACAAATTGCGATTAGGCAGTACAAGAGTATAATACATCTTTACAAAATCACATCTATTAAAAAAATAATAAAGACATGCAAATAGTCCTGCTTTGTGCTCTACAGTAAGTTTGGAAAAAACACAGATTTTGACCAATTTATTTCTTCAAATGGTCAAAATGATGAGCTCCTGAGCTACATTGCTACTCCACAAGGTCTTTGGTATTTGACCGTTTTACGGTATCCAGCAAAAAACTGGGATTTGACAGACGAAACCAGCTTCCAGTGATATTTGGGGTAAATGTATGATGCTAGGCAGGGGTTAGATTACCATACACATAATGCCTGATACAACCAAATGCTTGGAGGCGTTTATTAACAAAGGGAACCTTTTCTCAAGGCACTGAATCCATCGCAACGTGACTGGTCAGTTTCTCTTAGGCAATGTGTCACCTCTGGGCACATCTGAGCAGGTGTTATTACTTCATGCCTAAAGACTTGATAGGACATCTCTAGTCTACGGTGGAAACAAGCGGTCCTAGGCAAACGAAAACTAGATAGCACAACATAAGCTATGGTGCACTAGAGCTGAAACAAGATAGCTAGTCATCATCAGTTCATACTCAGGACTGGAGCAGTCCTATCTAGTCGCCATGAGTTCATTCATGCTCAGAGACTAGCTAGGACAGCTCCATTCCGTGGTGAACTACAGCTGTCCTATCTCGCCTTTCGCTCTAGTCCACCGTAGACTACAGCTGTCCTACCTAGTCTTTGAGCTTGAACCGATGAAGCCTGCTTGATGAAAGGATGGATTCGGTTCCTTGAAGATACAATGACAATAGTCCATTAAAAGGAGTACACCAGTGTGTCAACACAACATCAGCGCGAGTACAATTATAGACTTCAGAAGAACAGCAGAGTTAATGCTGAGTCACAGCATTGTTGAAAATAATACGTTTTGAACAGACAAGATGATCTTTTCACATTACGGACATGTTCCCATGGCAGTTCTTTCATTGAGGGATTGGATAACCGTCACTTTAGCTTTCTGGCTGTTTGATTTTATACCGATAAGGCCGCAACCCAACATGTCAAAACTTTAAAAAAAAAACATGCTGGGAGAGTCAGTCCATACAGAAGTGCTCTGGCTGTGGTATGGGACTCTGACCTGCGCTGGAATTCTATGAAACATCAAGGATGAGATCCATATCTCCGAGGGGTCAGTTTGGACTCACGCTTACAAGAACCTCAGAATGTCTACATTTTGTTCTTCAGTCGGACTGAATCTAATGTTTGTTTGCACAGCCAAAAACTGTTTCCTGTGCACTTTAGTCTAGGGACTACATTTCACAGCCGAGAGAGTGATCAAATCTATATTCCTACAGATCTGTACAAATCCATCCCTTGAACAAACTGTCGATATTTAATTTTTTCAATGGAAAGCTCCGTCTGTCCGTTTCAAGGCTGCGTGACTGTAAGCTCGGTGTAAGGAAGCTTATCATAATTGCTAAGGGTGTTACGTAATATGTGACACGTGTCTGTGGATTGTTCACTATTACACACAAGCTAAATTGATGATTGTTTCAGATTTATTTTTGGACACAGACTCTCTAAACTCAACAGAACTCCTGTTAAGTGGACCAGCATATTTGCTTCCTGTCACGAGCCGTCTTTTTCCTCCACGTGAGGCACTTCAGCAGCTGGTGGTGTCCAGTAGCTGCTTGGACACAGAGGCCTCCTCTTTGTTTCCACTGCTCTTCTTGTCTTCAGGGACCATCCGCTTGCCTTTGATCTCGTACACGTCCCACTTCTCAGACAACAGGCCTTTGTTGAAAACAATGTCCGCCAGCCAGGAGAAGAGCAGGATGGATAGCAGCGACGTGACCATGATGGTGGTGCGAAAGGGGAAGAACTGGGTGAGCGTGCCCTCGTCGTTCAGCCGGCAGCCGGGGTAGCGGATGACGGGCGGCAGGCCAATGAGGGGCTCTCCGCTCATGACTCTCATGACGATTCCCACCATGAAGCCCAGACTGGCCCCGTAGCCATTGGACACCTTGAGGAAGAGGATGCAGACCAGCTGAGGGAACATGATGGTGAAGGACATGTCCACACCCACAAGCCAGAAAACCAGCACACTGCTGTCCAGGAAGGTGAGGCCAGTACCAGCCAGACCCACGACCACCACCGAAATACGAATCACCCACTGCATCTCACGGTCTGATGCCTGAGACAAGAGAAAGAGTTAAGAAAATCATTTTATTTCCAGCAGACTTTGGGCGAGAGGCGGGGTACACCCTGGACTGGTCGCCAGTCAATCGCAGGGCAGACAAACAACCATTTACAATCCCATTCATACCTATGGACGATTTAGAGTCTCCAGTAAACCCAACATGCATGTTTTTGGAATGTGGGAGGAAACCGCAGTATGCAGAAAAAAACCCAAGCACTCGTGAGGAGAACATGCAGACTTCACACAAAGACGCCCAAACGGAGATTCAAACCTAGATCTTTCCAATCTTCTGACTCTGTAACCAACTACCTAATATCCTACCCGCCAAAAAAAAAGACGTTCCTGTGTGGACAGGGCCTCAATGGCCACTCTTCCTGTGGTATGAGACCATCTTTGTTATAAGCCGACGATAGGTGATGGCGCGGACCTCCTCCGCTGTTTAGAGACAAATGGCCTCCTCCATACCTGCTACCTCCTAAATCCAGTCCCTAAAGAAACCGCTCTGCTATGTCCCCCCACATGTGTTTGCATAAAGGTTGCTTGGTCTCTCCGATGTAGAGGTCTTGTTATAGAGGACGGCGTCCACCAGCCACGCCGGGCAACGGTAACAATACCCTTATTGTGACCACTCCCAGGGGACACACCCACCTGAGACATAAATAGAAGTAAAAATGAAAGGCGTCTTCAGAAAATGTGGTTTTCCAGATTTCAGTTTTTGCCGGACTTTTTGGAATGGATTACTAACACAAACCAAGGTTTGGCTGCAATGTGAGTCCATGTTCCCCTTCACGCCTTGTTCATTACGATGTGCCGCTACAGTAAACAACTTTTTGGAAACCAAACGGCGTGTTTTCCATGCTAACAGACGCTGTCCTCCTGAACACATATTTGCTCGTAAGACCACAAGAGTCAACAAAGTCTGAATGACGCAATTGGCCATTAAAGAGTTCTTGCTCAGTACGCAGTGCTTACTAGTTACATTTAGGCATGGGCCTGGCATATTCTCAACAACTCTAGGCAACATTCTCACCTGCTTCCTGATGATGTTCTTGTAGATGTTGGAGGAGAACAATGAAGCAGAGGACAGCAAGGCCGAATCCATGGAGGACATGACAGCAGCAGCTACAGCCCCAATGCCAATGATGGACACATAGGTTGGTGTGAGGGACCGAAGGGCAATGGGGAGGATAGAACCTGCCTCGCCACGCTCGTACGGCGTTGGAAGTCCATAGTTTGTTGAGTTCCAGTCTATGGATTTATTTAGTACAAAGACCAGTGATCACAAATTGTTATTATCCTGGGTTTTTTTTTCACGTTAAAACAGTTAAATATGTACCAGTAGACGCGGCGACAGCTCCGATCAGGATAGAGGGGACGCCCAGCACCAGGCAAAAGGCAGATGAGGCAAAGCAGGTCACTTGAGCCTGGCTGCAAGATGAGGCAGACAGGATTCTTTGGTAGAAAGCTTGATACGCCAATCCTCCCAGAGCCTGGTGGAAAGATGGTTAACATGAAGATGAAAGGAGACAGCACAAGAATGGGCAATCCTGGCTTGTTTTGGTGATGACTGCTCATGGTCCTTTTTCCTAAGCAAATAAGTACAGGTCAGCTTCATCTGAAGCTGCTGTGAAGAGAAGGTGACAAAACCCAACGCAAGTTGTGTCTCCTGTGATATTTTCACTATCCACTGTGTGTATTTATAAAGTCCACTTTGGACTCACCAACACCATGAAGTCATCCAACCACTTGCCCGCTTCATCGAGCTCCACCGTGCCAGCCCAGGGAGCCTGGAAGCTCCGGTTGTAGGCCGTCACCGAGATGTCCAAAGAGTGAGGGTTGGTCAACAGGAAAGGGACACACACCCACTGCGTACACAAAGACGCACAAAAAACGAGCGGATCCGATTACGTGCTCAGCGGAGGAGGACGTTTGCTGCCCGACGCTGAACATCACGAATCTAAATCTAGAGTTTGAGCTCAGGTTTCTCTCTGCTGCACCGTGCTGCGATGTCACGGTATGTTGAGGCTTAAACTGTCTTCGTTGGAAAGCATTTCCCGAACTGTGACCCTCCATACAGACGAATACATTCTCCGAAAATATCAACTCATTCTTTCAATTCATTTCCACAACAAGTGCACCTGCTCATGATGATCATGAGCTTCCAGGTCAGACACTAAAAATAAACACAGCTCGTGGCGAGGACGGCCAATCAGCTCCTCTTACCAGACCTTTTAAGCTCAAAAATGATTTAGGCAAATAACTGGTGGTGGGGATGATCTGGTGTGCAGTAAATATAGAAGCGTGGAGCTCCTGTGACAGCTGTTCCTAGGTGGCTGCATTGTTGATGCTTAACTCAAGAACCTGACAAGAACCAACCCGCACATGAAGTCATGTGATATGTTGCTCAACTGTTGGATGTTTGTTTGAATGCTCACGTACGATCGCCAAATTATGGGTTAATACTTGGGATGTCCGATAATATCGGTCCACCGATGTTATGCGAGGTTGCACCAAGACTTCTTTCAATGCCTCCAATTCCCAGGGCATACGCCATCAATCCGGAATCATGGAGTCGGACTTGTGGAGCTGCCCGAGCCACGCTTTGCAATGCCCAAAGTGTTTCTCCGGTGTCTGCTTACCCGAGTCGGTCGTGGTTGTTTACAGCCACGTTGAGAAGCTAATTGATTAGGCGGTCTCCATTAGCTTCACAACCGGTTTGGGTTATTTCCACGACAGGAGATATGTTATGCTGAGTTATTGGTCGATCAAAAATTGAGAGTTGGACAATATTTGAGAGTTGGCAAAAAGCCAATGTTGGCCAAAAGTGGACACACGGCACCTGGGGCTGTGAAACATGCACTAGGCCAGTTTTACTGCGTTGGTACGAATCGGGCCAAGGAAGTGTCCATCCATCCATTTTCTATACCGCTTGTCCTCACAAGGGTTGCGGGTATGCTGGAGCCTATCCCAGCTGACTTTGAGCAGGAGGCGGGGCACACTCTGGACTGGCCGCCAGTCAAGTGTACTGTTCCTTTTTTCCTCTTGCTCTGAATCCTGCGGCTTTATGGCTGCTAGACAAAAACGGGTTTCGGAAGGCTGGACTACCGCTTGACCGAACAAAAGGGAGAGAGACTGACAAAGTGTGTGACCGGGGAATTATGAGTGTTCAACTGAGAAGAAGAGGCCAACTTTAGTGGTTTTGGATGTAAACACGCTGGAGCTCGGTACAGCTTGGTGTGAGTGGGTGCCGTGAAAAGCGCTACAAAATCTTACCCATTATTGTTATTATTACAGCATTTGGAATCCTCATCAGTGAGGACGATTGAAGAAAAAGCCCAGAATGAAAGTACATAGAATCTAAAAAGTGAAAAGTGAAAGTTAAGTTTGTGTAGAAGTGAGGGTTAAAGGGTCCCTGTCAGGATTCCTCAGTTTTGCTTAAATATGTTATGTATTGTCTGGAATTATGTTCTACACTGTTCGATTTTTAAAAGCAAATGGTAACTTTGCAAAAACGACATTTTTTACATTGATGATGCCACCCATGACGGACTAGCTCTCAGCTATGAAAGTAGCATCATCGGGGTGAACAAACGCTTCTTGAGGTAGATCAAGAAGCGTTTGTTCAAATTTACCGTGGTTCAGTAAATTTTGCATCAAAAAAGTAGTCCTGCCAAAATGTTGTGTTGCTGCTGGATGTTAGCAATGTCTAAGTGATACAGTAAGTTTGTTTTCTTTTCCAAGAGAGGAAGGTTTGAGACAAAAGTGGACAAAGACGGCGCGGATTCCCACCTCAAATTCTCTCCTTTGCTGTGACGACTGCTTGGAAGGAACACTTTTACAGTGAAGTATTTGGCTTGGAAGTATTTTGAAAAAGGATGCTATTCCGGCGGTACACAGGAAAAGAACCAACAACTACTACGTCAAAGTAAGTCATGTCTTGTTTACATAATGTCTCCCAAACACGCGGCTGCGAAGCATTATACAGATTATATAAACATCTTTTCACAGCAGTTTGTTTACCGTGAGAGCTAGTTTGGAATGGGTGGCGCCATGAACTATAAATGCAATTTTTGCAAATTTACCATTCGCTTTCAAAAATTAACAATATTTACACAAATTTAGGCAAAGTGGATGACGCGTGCGTGTCAGCCAGTATTTTTCCATCAGTCATATGTGTGTGTTGCGCAACTATGATTGTGCTAAGTGAGTGTCCTATAAGAAGACTGAAAATGCACTGAGCTATTAAACTGAATCCATGAGTGTAAAACTGTAATATCCAACAGTTTGGGTCTCCAATTTTAAAGCAACAGAAGTGGACCAGGACTTGAGGAGTTGACAACATACTGTAAATACGGACCCCCTACAACTCCGTGACCGGACCCCGATACTCATCAGGTTCTCTGAGTGGGTGAATAGAGGCTACCTACCAGGCTGATAAAGATGAGGATGAGCTGGATGACATCTGTGTAAGCCACAGAGTAGAGCCCCCCCAGGAGGGTGTAGACGATGGCCACCACTGAGGAGATTATGATGGAGTAGACGTACGAGAGGTCTAGGATCACACTCATAGTTCCACCTGGAACAACAGGGCATAGAGGTCAGCCCATACACTTTTCCCCCAGCCCGCTCTTAACTTTTGTGTCTTGATTGCAAAGTATTGCTAGTCTTGCCCCCCGCCCCCCATTGCATGTGTTAGTGATATTAGTCCAGGGGTGTCAAACTCGCGCACACTGCGGGTTTTCTTTCCAGCCGGTCACTAAAGCAGGTGCTTTAACTGATGAGCTCCTTCCCTCAAACCGAAGGAGGTGTGGATCATTAAAATCACCTGCTGGAGTGACCGGACCGGACCTACCTACCAGCATCGCAGGACATTCTTTAGCCATGTCTGCCACACATGCAGAAGTAAAATCCAGATCCGCCATGCAAGTTTACTTTTGCTATGAAATCAATTAAGATGAAGCATTTCCTGGTTATAACTCTTACTGATTCTGTGTTCTATTTTTGACAACAATCATCCGTGTTTTACTTCAGTGGTCTGAACATCGCATGCCTTGATAGTTTTATGTCTGCACGACTGCATGCACAGTATAGTCCCAAACAGTTCTACAGCGTGGGGGAACTCACCCAGGCTGACCAGCGTGCGTGCCACCCACAGCACGTCGGCGACCAGTGCGGGAAATATCAGCGCACTGGCCAGCACGTTGCCATACTTCTTCTGGAATGGGTCCATCATTGTCACATACTTGTTCTCTCTCATGGGCTTTGCAAAGAAAAATCCACCTGTGAAAAGGTTGAAGAAAACAATAATCTGCAGAAAAGTGGGGGTGTAAGTGAACAACGAACACTATCAGACAAACCAAGAACAGAGATGGGGGCCTTTCTAACTCGCACGATGCAGGCCATTGTGACTTTGGACGGAAGTGCTGGTCAATGTGCGTGATTACAGGTCTACGGGGTTCAAGTCCTCCCTTTGCACCTGTTGCCTCAAATTACTATCCCGAACTGACTTCGTGTTGACCTATTTTTAACATGAGGGGTACTTTAAGACATTTACAGGGATACTGATGTGGTGTCAGTGACCTGCAACACTTAAAGTGCTCATGAAAACCTTGTTATTATAACATACTGCCCTGTAGATGGAAACACATCGTGCTATAAGTGGCTAAGGTGCTATCTGCTGTAGCGTGCAACAATAAAATCCAAATAGTCGTCTTTGATTGCAGCATCACTAAAAATCTTAGCATAATGAAATGATTTCCATGCCAGATTTCCTGCTAAACAACAATTGTTGTCTATCGCCTCCTGCTCTCTGCAGTCTGCAAAGAGCAAGCTGGTAGCTGTCAGTGGCTATCACTGCCAGTAAAACATATCCTACTCCACACAACACAATATTAGTGCATGTTATTATTGTTGTCACCAGGTCGCTTTGTTTAAGTGCGCCCGTGGCTGTGCTTCCTTGCACCTGGCTAGACCTGTACGTGGTGTCGACGTGAACGATCAAAACATGGATTGCAGTCACTTGTCTTGCAGTCGGTCTGTCAGTTTCCGTAAGCAAATCCTTATTTATTTTTACTAGATCTATTGTAGGAACCTTATGTAATAATAGTATGGGGTTTAATGTGTACATGTTCTCCCCGTACGTGCGTGAGGGATTCTCCGGGTACTCCGGTTTCATCCCACAATCCAAAAACAAAACAAAAACCGGCGACTCTAAATTGTCCATTAGAGTGTGAATGTGAGTGTGAATGTTTGTCTGCCCTGCGATTGACTGGCGACCAGTCCAGGGTGTACTCCGCCTCTTGCCCGAAGTCTGCTGGGATAGGCCCCAGCATACCCCAGAGACCCCGTTGAGGATAAGCAGAAAATGGATGGATGGACAAGTATAGTTTTACAAACCGAAAACAATTCCAAATGTGCTGTATATAAATTAGAAATGAAAGTGATTTTTGTTTACTTTTACCTTAAATCAGTGGTTCCCAAACTTTTTTTGCCGCGCCCCTTTTTAGAGATAACATTAAACACCCCCTTCCTCCCACCCCAGACTAGAAGTAGCAGCTTGTAGTCCGAAAAATACGGTATACATGATAGCCCCGCGCTCCCCCTGTCATAATGCCGGGCCCCCTCAATGCCTTAACTGAAGATGTCCATCCATCCATTTTCCTCCGTTTATCCGGGTCCGGGTCGCGGGGGCAGCAGCTTCAGTAGAGAAGTCCAGACTTCCCCGTCCCCAGCGACCTCTTCCAGCTCCACCGGGAGGACACCAAGGCGTTCCCAGGCCAGCTGTGAGACATAGTCCCTCCAGCCTGTCCTAGGTCTTCCCCGGGGCCTTCACCCGGCTGGGCATGCCCGAAACACCTCACCGGGGAGGTGCCCGGGAGGCATCCGGATTAGATGCCCGAGCCACCTCAACTGGCTCCTCTCGATGTGAAGGAGCAGCGGCTCTACTCTGAGCTCCTCCCGGATGGCCGAGCTCCTCACCCTAGTTGAAGATGTCCCTGTTACAAAGACACAATATAGTAAAAACACCCCACACACACCACCTTCCTGTTTTGCCGGGACTAATTTAGGACACTAATGGAAATACTTTTGAAAATATATGGCTTTCATGGCTCTCATAGCCAAAAAGGTCTCTGAACCCTGCTATAGAGCATGTGCACAGGCCTTGACCTCGATATATTATGGGGGACCCCACCTCCTACCAGCATCACAGGACTTAAAAAGTTCACTTGCAAGCGTAAATAGTCGTTTTTTTAGCCCTGTCTGCCACACATGCAGAAATAAAAACCAGAAGATGAAGCATTTTTGCCGTGGAGAGATTTTTGGGGACTGGGACGTCGTAGTTTTCAGTTCATGGCTTCAGGCTTAAAGTCGTACTTACCGAGGAAGAATGTGAGGACGTATGGCACAGGCATGAGAGCCCAAACTGCTCCCAATGTTGGGTTGTATGTTGCTTCAGCAATACCCAGGATGAAGCCTCCCCCGACCCACGTGGCTGCAAAAGCATGACAAGTTTCTTCTCAGTTCTGGCTTGATTTTTTCTTAAAAGCGTGCAAACATTTTACCTGTAAGAGTGAAGATGCCCACAAGCAAGTTGATGTTCCGCCCAGCCAGTAGTGTGATCTCAATTCCATCCCCCATGCACTTTTTCTCCTCCTTCCTGGAGCGCATGGATGCCCAGATGCCCGTTCCCAGGATTAGCAGGTAGAAGGCCGCCATCACCACCAGACCCGGTATGTTCATCGTCATTGTTATCGAATGTGTCGCTGTTGAACAGAAAAGGCGTAAAAATATTTTATTAAAAATATTTTTCAAATTTATGCTACAAAAATTGCTGAAATGTTCCGCATAATATTTTGACTTTATTCTCATTGAATTACAGCTATTCTCTTAATATTTTGACTTGATTATTGTAAATTAACTGATGATTTTTCTTCTATTTTTTTGAAAATAATATTACTTTCCTTATTATTGCATTCTATGTTACTAAAATAACATTATTTTTCATATTAATACAAATGTATTCTTGAAAGATTGTATTTTTTCACATTAGAAAACAACATTTTTTCTCATGTCTTTACTCTTTAAAAAAAATGTCTTCCTGTAAAATTTCTTGTGACTTTATTTTAAAAGTCTTTTTAAGCAACTTTTTAAGCAACCACACTTAAATATTAATATATAATAATTCTTCTTCTTTTCCTTTGGGTTTATCTCTTCAGGGGTCGCCACAGCGAATCAATTGCCTCCATCTAACTCTGTCTTCTGTATCATCTTCTCTTGCGCCAACTACCTTCATGTCCTCTTTCACTACATCCATAAACCTCCTCTTTGGTCTTCCTCTAGGCCTCCTGCCTGGCAGTTCAAAACTCAGCATCCTTCTAC
>QODF01000369.1:0-34016 GCA_024372805.1 Oostethus manadensis
CCTCAAGGGAGTATTGTTAGTCTGGTCTTATTTTCAATGCTGATAAATGAGGTATTTAGTCGGGTTGATGGTTCATTTGGAGAATCCTTGTTTGCAGACGATGGGGTGCTTCGGAAGAGGGGGCGGAATGTTGAGTTTTTGGTTGAGAAGATGCAGGAAGCGATTACTGCCATTGAGGGATGGGCCCTGGAATGGGGATTTGGGTTCTCAGTAGGAAAAACAAAAGGTAGTTTTGGATACAAAAAAGATGAACACTTAGAAGTAGTCCAGTCTTTGAAGTACTCGGGAATCTGGTTTGACAAACGACCTACCTCTGCAGTCCCAGTAGAAAAAGTAGTTGATAGATGCAAAAAAAGTGTTAGATATCTTGAGATGCCTTGGAGGAAAGGAGCGGGGGCAAGTAGAGAAACATAGAAGAAATTCTATATGGGGCTTGTGAGACCAGTAATGGACTACGCCTGGGTAGAGTATGGGTCTGCATCAAAAACAACACCGAGGAACTATACAGTATCAGGCGTTGCGTTTGAGCGGTGGTGCTTTAGATCTGCTCCAATGGCGGCGTTACTGGTGGAAATGAATGAGATGCCGCTTGAGTTGAGAAGGGAGCAAATATGGTTGGGGTATTGGGCAAACTGGAAAGGACATCAGCACAGTCATGCAACAAACAGGGTTTGGGTGCACGATGAACAGGCCAGTGAAAGATGTGGCTATGGAAGAGATGTTGGTGTCCCCTTCCCAGTCGTTCCCACCATGGTCTTTTGAGGAGGCTCGTCCAGATATGTGTTTATTAAAATATAATCCGATTAGCAACATTGATAAGAAAGACGTTAGTCGATACGTACACGCAAAATATAGAGATCCAATCCGGATATTTACCGATGCGTCAAAAACGACGCTAAAGCAGTAGGGGTGGTCTTTTTTATTCCCGACTTAAATGTTGCACTCAATTATAGAGGACATGATCATTTGTCGGTGTACCCTGGAGGGCTGATGGCCATGTGGCTAACTCTTCAATGTGTGGAAGTGGTTAAACCGGTACCAGTGGTTGTAGCTTCAGATTCCAGCAGGGCTCTTGTCGGCGTTAAAACTACGAACTCAGAGGCAAGACCTGATATCGTTTATGAGATCATTCAGACGATTAGTGGAATCAAGAAGGCAGGGATGATTATGCCGCCCTAACGGGTGCCAGCACATGTCGGAGGGGCGGGGAACGAAATGGCAGATGCGCACGCCAAGACAGCAACGAGGAGAGCACAAATAGAGGTAAACATAAAATACAGTAAAGCTGAGATTAAGGACGCATGGGATAGAGACCCAAAAGGTCGGCAGCTGTATGGAGTTGGACCAAATAAGAAGGAGCAGCAGAGATAGGAAAGAAGAAGACATCATAACAAGAATGAGGATTGGACGTACAGGTCCTAGCAGTACACTTAAAACAATAGGGAAACATGAAACAGGCTTTTGTGACTACTGTAATGTAACTGAAAATATTAGTCATGTCTTCATGCGATGCAAGCAGTGTCAGCAGAGGAGGAGGCTGTTGGAGAGCGAATTTAAGCAAGAGAAGATAAGATACAATATTGCCAACATATTGCAGTTAGACTCGGGGCATGTTTTATGCAGATATATATTTTTATTTATTTATTATTATTAGTTATTATTTATTTATTATATTATTATTTATTTATTGTATTATTGTTTATTTATTTATTATTTATTTTTATTAAAGACAACGGGGCTAACAAATGGAATATAGAACAAAATACATTCTGTTCCACACTCCTATTCGGTAGGTGGCGCTAATGCCCACCCAAAAGCTGTTTGCCAACCGCCAAATAAATAACAGAAGAAGAAGAAGAAGAAGAAGAAGACACCGGAAAAAAGGGGACAGCCGGGCGGAAGTGACGTATCAGTTGCGCGAGATGTTTTCTGGGAAAGTGTCATCGAGACGCCATTTTCCACTCCAGACAGAGGAGGAGCTGCAAGCTTTGAAGGTATCTTGCAAACCGGCGCCCGTGTTTGTCGTGTACGTGCATGTTGCTACATGTTGTTAGCGGGTGCCCAACTTGAATCTTCAGCACAATTTCCGGCCAAAGGAGTTGCACCCGGAGGAGCTCGCTAGAGCTAACACTCGCTAGAGCTAACGCTAGATAGAACTAACACTCGCTAGAGCTAACGCTAGATAGAGCTAACACTCGCTAGAGCTAGCTAGCTAGCGCTAACACTAGCTAGCTAGCGCTAACACTAGCTAGCTAGCGCTAACACTAGCTAGCGAGAGCTAACACTAGCTAGCGAGAGCTAACACTAGCTAGCGAGAGCTAACACTAGCTAGCGAGAGCTAACACTAGCTAGCGAGAGCTAACACTANCACTAGCTAGCGAGAGCTAACACTAGCTAGCGAGAGCTAACACTAGCTAGCGAGAGCTAACACTAGCTAGCGAGAGCTAACACTAGCTAGCGAGAGCTAACACTAGCTAGCGAGAGCTAACACTAGCTAGCGAGAGCTAACACTAACTAGCGAGAGCTAACACTAACTAGCGAGAGCTAACACTAGCTAGCTCCTCCATGTTGGATTCCAAACATGGAAAGGGATTGTCATCAAATCCAAGCACCATAACTTACGGCACATGTTTGGCCGCCTTCTGGGAGGGTTTTCCACGAGACAACCGTAGCAAAGCCAAGCAAAGGGGCCATCTACGCTGCCCTTCGTGCGGTTCTGTCAGGTTCGTAACCCGCGCGTTGTTTCTGTAGGTTTCTTGCGGGAGAGAGACAAGCTGGAAGGCTTTGCTTCTACGCATGTTGCTACTACGTCCTACTTTTCACATGAAAAGCATTCTGTTACTGAACCCGGAAGCACATTTTCGCCTTATTGATGCTGATGACAAATAACACAAATCAAATGCGTCCCAAGGTGCAGTTACTATACAAGTTGCACACAGACTACTCTAAAGCAGCGCTCTTAAGTCTGGACTGCAGCTAAGAATAATCCCAACAAGCTACAAAAAACAACACAAAAATTGAAAAATTCGCAAAGTAAAGTCAAAATGTCAAAAAAGTTGTAATCTTACGAGCAAATCACATCTTTAACAAGAATACCATAAAAAATATGAGCAATATTAACGTCATTTTTAGAAACAAAGTTCCTAAAGTGTGGTATTAGTTTGAAAAACATACAAAACAACGTACAACGCTGTCATTTTGCAAACACAGCTTATAATGTTAGAAGAATAAAGTCATTACGAGATAAACGGGGACATTTTTTTTAAAAAGCAGCAAAAATGGAGAAAAAAAGCTGTAATTTTATGAACACAATTATTTTTTTTAAAAAGGCTGCAATTTTAGGACAAACTTCAATTTTGATGGAAATAAAGTATAACAGCACAGGTAAAAGAATGTTTTTGCAAAGCATAGAATTAAAATGTTAAACAATTTAGCAAAATGTGTATCTTACGACAACAACATGTTATGGGAATTAAGTAATATTATGACAACAACATGCATGAGAAAAAATGGAGAACAGCTATAATTTTAGAAAATTGCAAAGCAAATTATTATCAGAAAAAAAGCCTTATTGTAACAAGAAAATAAGATACAATATTTAGAAAATAATATAAATAAAAGCAAAAATGCCATTTTGCAGTTAGGGTTGAAGTTGAAATGCCCAATTTTTCCAGGGATTAATGGAAATTCACATTGTTCAAGTCCAATGAGAAGATTGGAATGGTACAAAGATAAGCAGTGAAGTGCCAGAGGTTTAAAACATGAATGTGTATTTCAGAATTCTACACAAAGCCTTTTCAGGGAACACAAAATGGGTCGGCAATTTAAGGCTGTAGTGCAGAAATGGAGGTGGATCAAACCTTGGCAGTTGGTGCAGCTAATTCCTACAGGTGTTCTGGATACGTACTGCCTCCCCTGTCTGCATAAAATCAGTTTATTTAGTTGGAACACACTGTGGTTCCATACCCTGGTGAGCATCAGTTGGAAAAGTCATTTGTTGATACAAAAATGGCAAGAAAAAGGGCAATTACCAATGGAAGCGAGACAGGCCGTCTTAACACCTGTCTGTGAATATTTTCATTCGTCATCGTATTCTCAGGGCACTCTCATTGTAACTGGGCCGCAAGTTGTCAGGTGATTTTGACCAGTACTGTAGTAAAAAAGAACAATTTATTTTCTAAGATGTAATATTATGAAGACCTAATACAAAATAAAGTTGTCATTTTTGGGTGAAAGTCATCATAATAACATTCAGAAAGATTATTTCAAACGAACGTAGAAATATTTTTCATCCATATCACAAGGCTGCCGTGCACTTGTATTTCTTGAAATGTGTAAGGATTAGCATATGGTGGTGTTTATCACACTTAAATGTTGTATATCACTATTAGGCAACGGAACACAAAATGCAGTTTGGAAATGAAACTTTGTATTATTAATGCAGCACACGCAGTTGAAACACTTGAATAATGGTCCAGCACTGTCCTCATCAGTGCTCTGTCTTAAGGAGCTTGCCTCAGAACAGCGTAAAGAATGCGCAAGACCGTGGGAAATGGATATACCGAAACGAGAGCACCACACAGGGAATAAAGACCACCAATAAAAAGCAAAACAATAGTCTGCACCAGGGGTGACCAACGTTGTTTCTTGCGAGAGTTACTTTTAGAAAATGAAAATGGCCAATAGCTACTCATTTTTGTACCATTTGTTTTCATAGCTTAAAGCGAAGGTGCGTTGGTGACCCCTGGTCTACACGGTATGACACGCACACCCTCATACTAGCTCAAACAGCCACCAGCTATTCTCAAGGAGAAGAATAGCAATGTACGCTAAGGTGTCTCTTTTGGTGCTGCCTTCAGACACAATGGCAAGCCCGAGTAAAGACAACTACAGGATGAAGAGTTACAAGAACAAAGCCTTGAATCCTCAAGAGATGCGTCGACGGAGAGAGGAAGAAGGAATCCAGCTACGCAAGCAGAAACGAGAAGAGCAGGTAGCTGCTTCATCTCACGTAAAGTACAAGTGGTCTGGCCGCGGTGAATACGGCATCATCTCTTCCCACAGCTGTTTAAGCGGAGAAACGTATGTGCGCCTTTAGTGGATGAGTCAATGTCAGAATGTCCCATCCAGGACCCGGACATCAGCTCCACCGTACCCGTTGCCAGCGTAAGTCAGGCAACGTCGCCATCAAACCCCTCTGTTGGCTTACGTGGCTGATGGTGTGATGTCGGCCACTGTGCAGGACGGACTCATAACACCTGATATGATTCAGATGATCTTCTCCCAAGACCCAGACTACCAGTTAATCGCAACACAAAAGTTCAGAAAACTGCTCTCCAAAGGTTTGTCTTTCATACTTGTGGTTTACTGTACAATAGAGAATGTCACCAGATGTTTATTTTGAGCCAGGCAAAATGCACGGAAGAGAACATAATCAATACGCATTTAGACTGAAAACCATTTGGCTCAAAAAGCAGTGGCGCTTATTCACACCCGCTGCCCATGTGTAACACTAAAGCCACTTATATGAGCACAATATGCAGCAATAAATAAAGAAGATATTACACTTGTACACTATGCATTGTATTCCTGCGTTATACCTTGTACATCTTATCAATGCTAATGTGCCTTTACTCATAATACCATCGTCATACTATATCCGCATATCAAGCATGGGTTCTAGCTAATTCATTTGTATGCATACTTATATGCATACAATATAATTTGGGTTAAAAAATCCAATGTTTATTGGTGGCAATGGTAATAATTAGCTTGGATAGAATGTATGGATAGAGAGGCTGCGCTCTAGCAACACCACCACACTTGGCCAAGTGTGCTATGCTGTGCATTTAAGGAGACAAGATTTTGGAGGTCTGCTGCAAGAAGGTAGAAGATCTCCTGCAGTAGAACCCCCACTTGTCTGCCCGTGAGAGAAAAAATCCAAAACAGAGTGAGACCTCTTGTCAGTCATGGGGCTGCCTTGGCTCTGTGCGGGCGGGGGGAGCGTATGCACACAGCAAAAAGAGTGGAGCCTCGTGAGAAGCGAGGTGACGTAGTATACGTTAGAAGGGGCATCTCTGTGTGGCGTGTGTGGGTTTCTCCGGGTACTCCGCTTTCCAAAAACATGCATGTTAGCTTCATTGGCCGCTCTAAATTGTCTCTAGGTATGAATGTAAGTGGGAATGTTTGTCTGCCATGCGATGGACTGGCAACCAGTCCAGGGTGTACCCTGCCTCTCGCCCAAAGTCAGCTGGGATAGGCTCCAGCATACCCTCCACCCTAATGAGGATAAGCAACATAGAAAATGGGTAGATGGATGATTGTAGTTATGAATGATCATAACGATGGTTTGTTTGGTCTGAAAAAATAGTTTAACACCAATTTGTCAAAATGCGCCTGCATTGTTTTGTGACTAGGTTAAGTAGTTTTTCTTTCCGGTCATATTTTTCTCATCTTGTCTTGTTCTTGTGCACCCAATCGTGTGTGTGGTCGCGTCTCGTGAGTTGACAGTCTTGCGAAATAGGATTTTTCCCCACATACATATGTTTAGATGCTTGTTTTTCTATATTATCTCTTGCAGAATTTTCACCGACTGCTCTTTTTATTCTTACTATATTCTGGTTTGTGTTTTTACACTGATTAATGATGTATGTTTTGTTTCCCATTCAAAAAAACTTCAAGGTAAGAATGTTGAACGAGTCGATTTTTGTTTTCAGAGCCCAACCCTCCCATAGACGAGGTTATTGCCACTCCCGGTGTTGTCAATCGCTTTGTTGAGTTTCTGAGGAGGAGTGAAAACTGCACATTGCAGGTAACACTCTTGCTTGGGAACACACATCAGCGTCTATTCTAGCAAGACATTCAGACGCATCTCAGTCATTTATATTAGGGAGCAATTGTTATTTGACTTACACTTCATTTACAGGACTGTCTGTGTAGCTTGTGGTTACATCTTGTACAGTCGATGCCATTGCAAGTGCTTCCTAACGCCTCATACGTGCACCAGCTTTGCACCCAGCCCTTTAGTCTAGCAGCACAAGCCACCCCTGGGGTGTTAGGAGAGAGAGGTTACCACAACGAAAGAAATGTATTTTGTCTTGTTTCTTTTAACCCACCGCAGATTTTTCTATGTTTGCTGCTTGTTTTTTTTTTTGAGCGCTCACGTTAAATTGTCGCCGGCCAATAAAAACAGCGGCGGGCCACAAATGGTCTCTGGTTTAAAAACATTAGATAATGTTGTTGTTCACGCTCATTTCTTATGACACCAGCCAAACAACGTCTTGATGCCCATCCACGCAAAGGCACTGAGTTTGGCATCCAAATTCGATGATGCCATCATCTCACCACTTTGCAGTCCGACACCAAAAATACATAGCAGTCCTGTTACGTGTTACATGTCACCCCTTGAACACAATCTTTTTACACGTGGAGAACTTGTTTGGGTAGTTGTCCTTGACTTGTGTTGTCATGTCTTTCAGTTTGAGGCAGCCTGGGCTTTAACCAACATTGCCTCGGGCACCTTCCTGCACACCAAAGTGGTCATTGAGACAGGAGCGGTGCCCATTTTCATTGAGCTGCTGAATTCCGAGTACGAGGATGTCCAGGAACAGGTGAGACTTCATGATGGTTAAACGTGGCAACAACATTTTAAAGTCATTATTTTCCAGTAAGCCATTCTGGCTGTGCTATATAATGTTTTTAAGGTTTTCTGCCTTTTGGAGCGAGCATACAAAAAGACGTGGAATGAAGTCTTAGGTTGGGCAATTGCTGCCACTGGGCGGCTGTGGCTTAGGAGGTAGAGCAGGTTGTCCAGTAACCAGAGGGTTGGCGATCCTTGTCTTTCACACACCTCGCCTCCAGAAGGTTCACCTAACCACCGTAATGTGTCGTCTATGTCAAGGTGAACATTCCATCTAATACCCCATAAAATGTGTTGAAAGTGCATGCACGATAATTATCAATATGAAGGAATTATGATGTCCGACCGGTAAATCTCATAACATTAAAAATAGTTTGGATAACCAATAACAAAACAAAAAAAACGCTCCATTTAGGTGAGATTACCAGTTTGAGGTTTGCCACAGACCTCCATGGCGTCACACTGGCTGCTTGGAGCGTGTGCCCCATTATGATGCACCTTGCTGGCCCACAGCAGGTAGTACTGTGGTTCTCCTGATGGTACTGATGTGGTAGGAGTAATGTCATAATATTTGGTTTGGACAAATCAACAGGTCCACATCTGGTCACGTCGTAATTTCTTCCACTCCTTTGTACCTCAAAGTGGGAACAAAATACATTTACAGTACTTCTGTATAAAAAAAGTAGAAGTAATTGGTTAGCAGTTGCATATCAGTCTTGAGCAGCACAAGGTTGTTGGTGTGGGCAGGCAGATGGTTCCATAACAGAGGAGCCTGCTAACTAAAGGCTCCACCCCCCTTCCTACCTCTAAACACTCCAGGAGAAACAAGACATTGTAAAATGTGTGAGCTTTGTGTTCTATTGGATTGATAAAGTTCTAGGGGCTCCTTAAGATATACGGGTAGTGCTTTATATGTAAGAAGGAGAATTCTATATTGTACTGGTAACCAGTGCAGTGATGCTAATTCGGTTGAGAAATGATCTCTTCTTCTGGTGTGGCAGAATTTTGGACTAGCTGAAGTTTCTTTAAAGGTTTCTTAGGGCAGTTTATTAACAAAGCGTTCCAATAATCCAACCTGGAGGTCACAAAAGCATGAAGAAGTTTTTCTGCATCTGGTAGTGGCGGGACTTTTCAGATTTTCCGTAAGTTTGGTAAACGGATAAATGCTTGCCACTAGTTTCATGGATAGACATGAAGTTTGGTGGCATATTTTTGTCGTGACGGTTTGAACAAAAAGTTATTTGCCATTTGGATTAAAACGGGCCGCAGACCATAGCTGGTATTCTGACCAACCCACCCTACAGACTTAGACCAAATGAGCCCATACCGGACTAACCCTGGCTACTGGGAAGATGGCCGAGGATAATTTGCAAGTGTGGGGTGTGTCGTACTGTGTGGGACCCTGCTTTGATGTGTTTATAAGAAGTCAGATTTCAATCCACCACTGACCTGAAGACGAGCCCCGCTATGACGTGTGGGATGTTTCTTGGATGTTATTTGATACATTGCACCACACAATGGCACTGTTGGCAGCCGCAAAGTAATATGTGCCGTTCAAACTTTCCAACACAGGACAGTTCTGATGTGATGATTGTGTTGTGTAATACACCTCCTAATATTCCAGCCACAATGGTAAAAAAGTACTTGTGAAATGAAAGTATATTGCATTTTATGAATATATAAATACGTTTTGTGTGATAACGCTTGGACCCAAAGAAACTGCTTGTATGGGAGATCGCTGTACAGTTAGAAAAGCATCTTCTCATCTCAATTTAGTAGACTGGATTGTAAGTTACTCTATGTGGGGGTGCTGATGACACTACTGGTCCGGGAAGAGCTGTGCTGATGCTCGGTGTGTTGCAGGCTGTGTGGGCTTTGGGGAATATCGCTGGAGATAATGCAGAGTGCAGAGACTACGTGCTCAACTGCGACATCCTGCCTTTCCTCCAGCAGTACGTTCTTTCTCCTCCATCGCTGTGTTCTGATCATGTGTCTCATGCCGAGTAATGCCCCGCCTCGTTCCAGGTTACTTGCAAAATCCAGTCGTCTCACGACGACCCGAAATGCTGTTTGGGCTCTGTCCAACTTGTGTCGCGGGAAGAACCCCCCACCGGATTTTTCCAAGGTCAGTTGTCAAGACTGGAGTGGAGAAGTGGGTTTCTAATGCAGCTTTCATTGATCCTTCTTCCTGTAATGGCCACCAGGTGTCGCCATGCCTTAGCGTGCTGTCCAGGCTTCTTTTCAGCAGCGATCCAGATGTGCTAGCTGATGCTTGCTGGGCTCTGTCCTACCTGTCTGATGGGCCCAACGAGAAGATCCAGACAGTTATTGACTCTGGAGTCTGTCGCAGGCTGGTGGAGCTGCTCATGTAAGAGGCTGCTGCCTTTAGCGATCATAGATGGCAGCTTTTGCTTTATTGCTTACTACATTTGTGCTCAACCTTTCTCAAATGTCTTTACTTCACCGTCTTTACTGTAAGTCTGAGAAAGGCTGTGATAAGTCAACCCAACCGCAGTTTTGCCTGCTGTCACCTTATTTGTTTTTACTAAATGAAATATACAATGCAGATATAAAATGGATGAAATAAATAAGTAAATCAAATAAATATTTGACGGTATGCACATGCCATCACTTTTATGACATGAAAATTTGAAACAAACCTTGAATTCATTTGTATTTTACTGTATATAAAGTATTTGATTCCCAGCAAAACTGTTAATGCAGGGGTGTCCAATCTGCGGTTCAAGGCTGTTCTTTAAATGGCCCACAGCCCATTCTAAATTTATCATTAACATGGAAACAGCCAAAATGGAAAGAAACACCAGTAATTTTATAAGACCAAATTCAAAATATTAGAATAAAATGTTGTAATCTAACAAAAGAAAGTTATATTATGCGTAATAAATAAAAAAACTTTTTGGTTTTCTTTTTTTAAGTTGTAATATTACAAGAGACAAAACAGTTTTGAGAATAAAGTCAACAAATTGGAAAATGGATTTGATAATAAATGGGTAAAAGGACAAGGTTTGCATCTCGTTTGACATTTGAAAAATAGCTGGCGAAATTATCAACTGGTGGTCAAGTGTGAAAAATCAAAATATCTCTCAGACATAATGAAAAAAAAATCCCATCAACCTCGAGTTTTATTTAACACGGTTGCCTCAGTTCTGCATCCCTCTCAATCCACCATTTTACCTTCCCCTGAGCTCTGTGATCAGTTTTTAAAGTTCTTTGCCAACAAGATTGACAAAATTAGAGCTGAAATCCCATCCTCCTCCTATGACCCATCTGTACTTGTACCGTGCACTGCCACTTTGATCAAGTTTGAGCCACTGTCACTAGAAACCCTGAAAGACATTGTGTTTAACTAAAACAATTAGTTTGTCCCTCTAATGCTGTCCCACCACGTATCCTTAAAGAAGTATGGGACTCAATCTGCATCTCTGTTCTAGCTATTGTCAATAGAAGCCTGCTCTCTGGTGTGGTTCCCCTTGCTTTTAAATCGGCTATAGTCCAACCACTTTTGGAAAAAATCCAGTCAGGACCCATCAGAGCCAGATAATTAAAGACCTATTTCTAAATTACCATTCATGTACAAAATCTTGAGAAAGCTGCTGTGATGCAACTTTAGGCATTCCTTCAAACTCATGGAATTACAGAAGTACTTCATTCTGTTTTTAAGGCATTGCACAGTACTGAATCAGCACTTTTAAAGGTTTTTAAAGACCTACTTCTCCATAACTGACTCTCCCAATCACACCTCTCCAGGTCTCACTGTCGCAGCCAACATGAGCGTTGAAGTCACCCAGTAGAACAAGGGAATCCCTCGAGGGAGCATTCCCTAGTACTTCCTCTACAGACTCCAAAAAGGGCGGGTATTCTGAACTGCCGTTTGGTGCATGAGCACAAACAACAGTCAGGACCTGTCCCCCCTCCCAAAAGCGTAGGGGAACTACCTTCTCGCTTACCGGGTTAAACTCCCATTGTGCAGGCGCCCGCCAGAGAGGGGACATTCCACGTACCGACAACTAGCTTCTGTAGCCGAGGATCGGACCACCAAGGCCTCCGCCTCCGGCCGCCACCCAGCTCTCTTTGCACCCGACCCCTTTGGCCCCTCCTACGAGTGTTGAGCTCATGGGGGGGGATCCACGTTACCTTTTCGGGCTGTGCTCGACCGGGCCCCATGGGTGTAGGCCCGGCCACCAGACGCTCGCCATCGTGCCCCACCTCCAGGCCTGGCTCCAGGGAGGGACCCCGGTGACCTGCGTCTGGACGAGGGAAAATGAAGTCCAATTGTTATTGTGCATCATCAGGGTCTTTTGAGCCACTCTTTGTCTGGTCCCTCCCCTAGGACCTGTTTGTCATGGGTGACCCTACCGGGGGCACGACAACCCCCTACAACTTAGCTCCTGGGATCATTGGGACACCCAAACTCCTCCACCACGATAAGGTGGTTGCTCAGGGAGGAGTAAATAAATAAAATACCATTTTTGGTAATATAATATGTGGCAATAAGGTCCAATGTTGTGGTAATAAAAACATCATTATGAGAAGAAAATTTGCAAGAACAACGTTGAAATAATTTGGGGGGAACAGGTGTAATATTTATTAGGCTATAGTCAAATATTAAGAGAAAAACAGTTGCAGTTGTTAATCTTGGGAGGAAAATGAATGTCATTTTAGTAGCGTAGAGTTGAAATATGAAAACCTATCCATTTTTGAAAAGGTCGTAATATAGTGAAAAGCAGACAAAATCAGGGTTAACCCAAGTCATAATTTTCAGAATTAAGTATGGGAATCAAGTCCTAATATTACGCAAAGAAAATTTACAAAGATTACTTTGTGGGTGACCCTGCCAGGGTCACCTGGTATTATTTGGAACCTATTTGGGAGCAAATCCAAGGTGGTGATAATATATAGGGATGCTTCAATGGATCAACCATCGACTAGTACTTGCCGATTTCCGTAAAAAGCATGTGATGGACTTATGTCAAGGAATGTCAATCACACAGACTGATCGCCTGTGGCGGCGACATTACAGTTCATAAATGTGCGTGTGCTCTGTCACCCGTGTTGACTCGACAAGGTGTTGCCGTGGGAATCGACACTAGTCTGTAAAGGTTTTATTTTGACGCAAAGTATGTGCATGGTGGTGATGGTAAGAGCTACATTTAAACATAGCTACTACATAGTCACTGCAAGCAGGAATGGTGTGGTCAGCTATTGGCTAGTCACCCTGGCAGAAGGACCCGCCCACAGTCCTTGTACTGTCTTTGCGTTTTGTCGTCAGCTTGAGCCATCCAGTAAATGCAATTGGGAAAGAATATGACTACATTTGTATATTGCTGTATTATTGATTCTGATTCACCTACATACACAGGTCATGCCAGTCATAAGGAAGGGTGTTTAAGGTGGCCAAATGCAAGGTGTTCGCCTCTTTGCATCTTCTCTTAAGTGTGGCAACATGGGAGCCTCAAAACAACTGTCAAATGAGCTGAAAACAAAGGTTGTTCAACATCATGGTTTGGGGGAAGGATACAAAAAGCTAGCTCAGAGATTTGCTGCAGATGGTGTCACTGTATATCAGTCAACTGTTCAGTGCACTTCGCATAAGGCAGTGGTTCTCTGTTGTTTTTCTGTCATAACCCTCTAGTGGACATGACATCAAACGCATCCCCCCTTTTGAAATACTATTGACAACTGATATCTATTTATCAGTACAGTAGAAAACGAACTTGAAACTGAAAGCAAGAGTTTCAGATGAGTGTTAAACGAGCACGTTTTGTGTTCTCTCACAGGCACAGTGACTATAAGGTGGTGTCTCCTGCTTTACGGGCGGTGGGCAACATCGTTACAGGAGATGACATTCAGACACAGGTAGGCCCACCTAATGATTGATTGATTAGAAATGTTTATTTGGAATATTTACCTCGGCTAACGGTTGGCTGGCGACCGGTGTCACCAGTTTCTTGCCCAAAGTCAGCTGGGATAGACTCCAGCATACCCCTTTGACCCTAGTGAGGATAAGCAGCATATAACATGGGTGGATGGATGGATAACTTGGCCAACATGTATTCTTGGTGAATCCTACAGTATGTACATCCTGTAAATGTCACTGTCTGCCGTTTGTCGCCACAGGTGATCTTGAACTGTGCAGCATTGCCGTGTTTACTGCATTTGCTCAGCAGTCCAAAGGAGTCTATCAAGAAGGAGGCCTGCTGGACTGTGTCCAACATCACTGCTGGGAACAGAGCTCAGATTCAAGTAAATATCTCCCTTTCAGTGTGTTCGGTGGGTCTTGTTGCTGGAGCTGACATGCCTTCACTTACCAGAACGTGATCGATGCCAACATCTTCCCAGTCCTTATTGAGATCCTTCAGAAAGCAGAGTTCCGCACCAGGAAAGAGGCAGCGTGGGCAATAACCAACGCCACCTCTGGTGGGACTCCTGCACAAATTAGGTACCAAATGTTTGCCATTTTGTATCCCAGTCAAGGCATGCTTGAAGTGTACTATGGGCTCCTTCACTCTATAGCTCTTTATTTTTTTAATGATCCTAATATCTGTTGTAAAAGACGGTACTTTTTTTTGTCATGCAGCCTTTATGGTGATGCGGCTAATTTATGGCTAAGAACTACATTTCACCTGATGGCTTCAGGATGTAGTGAAGTGTCCGAGTGGAGCGGAGGGTAGTATTGCATTTTCAATCTCTGACGCATCTTAAAGTAACTAACAAAATGAAAGTACCCATTTAATAAAACATGTTCATAGGCTGTCGAATTATTTAAAAACTAATTTAATTAAAGTAAATGAATTACCGTATTTTCCGGACTATAAGTCGCTCCGGAGTATTAAGTCGCACCAGCCCAAAAATACATAATGAGGTAGAAAAAAAACATACATAAGTCGCACTTTTGCAGGCCATTTATTTTACAAAACACTCTATCAAAAACAGAAATGTCATCTTGGAAGGCAAGTTATAACTTTAATAAAAGAATAGCGGACAGGCTTAAATAGGTGTAAGATATGAACGCAGTGAAGGTTATTCAGCTACACAAAACATACACATGAACAGAAAATGTGTCTGGTGTTCATACATCCCAATAAACTGTTTTTATGTAACTATAGCATAAAGAACAAAACCAGTGTACCTTTTACTTTAACAACTCGCAATCTCACTCCAAATCACTAAATCCGTTGAATTCTTCGTCCGGGGTATCACTTCTATATAACTCCGCTAACTCCGGAGGAAGACGGAGCGAAAACTTCCGCTTCCGCGTGGCTGTCGTCAGACTCAGAATCAGTTCCAGTTCCAACTCTTTCGACCTTTCTGAATCCAGACAGGATGGTCTTGGTTGTCACTGAAGCCCATGCTCGGTCGGTCCATTCGATAGCTTGCAGAAAAGTTGCACGGCGCATCCTCCCAGTTGCTGTGAAGCTGTGCTCGTTGTCCGTCATCCACTGCTTCCACAGGCGACGCAATACTGCCTTAAAGCTCCGCTCTGCTGAGATGTCAAGCGGCTGGAGTACTTTTGGTAAGCCTCCGGGGATGGTAGCAGGTATGGAGTTGAAAACTTCAAGTTTCGCTTTGAACCGTGGCGTGATGTGAGCTCACATACTGTCCATCCCAAGCAGGGATTTTGCGTGTTCTAAAGAAGCCATCCGGACGCTCTTTGTAAGCCAAAATTTCATCATTTCTTGATCCATCCACCCTTTCTCATTCACGGCCACGACGACAGCAGAGGGATGTTGGATTCTTGGCCATGTTTTTCCTTTGAAAATGGTGGCAATTTTGATCCATCGCCACAACATGCCAGCACCACTGTGAAGCGTGATTTTTCATGACCACTTATCACTTTATTCCCGCTCTTTTGCCCTTTCTCTGCATCCCTATGAGGATGTCAAAAGTGAGGGGGACCTCGTCCATGCTGATGATGTGATCCGCTGTCACGTCGTGCTCAGTTACTTGCTTTTCAATAAAGTCATGGCGACTATCGATGTTGCTTGCTTGGAAATCTGCTGGCAGGGTTTGGGACACCGTTGTCTGTGCTCTGATAGAAAGTGTTGCATGAAGCGGAAGCACCAAGAAGGCCCCCACCCCCCACCCCCCCAAAGTCATTGATATTCATCTCCTTGGCAACTACTCGAGCGTGGATACGTGATTGAGTAGGAGATATTGGTGTGTAAGTCTACAGTGCCCTCTCGTGGCGGTCTGGGAAACAATATACAGTTTTTTCCATCCGTAAGTCGCCCGGGAGTGTAAGTCGCAGGACCAGCCAACCTATGAAATAAGTGCGATTTATAGTCCGGAAAATACGGTAATTGTGTTTAATGACCGTTTATGTGTGAAATATGCCCGTGTTTATTGTATTTTATGACCAAAAAACATGATGACGGAAACATAAATGACGGGACACAATGATGTATCTGTTTGTATGTATTAACAGCTCCCAATGCATGCAAGTCTGTAAATGTATTCGCCTAACACTACAGTCTCTTGAATAGTAGCACATTTGATACACACTTTTAACCGAGTTATTACGAGACACTAAGCATTGGGTTCAAAGACTACACTTCATTTTTTAGTGTTGATGTATTTTCTGGGATTTCTAGTTACGTTAGTTAGTGATAAGAATATCTTTGAACTGTTTTCCTATGTCTTTGTTTATTCAGACCTCACATACATGACAATAAAGAGGTTGTGATATTCCAAGGAGGAACATGTTGTTCTGAGTTCCATCCATCCATTTTTCTCCGTTTATCCGGGATCCACCTGTTCCAGTTCCACTGGGAGGACAGCAAGGCCTTCTCAGGCCAGCTGTGAGACATAAGCCCCCAGTGTGTCCTAGGCCTTCTCCTGGCTGGGCATGCCCAGAACACCTCAGCATGGAGGCGTCTGGGAGGCATCTGGACTAGATGCCTAAGCCACTTCAATCCCATCCACCTGGCAGTCTACCAGTTCATAGATACTGTTCCTCTTCCACGCAATGTTGAAGACATGTGTCAGCCAAGACGGCCCCTCAACATTGAGAGCTTTGAGGAACTCAGGGCAAAATTCGTCTACCGACGGCACTTTGCCACTGGGGTTTGTTTTGAGTACCCCAAATACCTCAGCCACGGTGATGGAGCTGTCTGCGTTTGTGTCCTCAGACTCTGCTTCCTCTACGAATGGTATGTAGGTGGGATAGAATAGAATCGAATAGCCTTTATTGTCATTGCAAGGTAGTTACAACGAAATGTTAACGTAATGAGGCCACATCATAGTAAATACATGAAAAAAAAGTAACAAATAACAATGGGAAGAGCATAAATGACTGCAATTTAAAAGGAAATTTAACAAAATGTTAAAAACCGATTTAAAAGTACAATGCGATGGTTAGGAGTAGTAATGTACAGTGGGTACGGAATTTATTCAGACCCCTTAAAATGTTTCTCTTTTTTGTCATTGAAGCCATTTGTCAAACTCAAAGTTCATTTTATTTGTTGTTAATGTACACTCAGCACCCCATCTTGACAGAAAAAAACACAAATGTAGACATTTTTCCAAATGTATTACAAAAAGAAAAACTGCAATATCACATGGTCATAAGTGTTCAGACACTGGATTTGGGAATCCTCTGCCATTCTTCTCTGCCATTCTTCCTTAATGGTGTCATGGGTGGACAGCCATGTTCGGGTCTCTCCAGAGATGCTCAATTGAGTTTAGGTCAGGGCTCTGGGTGGGCCAGTCATGAACGATCCCAGAGTTGTTCCGAAGCCACTCTTTTATTTTAGCTGTGTGCTTAGGGTCATTGTCCTGTTGAAAGGTGAACCTTCGGCCAGTCAGATGTCTTGAGCAGAGGTTTTCTTCCAGGATATCTCTGTACTTCGCCGCCTTCATCTTTCCTTCAGATGCAACGAGTCGTCCTGTCCGTGCAGCTGAAAGAAAAAAAAAAAAACACAACATGACACTCCCACCACCATGTTTCACTGTAGGGATTGTATTGGGCAGGTGATGAGCAGTTCCGGGTTTCACATACCGCTTAGTTAATGGCAAAAAGTTCAATCTTGGTCTCATCAGACCATAGAATCTTATTTCTCATAGTCTGGGAGTCCTAGTTTTGTTTGGCAAACTATGTGGGCATTCCGTCGAGCCACTATACCATAAAGCTCCAACTGGTGGAGGACTGCAGTGATAGTTGACTTTGTGGAATTTTCTCTCTACTACTAGTCTGAATCTCAGCAACAGTGATCTTTGGGTTCTTCTTTACCTCTCACACTAAGGTTCTTGTCCCACAATTGCTCAGTTTGGCTGGACAGGCCAGGTTTAGCAGGAGTTCTGGTTGTCCCAAACTTTTTCCATTTTAGGCTTAAGGAGGCCACTTTGCTCTTAGGAACTTTAAGTGCTTCAAAAATCATTTCAACCCGGCAACTGGAGAGGATCTGCAAGGAAGAATGCAGAGAATCCCTAAATCCAGGTGTGCAAAACTTGTTGCATCATTCCCAAGAAGACTCATGGCTGAGAGCACATTAATGAGAAACAAAAATAATTAATTTTTGTATTTTAGCAAATGGCTGCAATGACACACAGTGAAACGTTTAAAGGGGTCTGAATACTTTCCGTACCTACTGTATAGTATAAGAAATTTTTAAATGCATCGCCAGTCGGACATTGACTATTACTAATCGATTCATAAATATCAATCGATGGTGACGCAACAAAAAGGCAGAACGTGGTAGTGCCACCCGGACAGTTTTAACGCTGACAGTTGTTTTAACCCTCTGCATCACGTTCTTCCTCTGCTGTGGAGCCTGCATACCACACACTCAGTCAGTACGTGTGTACATTCTCTACCGACGAGCGGTAGAAGGCCAGCAGCAGCTTCTGATGTTGGTGGTCCAGGAGTGGTCAGCAGAAATGTACACCGTTTATAAGGAGAGGGGTGTGAGCCTGTCTGTGCCTCCTGAAGTATAGTACGGGTTCTTTTGTCTTGTGAACATTCAGGCTCAAGTTGTTGTGCGCATACATGTGCTGTCTCATCCCCGTTGTTGAGTCTCACCACAGTGATGTCATCCGCATATTTGGTAATGCTGTTGGAGGGCTGGGTTTGGAAAACAGTCATGGGTATACAGGGCATACAGTAGCAGGGGGCTCAGAACACAGCCTTGTGGTGAACCAGTGCGGAGTGTGTGGAGGAGTGGGAGGGGCCAAGTTTCACAGATTGAGTGTTTGACAGGAAGTGCTTTGTCCAGTTGCAGGTGGGCGGGGGATCTGTAGTTGGAGCAGTTTATGTAAAATGTCCAGGATGTTTGTGTTGAACGCAGAGCTGAAGTCCACAAAGAGCTTTGTGACTTCTTCCTTCTTTGTGACCCCCTCTACTCAGCACTTGATGTAGAAGAGAAAAAACTTTGTATGTTTCCAGGTCTTGATGACCAAAATTGCTCCAATACATGCGGAAAAAGCAAGAGGGTGAGAGCATTTTCAGGCCAGGCTTTGATGGTCTGATGGGCTTAGTGGCTAAGTGTAGGCTGTATACAGGCAATTGTATGCCATCAGCGACTGCAGCTCAACCATCTTGTTGGATCATCAGTAGCAGTTAGCAGACCTCCGTCCTCACTGTAGACAGTGTGGACTGAGCACTGCTTCCCGTTTCTGAGGCATGGGCTGCCAGAACCTCTTGGAGGCTGACCAAAAGTCGTGCCCTCACCAAACACTGACTTTTTGCCTCGATCACGTTTGAAGCCGCTGCCGCTTGGCCTGCCGGCTGCTGTCATCTGCCTCAGGTGCTGCTCAATAGGACTCCTTAAGCTTGACGGCAGCCCTGACCCATATGGTGTCCATCGAGTTCGTAATTGTTGAAAATTACGATAAGTAATAAATGTTTGCTGTTTCTTAGCAGACTATGAAAACTCACATGCCCACGGGGAGAACTCTGTCCATCCATCCATTTTCTATACCGCTTATTCTCATTAGGGTAGCGGGTATGCTGGACCATGCTCAGACCATGTGAAACAAAAGTCTCTGGTGTGATGAGACAAAGATTGAACTCTTTAGTGTGAATGCCAGGCGTCATGTTTGGAGGAAACCAGGCACCGCTCCTCACCATGCCAATACCCCCATACAGTGAAGCATGGTGGCATGGTGGTAGCAGCATCATGCTATGGGGATGTTTTTATAGCAGCAGACTAGTCAGGATAGAAGGAAAAATGAATCCAGCAATATACAGAGGTCTCCTGGATGAAAATCTGCTCCATAGCAGAGTGGTTCATTTTTCAGCAGGACAACGACCCGAAGCACACAGCCAAAATCTCAAAGGATTGGCTTCAGAACCACTCTGTGAATGTCCTGGAGTGGCCCAGCCAGAACCCAGACTTGAATCCGATTGAACATCTCTTGAGTGACCTGAAAATGGCTATCCAGAGACGACTCCCATCCAACCCGATGGAGCTTAAGGATCACTGCAAAGAAGAATGGTCAGAACTGCCTAAAGATAGGTGTGCTAAGCTTGTGGCATCATATTCAAAAGGACTTGAGGCTGTAATTACTGCCAAAGGTGGATCAACAAAGTGTTAAGCAAAAGCTGTGAATACTTATGTGATTTCTAATTTGAATACATTCAAAAAATGTCAAAAAAACATTTTTTCACATTGTCAAAATGGGGTATTGTGTGTAGAATTTAGAGGTAAGAGATTAATTTATTACAGTTGGGAATGAGACTGTACGATGACAAAATGTGATTTATTCTCATTCAGTATTACATGATTCTATACAGTGCCCTCATGGACACTTGGAACAGTGAGGCCAGTTCCTTTTGTTGTTGTAGACTGAAAACATTTGAGTTCGACATTACAAGAGAATGACGAATGCAACCTTTTCTTTAGTTCCGTATTTACATCTGGATGCACACCATAGAAGATAGTATCCTTTGTGTGTTGGCCAGATATGTCCTGTTACATGACTTCTTCAATCAGTAAACAGTACTGGATGTCTGTGATCACTTTCAGACGGGGTTGGATAAGTTTTGCCTGTGTGGACTGCATGTACCGTATAGGTGGAAGCAACATGGACAGCAGGGCGCTCTTGTGAATCTGAGAGAAAACGAAAAAATCTATCAATCATTGCACAAACCATTTGGAATGTTCTGAAGCAGAAATAAACCACTGGTGTACTAAGTAACAGGGGTGGAACAGGTAGCCCTGGACAATGTTCCTGTCAGCAGGTGATGACAGGAACATTGTAAGAGCTGTAAAGAAAGACCCTAAAACGGGGGTCTCTAAAACTCAATTCACCTTGGGGGTTGAGTCTGACTGAGGCTGGGCCTCAGTGCCTGAGTGCACACGTCAACAAAAGTACAATGTCTATGCCAGAAGTTGCAAGCAGGATAGAAAGGATGAAAACCAGACTTGGAACAATTATTGTATGCACACACAGTCCTCATAGTAATGAACCAAAAATCCTCTCTTTCCCTCTTTTGTGTGACCAGGTACCTTGTTTCTTTGAACACTATCAAGCCCATGTGTGACCTTCTCACGGTGATGGACTCAAAGATAGTGCAGGTATCTCTGAATGGTCTGGAGAACATCCTTCGACTGGGAGAACAGGAGGCTAAACAGAACGGAACAGGCATCAACCCTTACTGTGCTCTTATCGAGGAGGCTTACGGTAAAGCTCTGCCCCATTAAACACACCTAAACACTTGTTAGACGGAAGAATTTCTAGTAGGGGTGTCACGAGATGAGGCAACACACCAGATTGGGTCTACAAGGAGTGGAGACAGGATTTTAACATTACTTTTAAGAAAAAGTACAATGAAAAAGTCTATGACAGTATATTGCAATCTACTCATTTAATTTCTACTACATTAAACACTTCGGCACTTTGCTTGTGGCCCCGCCTCAACCCACTGAGACGGAGAGACTGTATGACTGACAAAAGGGGCTCACTTTGTTCAGGCCGCTGTTCTATGGAACAAACGTGCCAAGGTGCTGAAAGCAATGCACAGAGGGAACTCTCCCTGCCTGTTTTGAGGAAAATAGACAGGCATGCACATGGCAATATACGTTAGTTTAAAACAATAGAAGTGCAATGCGACTAACCAGATGAATCACTCTTATTAGTATAGCCAACGAGTTACCAGTAGGTGCAGTGGATTCTCAGAAAACAAACAAGACCTAGCGTTTTTTATACGCTTGCTCAAGGCTGTGTAATTGGCCAATTAGTTGAAAGGGGTGTGTTCACAAAATAGCAGTGTCTGCTGTCGATTTTACAAACTCAAAAATACTTTTTGTTTGTAGGATTTCTCAAACCTGTGAATGACTAAACGAATATTTAGCTTTTTGTAAGTGCTTCACGTCTGTGTGGCATGGACTCTACCAACTTGTAGCACCTTTCAGCTGTTATTCCCCTCCAACATTCTTTAACAACATTCTTTCACAAACCGCATTTTTCATGTCACCCCACAAGTTCTCCATTGGATGAAGGTCCGGGGATTTGGCTGGCCCCTCTTCAACATTCATTATGTTGCTTTAAAACCAAGATGTTGCTGGTTTACTAGTGTGTTTGGGGTGATTGTCTTGTTCAAACAGCCATTTTAAGGGCATGACCTCTTCAAGTATTTGGACATATGCAAACTCATCCATGATCCCTGCTATGGGATACATAGCAGGAGAAACACGCCCATATCATGATGCTTTACTGTCTTCACTGTGGCTTGCATTCAGAGTTTAGGGGTCGTCTCACAAACTGTCTGCGGCCCTTGGACCCAAAAAGAACAATTTTACTCTTATCAGTCAACAATATGTTCCTCCACTTCTTTTTAGGCCAGTTGATGTGTTCTTTGGTAAATTGTAACTTCTTCTGCACATGCCCTTTTTTTTAACAGGGAGGCATTGTGGGGTATTCTTGCGAATAGATTAGCTTCACACAGACGTCTTCTAACTGTCACAGTACTTACAGGTAACTCCAAACTGTCTTTGATCATCCTGGAGCTGATCATTGGCTGAGCCTTTGCCATTCTGGTTATTCTTCCACCCATTTTAAGACATTGGAAATCATTTTAGCTGAACAGACAAACATTTTTGCACCTCTTAAGTTTTCCCCTCTCCAATCAACTTTTTAATTAAAGTATGCTGTTCTTCTGAACAATGCCTTGAAGGACCCATTTACCTCAGGCTCAGGCAGAGAAATGATGTTCACCAAGTGCTGTTTTCATCCTTAAATAAGGGCCACCTGATTCACACCTCTTTATTCTCTACATTGATTACTGATTGAATGTCACACTGCTATTTGAACACACCTTTCAACTAATTGCTCAGTCGTAAGTGCCTGAATATCATGAAAGCTAGGCATGCATTGAACACAAATCATCAAATATTTTCAAATGTGTGTAAATAAGTTATTTGGTGGGACTGTTGATAGGTGGCCAGTAGGACCCAAGCAGATTGCTTCTTTGTTAAGCAAAGGTAAGCCTCCTTTTGGGCAAATGACACAAAGTAATTAGTTGTAGTTACTAGATACTTGGGATGTCCCGATCCACATTTTTAGGCTTCTGATCCAACCAGTTACCGATATTTTTTTTTAATCATAATCAACTATTGTTACAAACACAAATTAGTACCAGAATTAGTATCAGAACTGAATATACTTATTAATATAGCTCTTGAGAGCATTAGAAAGAAAGCAAGCGGGGTATTGCTCAATTGTTATTGCACAGCATGAGCAACAGTATTGTTTGGCTTTGGAAACAAAGCTCTGAGTCAAATCCCTAACGAAAATAAGTCAGTCCAATTAAAGATCAAATTGGGAAAAAATTGGCGCGCAAAAATACTGTAGTGACACGTATAAAGTAGGGGTGTAACGGTTCACGTGGATGTATTGAACCATTTCGGTTTTGCATCTTTGGTTCCGTCCACTTACGTACCGCTTCGGTTATATTTTATGCTATTTTTGTCATTAAATTTATTACTAGAGTGATCCAAGCGCTTCGCGCAGAACAAACGTCCTGCCCGAGTTCCCGCACGGACGCCTCTAAGTGTGGGACACTACTGATTGGTGGGGAGGAACGCCAGTAGCTCAATCATAGCAAATGCCAGCGAGAAGGCTGAGCAGGAAGACTTGCCATCTCACTTTGCTCTCCTGTTTGGGAACACGTTGGCTTCCCTGTTAAAGTTACGGATGGGCAAAGGCAAGCGGAAAAATCCAAAGTTGTGGATCCAAAGTTGAAAATCCATTATTCTACAGAGATCGGGTTTGCTGCTGGAAACACGTCTAACATGTTAGCGCACCCAAAACGCTATCATCTGGCAGTGAATGTTACAAGAAAGAAAACCAGCTTAGTGCAAACACCGATAGCTTCAGCTCTCTACCTCTGTTCCTAGTAAGCTGCTGGAGATATTGTCACTGCAACCACTGTACACTGCATTTTTTTTAAAAATGCAACAGTTTTTTCCATTTAAAAAAGTCAGTTATTACTGAAATCAGTCGTTGTTATTCATTTAAAAATATATATTGTTTGCTTTTTTAATTTTTTTTAAATAAAACCATTTGTTTGAAGTCATTTTTCTGCCTTGTTTTGTACCGAAAATTAACCAAATCGAGCACTAGAAGAAACTGAACCGAACCAAAATGACATTTTAGGGTACCGTTACACCCCTAGTATGTTGTGTGCTGCAGAGGGCAGTGGTGTTCAGCATGCTGGTTAGCGCAAGCGTTTGGACTCAAATGTGCAGAATAAGAAAACTAGAAAGTGGAGTCTCTGCTTGAAGGACTGAGTGCTAAAAAAAAAAAACCCTATAAAACATATATTTTTCCAGTCTGATCTAGGTTGGACCTAGGCAAGGGCCAGCTAGACATTCTGATGGTATAATCACTTTGGGCAAAAATATCAGTTTCACGGTACTGTAATTAGAGCTCATGACATATCTTTATAGAAAAATCAAGTTAAAAGAGTCATTTGTCAAGCATATAAAATAACACAACAGAAGTGGAACAAAATAAGGGAATTGTTGCTAAATAAATACAATGCAGTCTAATGTGCCTGTTCCTGCAACTCTTGTCACATGATGCACATAATGCAGTTAAGGGACTCGGGGAGGTGACAACAAAAATGACATCAAATCTTGTGATGTTACGTTATTTCATTGTGGCAGGTGTGTGTTGAAGTGGTTTGTCGTTGAGTGGAGATTAAAGGCTTTATAGCGCTCTTGTCTTCTTCTTAGTCACATCTCCACATTTGGTGTCCCTCCATGTGAGTAGTAAAAACAAAAACAAAACAAAACAAGGCCACACCGGTGTTTCAAGTGTGGTTGTGTTAAGCTTCTCTGCTTCTGTTACCTGCTTTCCTTCTTGAGTTTTGCGACTGGTAGCAGCGGTGAGTCAGTAGTGGAGTTTTACAGGATTGTTGATGATTGGCACATCTCTGCTTCTTCAGGCCTGGACAAGATTGAATTTCTGCAGAGCCACGAGAACCAGGAGATCTACCAGAAGGCCTTCGACCTCATCGAACACTACTTTGGCGTGGAGGAGGAGGACGCCAGCCTGGCGCCACAAGTGGACCAGGGGCAGGGCCAGTTTATCTTTCAGCAGCAAGAAGGACCCATGGAGGGTTTCCAGCTCTAACCCAGACCTCAAAGATTCTGGGTCCTCGCTTACCTTGGCCGCTCGTCCACGCCCTCAATGTCTTACAAAGGAACCAGTGAAGAGGCAGAAGAAGACACCTGGGGGGCAAATTGATGTTACCCTGGCATGTGGCATGTGGCAGCCACTTACCACTTCCTGTGACTTTATGATTCCAAAGTGTGTCAATGCTTTCCTTTGTTGCAGTTAGTATACATGTCTTAGTTTGAATGTGGACCTACCTCTACAGGCCTCTCACACACACACACACACACGCACGCACACTGGGAGGGTGTGTTTCTCATTTCTGATGCATGATGGTGCTGCAGGTGCTGGATGGAAAAGCAGGTGCCTTCTTTATTTCCTAGTCGTCTTGAGAGCAGCGCTTGTTTCCATTCAAGATGAAGGCATGTGGCAGAACAAGAAGTCATGACCACTACCCTGACATCATTGATCACGTTGCACAAGAATGGTATATATTGTTTGGTATTATCTTCTACATTCTTCCATTTCTGGAAGTGAGTGGTAAATTCACAAAAATGACATATTTGTGGTGCCAGTCATGACGAGCTAGCTCTCACTGTTCTGTTGCCTCATCGGGGTGGTACAGCTCAGCCTGACCAGAGTAAACACACACTTCTCCAGGTAGATGGTCATCAAAAAAGGCATGCCAAAATGTTGTGTTGCTGCTGGATTTTCACAGTGTTTTCTTTTGCAAAAGGCAAAGGTTTAGGACTACAATGGACCAAGCAAGTGCAAGCAACAAGAGACAGATGGCAGTTCTTTGCAATGACTGGTATGAGGAAACACCTTTACAAGAAGCATTCAGCCTGCAAGTATGCCATGCATGCTTTTTCAAAAAGGATGCTGGTACACATCGGGGGGGAAAAGGACAAGAAGGACAAGTTACCGCAGAACAGAGTAAGTCCGGCGAACATTTGTCCTTGATGTGCAGCCGCATGTACAATAAAACAGGATACGAAAAACAAAAAGAATAATTGCGTATTTGGGAGGCGACACGTCTTCATCCCTGTCTTGTCTTAAGGTTTGTGTCCATGTTCTAAAGTTCCCTACTTCATCTCCAAATGGTTCTCCCCTCATTTGCGCCTCCCAAACGATGGACATGTGGCTAAAATCACTGTAAACGTACAGCCCCGTGTTTGTTTACCTTAGTGCTTCTCATAGTGGGGCTGGCCCCACTGTGGGAGGGGCGTAGGTAGCAGGGAGTACTTTCAGTGTTGGGGCATTCCTAAAATAACCAAGGATGTTACTCCAATGATGTCACTTCCGGAAATGAGGCTGAACAGCAAGAGCTAGCTTTGCTTTCTCAAAATGGAAAGCATAATTACTAACAATATATAACAAATTGAAACGCAGTGAATCATGCCAGGGACCCTTTATTACCTGCATTTATTGTTTATGATCAGGTGGTCTTGCTGTCACTTGCATTGTGGCGGACTTCAGAGGGCTGCTGGGCTTGGGGGTGTGATTTGTGGGCGTGCAAATAAAACTTCCTGTCTTGACAGTCAGTTTGTTGTTGGCTGTTGAATAAAGTTTGTAATAATAAAGTACAGATTGGGTCACGTTGGGGTCACCAACGTGGTAGTTCTTCAACAGCCAATGACAGAGTCAATGTCATGACAGAGAACTTGTAAGACTTCTACACGCCAAAACAGTCCACGGACCATTCCCTCAACCCATAGGCATGCCTGGTGTCCGCCACAGGATTCGTAATAGTTTGTCATTACATTTGGAATTGGTGGTTGAAGTGTTCATTTTTCTACTGTAGTCCTTTGACATCCGGTTTTCCTGCGCATAAAGTGATTACTGATGGAAAATATGAAATGTTCTATATTTACAAGAAATAGAAAATATTTGTAGTACAGAATTTATTTCATCTAGCACATTGGTTCCCAAACCTAGGAGTGGTGTACCCCTTCAGACATTAGACATGAAAGCATGTACCCCCACCTCAAAACATACACCATATTATCTTAATTGGTTATTGTATTTAATGTATTTCCTGGTCAAAAATGTATATTTTGATACAGTTTCACATGAGCACTGATAAAGAGAAAAAATCCTACTACTTTCATTTCAATGGCTTGAATTTCTTGCATCACTTTTTGTCCACTCACAATGGCTGCTTTAAGTGTGTGTCTTTTCATTTCATTTCATTTCACTAGTCCAACAGTTTTCAACCGATTTCATGCAAACATCCATCAAAATGTCCAACTCAGTTGGGAAAGAGGTGCTACCTAAAAAAATGTATGTAAAATGCACAGTTTTTGCAAAAATTCTAGTTTTCTGGGATTTTTTTCCCATTGGAAATGAATGAGAAGATTTTTTAAGGTTCATATTAATTACATTTCTCAACCGATTCGGACCGTGCCCAAGACAAAATGCTCAAATTGTTGAGAAATTGATTGCTTTGCAGCCGCTTGCTTCTACGCCATACGGTGAGGGCGTTTTCTATGAAGATCCGTCCCAAGTCTTTCCCAGAAAAGTCTTGCCATTGAGAAAGTGTGTGTGTGTGTGTGTGTGGACTGTGATTGAGTGTGCATACAGCAGAGGGCAGCACTGCTTGTTTAGAACCAATGTGTGAGTGAAGAATAAATACAGGAAGTGTTTCCACACAGACTTTAAATTGATCACACCTCACTAACATTAATATAGTAGCATTTTCAGCTGTTTTCATTGGAAGACACATTTCTACTAGTATGTTAGGTTATAGCTTAATGACAAAAGATGCCAGCATGCTAATATTAACTTGGGGCAATTTTTTCATAGACAAAAACATATATAAACGCTCTGCAGCAGATGTGTGTGTGTGTAATTATAAGTCAACCGTGAACGTCAAGAGGATCGTGGCCAAGACAAAGTGCTCCTATTGTTTGCCAATTTAATGCTTTGCAGTGTTTATGGTCTGAGCCATAAGGTGAAGGCGTTTTCTTTAAAAAATATTTCTTATAATATTCTACTAGGTGATAGCTCAGTGGTAGAAGATGCTAGCATGCTAATATTAGCATAGTAGCATTTTTAGCTGTATTCATTGGAATACATGATTATATAGTTATGATTAGCTTAGTAGCATGTTTAGCTGTTTTGATAGATAACAAGTTAGCCGTCAAGAAAGGGTGGAACAACACACAATAAGAAAGAAGAGGAAAACCAAATCGGCTCTTTGTGACAAGAGCCGGCATTTTTTGTTTGTTCCAAAGACTCGATTCGATTCTAAAATGTCAAACTCTCCAGATCACTAGAACATTGCAAGCATTAAGTAGTTTTGGTATCATTTTTCAACCGATTTCATGCAAACATCCATCAAAATTTCCGGCTAAGCTGGGAAAGAGGTGCTACCTAAAAAATCTTTCTGTGAAATGCACAGTTTCTGCAAAATTTTTCATTTTCCGGGATTTTTTTCCCATCGGAAATGAATGGGGAAATTTTCAAAGGCCCATATTTTTTACATTTCTTAACCGATTAGGACCCTGCCCAAGAAAAAATGCTCAAATTGTTGAGAAATGTATTGCTTTGCTTGAAATATTTCTGTTAATTACAATGTTTTGGGGGCCGCACGGTGGCTGAGTGGTTAGCACATTGGCCACACAGTCAGGAGATCTTGAAAAAAGCTGGGTTCAAATCTCCGTTGGGCATCTCTGTGTGGAGTTTGCATGTTCTCCCCGTGCGTGTGTGGGTTTTCTCCGGGTACTCCGCTTTCCTCCCACATTCCAAAAACATGCATGTTAGGTTAATTGGCGACTCTAAATTGTCCATAGGTATGAATGTGAGTGTGAATGTTTGTTTGTCTATATGTGCCCTGCGATTGACTGGCGACCAGTCCAGGGTGTACCCCGCCTCTCGCCCAAAGTCTGCTGGGATAGGCTCCAGCATCCCCGTGACCCTAATGAGGATAAGCGGTATAGAAAATGGATGGATGGATGGACAATGTTTTGGGAAAATTCCTTGTTTTCCTGGAATTTTTCCCCATTAGAAATGAATGGGGAAATTTTCAACCGCTAACTAGTCCCACAGTTTTCAACCGATTTCATGCAAACATCCATCAAAATGTCCGACTCAGTTGGGAAAGAGGTGCTACCTAAAAATGTTCAATGTAAAAGTCACAGTTTTTGCAAAAATTTTAGTTTTCCGGGATTTATTTCGCATTGGAAAGGTTCGTATTATTTAAAGCTAAATGACAAAAGATGCCAGCATGTTAATATTAATGTAGGAGCATTTTTTCATAGACAAAAACATATATAAACGGTCTGCAGCAGATGTGTGTGCATGTGTTTAGTGATGAGTCGATCGCCAACAACAAGAGGATCGTGGCCAAGACAAAGTGCTCAAATTGAGGCCATTTTGCTAATATTAGCATAGTAGCATTTTTAGCTGTATTCATTGGAATACACAATTATACAGTTATGATAGGTGACAGGTAAGTATTAAAAGATGCCAGCAGGCTAATATTAGCTTAGTAGCATGTTTAGCTGTTTTGATAAACAAGTGAGCCGTCAAAAAGTGTGCAACAACAGACAATAAAAAAAGAAGAGGACAAACAAATCGTCTCTCTGAGACAAGAGCCGGCTCTTTTTTTGCATTTCAAAGAGTCGATTCGATTCCAAAATGTCAAACTCTCCAGCTCACTAGAGCATTGCAAGCATTAAATAGTTTAGTATCAGTTTTCAACCAATTTCATGCAAACATCCATCAAAATTTCCGGCTCAGCTGGCAAAGAGGTGCTAACGAAAAATATTTCTGTAAGATGGGCAGTTTCTGCAAAATTCCTCGTTTTCCGTTAATTTTCCCCCATTGGAAATGAATGGGGAAAATTTCAAAGGCCCATTTTTCGCACTTCTTAACCGATTCGGACCGTGCTCAAGACAAAATGCTCAAATCGTTGTGAAATTTTTTGCTTTGCAGCAGCTTAGGTCTACGCCATACAGGGAGGGAGTTTTCTTTGGAGATCCGTCTGAAGTTTTTCCCAGAGAAGTCTTGCCATTGAGAAAGTGTGTGTGTGTGGACTGTGAGTGAGTGTGCATACAGCAGAGGGCAGCACTGCTTGTGTAGAACCAATGTGTGAGTGAAGAAGAATAAATACAGGAAATGTTTCCAAAGTTTCCACACAGACTTTGAATTGATCACACCTCACTAACATTAACATAGTAGCAGTTTTAGCTGTTTTCATTGGAAGACACATTTCTACTAGTATACTAGGTGATAGCTAAGTTACAGAAGATTTGATGTGATAAAAGATGCCAGAATGCTAATATTAGCATAGTAGCATTTTTAGCTGTTTTCATTGGAATACACCATTACACAGTTATGATAGGTGACAGCTAAGTGATAAATGATGCCAGAATGCTAATATTAGCATAGTAGCATTTTTACTCGTTTTGATAGATAAAAACGTTTACAGTGTAAACACTGGAGGAGATGTTCATGGGTGTGTAATGATGAGTCAATCGGGAACGAATCGTCTCTCGGAAATTAAGAGCCGACTCTTGTTGCAGAGAGCAAATTTGTATTTCCTCTTCTTTTTTTACTGTCTTATTCCACCCTTTTTTGACGGCTCACTACTTAAACAGTTTTCAACCGATTCCGAAATGTCAAAATATTCGGCTCATTATAGCAATTTAAGCATTGAATAGTTTAGTATCATTTTTCAACCGATTTCATGCAAACATTCATCAAAATATCCGGCTCAGCTCGGAAAAAGGTTCTACCTAAAAAATATTTTTCTAAAAGCCACAGTCTTACGCACACCCCTGAACTGCAGAATGATTCAGTACAATGGCACCTGAGACTATTGAAAAATACAGAAACAGACTGAATGGAAAAATAAGGAACAGCTTTTCAGAGTTCATCTTAAACTTAAGACTGTATGTCACACACACACACACACACACACACACACCCATTCACTCATCGTTACAACCTCATATAACATTGACTACCATTAGTCCACTCTTCTTTTTGCAGCCTTTTTTCCGCCACACTTGCGGGTGCATAACAAGCAAAGTTTGAGAGCCAACCACAGTGCAAGCACCACCACAGTGAGCAAGAAGCCAATGACATCCAGGTTGTGATACTGGAACCAGTTCAGGTCATGAGCAGCTACCCGTAGATGTGTGGCTCCGTTGTGTCTCATGACGAACTCTGTCCAGAAAGTGGCCAGGTCCACAGGCTGCACAGGGCGGTCCAGGTGTAGGACAGACAACTTCACCATCCTCTCTTTATAACTGCACAGAGGCAGTAACGGATCAGTTCAAGATTCTTGAGTATTGCAAATAAATGATAATCATGGTATTTGTGGTGTCATTTAGAACAAAACAACCAACGGTTAGAGCGGCAGTTCAGTCCTAACGCGAGCTCCCGGCACCATGACATAGGAGTCCAGGCACAGCAAGGAAAATCAACCGCTCTAGCTACGGAGCCGCCAGCATCCAACGTGAAACAAACTTCACCACGATACCCCACGAACACGTCTGCATGGTGTTGTTGCGTATTCTCTTTCATATTTTACATTTCACATTTACCGCACCTATCATGTTGGAGCGTGACCCACATTTAACAACAGGATTGGCCCAATCTCGTGGTGGAAGCCGATCTTCCCAATCTTCAAAATACAGCTAGATAGTCAGCCATACCAATCCTGAAGATCGGATCGGGACATCTCTATTGGCATTGATGGACTCGTTTATGTCACTCCTTTCAAAGTCTTACGACATGACTCTAGGAATATTAATGTCTGGACTCCATCCATCCATTTTCTATACCGCTTGTCCTCATTAGGGTTGCGGGGATGCCAGAGCCTATCCCAGCTGACTTTGGGCGGGAGGCGGGGTACACCCTGGACTGGTCGCCAGCCAATCGCAGGGCACATATAGACAAACAAAGACATGCAACCAGTCACACCTATGGAGAATTTAGAGTCGCCAATGAAGCTAACATGCATGTTTTTGGAATGCGGGAGGAAACCAGAGTACCAGGAGAAAACCCATGCATGCACGGGGAGAACATAATAACAAAAAATAGATAAAATAAATAAATGTGTTTAATATTCTTATTTATGAATAAGTAGAGAGTGGTTTGATATTGCTATCTGCAGCTGGGAAAGAGTGCAGCAGTTGTGAATCCCACGCAGAGTGATGTCTCACAAGTCAGTTCACTTCAAGCATCACTGGAAGATGCTTTGAGAAGACTCAATGTTATGGAGCTGCATGTTCTGTAAGTACAAAACTGTACAGTACAGTTACCCCTTGACACTTTCAATTCTGCAGGTTCCCCTTTTATTTCTTTTTATTTAAACATTTACTGGTCACTTAGTGTCAGTAATGATTGATACATTGATGATATCATAGCCACCACAGGAGTCTACATTATGACTTATTTATGTCTTTTTTTCAGTTATTTACATTGGGTGATACAAGCGTAAAGGTGACTTTACGGCTGTTATTTAATGTCTATGCGGCTGTGACAATGTTATAAAAACATATTTATAAATCAGATTTATTTTTCACGACATTAATGTGAAAAAAAATATTGTGTGTTTTTTTTCTCCACAATATTAATGTGTTAGGGGCCGCACGGTGGATGAATGGGTGGCATGTTGGCCTCACAGTCAGGAGGTTCTGGGTTCGAATCTTCATTGGGCATCTCTGTGTGGAGTTTGCATGTTCTCCCCGTGCGTGTGTGGGTTTTCTCCGGGTTCTCCTCTTTCCTCCCACATTCCAAAATCATGCATGTTAGCGTCATTGGCCGCTCTAAATTGTCCATTAGAGTGTGAATGTTTGTTTGTCTATATGTGCCCTGCGATTGGCTGGCGACCGGTCCAGGGTGTACCCCGCCTCCCGCCCAAAGCGAGCTGGGATAGGCTCCAGCATCCCCGTGACCCTAATGAGGATAAGCAGCATAGAAAATGGATGGATGAAAAAAACAATGTGTTAGGAACACGCTGTTAAAAACCTCTGCCAGGGTCTTACCCTTTATCATTGATAACATTTTTCAGAGCAGCCAGTAGTGTGTCTGTTGTCATGTCGAAGATGTTGACTTTCTCTGCAACTCCGCGTGCCACCATGCGAAGAACGTTGTCTCCTTGATCCCCAAACAATGGAAACATCAGCATGGGCACAGCGTTGCAGATACCTTCATACATGCCATGGGCTCCACCATGCGTGAGGAAAGCTTTGGCTTTTGGGTGGGCTGAGGAGTATATTAAAAAACAGTTTCAGGTCAAGATGCATTGCAAACACCACAAATAACAGCATGACTTTGTTAATGTCACTCATGTCTGAACATACAACAGCATACCCAAGAGGTCATTCTGAGGTAGCCACTTCATAAGTTTAACATTCTTTGGCACATTCTTAGGTTCAACTCCAGTGTATCGCCACAAAACCTGAAACACACAGTGAGACACATGCTTAGTGCTTGATGATCAGTGGCTTCAAAGTTGTTGCTTTTTTGTTGTTGTCAATGTTTCAGTACTTCAGTGACATTTGGGTGAGGCTGCTCCCGGACTCCGGGGCCTCGCCTAGCCTCGTGCCGGCCCCTAACCCGCGGTGGGTCCCGGGAAACAGGGGTGTCTACTGCCCAGAGGCTCGTCCTCTTTGAGGGAAAAAAATATATATAATTGCCCTCCTAGTCTTACTATCCCTCGCGCCCTCGCACCCCCACTCCCTGCAAACAAGCACATAGGATCTTGGGGAGTGCGCGTGCTCCATGGGGGTGTGGCGGGGGGTCACAAACATGACCTCCTTCTGTCATGCCCTGGGGGCCGCAA
>QODF01000369.1:47594-79280 GCA_024372805.1 Oostethus manadensis
AGACTCGCTCAGCGCCTAGTAAGACTACAGACAGGGGTAGGTGCCATATACACCACACATACACATGCAAAACAACGCGGGTGGGTAGGTGGGGTGCTCCAAATTGCAACACAGATCCCTATCACAGGTGTGGCACAGGACAACCTTCCACTCAGGGTCACAATTCACACATGAATAACAGGACGTGGTTCTTGCTCGACTCCTAATATTCAGGGTTCATCACCTTCGTTGGGACCCAACGATCACCCCACAAGGGTGTCACAACCCGTCCAACAATTATGTCTTTAGGGGTTGCAAGAGGAGAGGTGGGCTCCACAAAGACAGTGGGCCCTGGTGGCACAGGAGTGGCGCTTGGCAACTTACCCCGCACTAGAGAGTCCCTGCCGCGCCACTGTGATAGCCTGCCTCAACTTAACTGTGCCAATTCTTTCAGGCAGTTCGTCACCAGACCAATGAGTAACACAATTCAGCAATTCAAGGAACTGTTCACAATCAGGGTTGGAGGTGTTGGAGCAAAAAAGCTCCCAATACTTGTCATCAGACTTTATCGACTGTATCAAGGGTCTTATGATGTTGCTCCCAACTATCAGCTCATCTCTTTGTCCTGGAATAAGTAATGTTGGTAAGATCAACTTAAACCCATAAATCTCAACTTAGATGCACCTGGGTTGTGTCATAAGGCCACCACACCCAACAAGGACCTCTTTGTTTGACACAGACTGAGGGCTAGGAAGAACACCAGCAGCTCTAAGCTTAGACTACGCCTCCACATGAAGTGTGCACGATATGATCACGAATCAAGCATCCCTGTCAAAACAGATGGATCCCCCACAGACACTGGAGCATAAAACCAATTAATAGCTCCTTCCACTCCATGGCAGCTGTCTTCTCATTAGAAAGGCTACCACAACAGTTCACATAGGTTGATTGCACATCTTCAACTTCACTGAAGGTGTCACTATCACTATTAGTTTAAATTAGCAATGGAGGAAAAAAAAGATGGCATAGCAAGGGAATGGGAGGCCAAAACAGTTGTGGCACAATCTGAGAGATCCTGCAATGTGCATGAGTTGAGTGGTCACTGGAGGAACACACTCTACATGTGAATGGCTCAGAACCCTGCTGGTTCCCGAGGTGACCAGTCCGACGGGTTCCTGGTCGCCAGCATACTGGTCTTTGACTTTGCCAGGGAAGCATTTCACAGGGACAGAACCTTGTCCTAAAATTGCCACAACCCGTTGAACACCAGGATTGTTAGTTGATGGGTCAAGAACAGCAGGTGCAGCTGGGACAGCAGAAGGTGGGAGTAACGAGGAAGCAGGCTGAGCCTCGTTAGCTGTAAAAGCACCTGACTGGGACACAATCGTGACAAGTAGAGAAACAAGGGCGGATTCTGCTAAGGTGCTACCAAAGCCTCCGACATAGAAGAGTCGCCAGGCTTTGTTGTGGGCCGACAACCCAACTGTTTGTTGAGACTGGGCTGCTGCCTTTCCAACGGTCCTCATGTAAGCATCCAGACGCTCTTGAACCTCAGCCGCGGTCCACTGCTCTGGTGCTTTCATTTGAAATGACATGGAAATGAGTCGTCACGGCACTAAGTGTATTTGGTGGTGTTTATCTCTTTGCGTTGTGGATGTCGTTGTTCAAGTGACGAATGACACAGGCTTGCTCCAGTTGCACTTTCTTTCCACTACCCGACGTCATGCCCTCAGGCCACCTCATGGAGCTTGTTTGATTGACACCAGTGGCCTGCTGAAGGACATTTTGTAGGGCTCTGGCAGTGCTCATCCTGTTCCTCCTTGCACAAAGGAGCAGATACCAATCCTGCTGAGGGTGAAAGGACCTTCTATGGCCCTGTTCAGCTCTCCTGGAGTAACTACCTGTCTCTGCCGTGCTCTTGAAACTGTGCTGGGAGACACAGCAAACCTTCTTGGAATGGTACGTATTGATGTGCCATCCTGGAGGAGTTGGACTACTTGTGCAAACTCAGTAGCGTCCAGGTACCACACTATGCCATCAACAGAGATGTTGATCCAAGCCAAATGAAAAACTACAGCAGTAGAAAATCAGTCAGAGATGAGGAGTCAGTGGCCGGAACGTGGAAAACCATTACTGTTTGGGGTCTGTCTCGTTGTTGCCCCTCTGATGCATGTGTTGTTGATTTCATGAACAACAAAGCAGCTGAAACTGATGAACAACCCCCTCTGCTACTTACCTGACCACATCAATATCCCAGAAGGTTGACTTATAGACTATACTCTGATCAAAAAGTGTTCCTCTAAAAAGAACAAGGAACTCTCTGTCACACCACAGGGTGGTTGGGATCCCCTAAAAAATGAGATGCAGGTTTAGATACCAACAAAAATAGTCTCTTTAAAGGTAATTCTACCTAAACTCCAAGGAGAAAGTACCAAACAACAAAATACTGTGGTGCACGCTATAAGGGAACCCAAAAGATACCACAAAAAAAAACTATAAATGCTAAACCGAAACGAAACAAGGAATGCTAACTGGAAGAAGCTAACAAACAGGCAGGAAGGCAGACAGAACCGTGACCGAAAAGGGAGAAGCGGGTGGGCTTGAGTCCTGGCATCTGAGGCAGACGTCATGTGGCGTGCGTCCAGGCCGATCAATAACCCGACGACCTCCTGCCACCACAGGTCTGATTAAAAAGGAGTAGCACTGATATTCTACACCTTTGGCTTGTTAGGTAGCTCCTCCCCTACTGGTCGCTCAGGTTCTAAAAAGAGAAAAAAAACACAATGAGGAAGGGCAGAGAAATCAAACCAAAACAAACCTAGAGAAACCAATGAGCTCTCTGTCCCTTCTTCCCGTCTCATCACCATGGGGGGCAGAGCTTTCTCTGCCCCGCAGCTCTGGAACGCTCTCCCATCCGATCTTCGTAACATAGACTCTCTGCCCATGTTTAAAACTAGACTCAAAACCCACCTGTTCAGGACAGTTTTTCCCTCTGATCTTACACGTCCCTTTTCTGTACTGATGTGTTTTTGTCTGTTTTATTTGCTACCTACTGTGTTTTGTGTATCATAATGCTTGTAAAGTGTCCTTGAGTGTCATGAAAGGCGCTGTTAAATTAAATGAATTATTATTATTAATAAGGAGGCGCTCACCTGTAGCACCTGTAGACAGTATTCCGCCTTCCTAATTTACCGTGACCCCCTAAAGGGTTACCTGGCTTGTCTGGGAATTTCCGGTAAAAATCAAGAATGAGGGAACAAGAAACCCAAGACCGTTCCTCTGGGCTGTATCCTTCCCAAAGTTTTCACTCAGACTTTGAATTGATCACACCTCACTAACATTAACATAGTAGCAGTTTGAGCTGTTTTCATTGGAAGACACATTTCTACTAGTATGCTTGCTGATAGCTAAATGACAAAAGATGCCAGCATAGTAGCATTTTTAGCTGGATTCATTGGAAGACATGATTATACAGTTATGATTAGCTTAGTAGCATGTTTAGCTGTTTTGATAAATAACAAGTGAGCCGTCAAAAAAGTGTGCAACAACACACAAAAAAAAGAAGAGGACAAACAAATCGGCTCTCTGCAACAAGAGCCGGCTCTTTTTTTTCATTTTAAAGAGTCGATTCGTTCCAAAGAGTCGATTTGTTCCAAAGAGTCGATTCGATTCCAAAATGTCAAACTCTCCAGCTCACGAGAGCATTGGAATCATTAAATAGTTTAGTATCATTTCTCAACCGATTTCATGCAAACGTCCATCAAAATGTCTGGCTCAGCAGGGAAAGAGGTGCTACCTAAAAAATATTTCTGTAAAATGCACAGTTTCTGCAAAATTTCTTGTTTTCCCTGATTTTTTCCCCATTGCAAATTAATGGGGAAATTTTTAAAGGCCCATATTTTTTACATTTGTTAACCGATTCGGACCGTGCCCAAGACAAAATGCTCAAATTGTTGGGAAATTGATTGCTTTGCAGCCGCTTGGATCTACTCCATGCGGTGAGGGCGTTTTCTTTAAAGATTCGTCCCAGGTGTCTTCCCAGAGAAGTCTCTCCTTTGATAAGTGTGTGCGTGGGTGAGAAGTGTAGTTGAGGGTGCATACAGCAGAGAGCAGCACTGCTTGTTTAGAACCAATGTGTGAGTGAAGAAGAGTAAATACAGGAAGTGTTTCCAAAGTTTCCACACAGACTTTGACTTAATCACACCACTATAGCATTAGCATAGTAGCATTTTTTAGCTGTATTCATTGGAATACGCAATTATACAGTTATGATAGGTGACAGCTAAGTATTAAAAGATGCCAGCATGCTAATATTAGCTTAGTAGCATGTTTAGCTGTTTTGATAGATAACAAGTGAGCCGTCAAAAGAGGGTGCAACAACCCGCTATAAAAGAAAAGAGGACAAACTACTCGGCTCTCTGCGACAAGAGCCGGCCCTTTCTGTTCATTTCAAAGAGTCGATTCGATTCCAAAATGTCAAACTCTCCAGCTCACTAGAGCATTGCAAGCATTAAATAGTTTAGTATAATTTTTCAACCGATTTCATGCAAACATCCATCAAAATTTCCAGCTCAGCTGGGAAAGAGGTGCTACCTAAAAAATATTTCTGTAAAATGCACAGTTTTTGCAAAATTCCTCGTTTTCTCGGAATTTTTCCCCATTGGAAATGAATGGGGAAATTTTCAAAGGCCCATATTTTTTACATTTCCCAACGGATTCCAACCGTGCCCAAGACAAAATGCTCAAATCGTTGGGAAATGTATTGCTTTTCAGCATCTTAGTACAAAGACAGACAAAGACAAGTAAGTAAGCAAAAAACAGCGAGCTACAAGCTAGAACTAGTAATGCTCTTAATAACACCCCTTTTGAAAAGCCAGCATTTCAAGAAATGCTGCAAATGTTTGACAGACATTAGCAACTGCCTTTGGGAAAAGACACAAACACCTGATCCACAACATTACAGAGTGAAAGGAAATATTGCATTACAGTAAAAATATTATTTGATTGTTATTATTATATATTATAACTAGGGCTGTCAATGAATTCAAATATGTATTCACTTAACTATATCAAATTGTATGTAAAAGGATGTCCTTTTTGTAAACATGGGCCATCATTTTATTCCAAAAAAGAATGTGGAATTTGAAATCCCCCAGATTTTGAATTTTTAAATGGGGGCGGCGATTTGTCGCACTTTGTTTGACAGATAATTTTGCGTCTCAAATCTTGTGCAGGCTTCAAAGGTACTGTCCTAAAATGGTTTAAATTACAGTATACTTATCAAACTGGTCTTTCTGGGTCAACCTTGCAACCTTCTGTTTGGACAAAGCCTCTTTATTCATGCGGTGTACCTCAAGGCTCAATCCTGGGGACTATCCTATTCTCTATTTTCTGCCTCTGGGATCCATTTTTTAAATAAATCCCTGTCCATTTTCTTGGCGATGATGTATTTGCTTTTCAATTCAAAAACGGACTCATCTGAAAAACGACTTAAATGCCTACAAGATGCCATTAAACTTCCTCAATTTCAACAACACATAGGCAGAGATAGTCCTATTTGGTGACCCCGACCTTCTCTCTGACCTGCCGTTGGCCTACTTAGTTCCAACTCCAAAAAGTCTTGGTGATAGTACTTTTAAATTAGATTAGATTAAATTAAATTAAACAGAATTAACAAATCCAGTGGTTTTCACAAAGGAATGTTGCGGCTGGATTCACTGCACCTCACGCCATTGACGGCCTGCTTTGGGAGGCCAAGAAAATGATGGATGTCTGCCAGTTCATTCAAGGGGACCAATGATGCTTTTATTCTTTTCTGACCTTTGAATGTCGTTACCGTGTTGTATTCTCGTGTTAAACGACACCAACGCGTCACTGACATTCGCACATTTGCAAGTGAGCAATTTTTATTAAACACCAAACTCCACTGACGTCCGTATATGGGTAATGTTGAGCAATGGCTCCCAGGAAATGTGTGTTGAGGTGTGCGGGAAAGCTAATTTTGTTTAGCTTTCCTAAAGAGGCAAGCATCAGGCAGACGTGGTTGAAGTGGCCGATTCCCGGCCAGCAAGAGAAAAACTGCCAACTGCACTGTTTTGTAAACATGGGCCATTGCAAAGCTTGGACAGTCCGCCAAACTGTTGTCTGAAGTCGGACGCCTTTCCAGCGTTCTACGGTGGTGTTGAAGAGACAATTTATCAGTGTCCTAACTCTGTTTATTTTGTGTAAGTCCTAGGTTCCCAAAGTGGGGTACGTGTTCCCCCAGGGGAAGCAAAAAGCGATACGCAAATAGAAATGAAAAACAATTACGGCCAAACACTCACAATTACGAGTGCACACATAGCAACGCCACGTGCTGTGCTTCATCCAGGGCCCGCCAAAGTGTGGCTCTCTACACCAGGACCGGCAACGTGACCATAGACCGGCGTAAGGCTGACTGGTCGCCAGCCAATCGCAGGGCACACATAGACAAGCATTAACACTCACATTCATGCCTACGGATAATTTAGAGTCGCCGATTGACCCAACATGCCCGTTTGCGCTGCGTGGTATCGCTGCGTGGTATCACCCGGATACGCAAAGGAGACACGGGATATTCATCAGAGATCACAGCGAAGATTTTAGTGACGCGTCAATAGTTCAAAGATGTTTACATAACATTTCTAATGCTTTGAAGTCATCATCATGGATGTCATAACGTTTAGATAACATTATGTAAACAAAACATGACTTACCCTTTGCCCCGTGCCCTTGTTCACCCTGTGTACAGACGGAGTAGCGTGCCTTTTTCAAAATGTCTTCATGCCCTACTTCCAGGCCAAATTCTTCCCGTAAAAGCACTCGTCGGCGGAATGATCACTGCAAGGGGCAGAAGTTGAGGCGTGTCCATCTGCTTGCTTGTCTTAAACCTTCCTGTTTTGGAAAACAGAAACTTAAAAGTAAAAACATGTGTTAACATCCAGCAGCAGCACAACATTTTGGCATGGCGATTTTGATGAAACATCGACTGAACCAAGTTGACGTTTTAATTTTGCTAATTTAGTATAACATATTTTAGCAAAGTTGAGACATCATTACAGGGACCCTTCAAAGCTCCTTTATGCAGTCCTGGCTTATGAAACTCCCCACCGACCCCTAAAATAATTTGGTAGCTGAGAGTCGAACCCTGAACCTCCTGACTGTGAGGCCACCATGCTACCCACTCATTTACTGTGCGGCCTCCAAAAACAATATCATTGTTTTTTATGATCTCATAATAAATTTCATATTTTTAGGATGATTTCTTTATCACATTTAAATGCTATTGTTTTGTCATGTGATGATGGCTTTCAGGTCCATATAAGTCTGGCATATATGATGCACTTTGACGGATGACGTGCCGGTACCGCCACAGACACCAGGAAAAAAAGACTCCTTGGACTGACCTTGTCACCTCAACGCGACCTTGAAGTCATGCCGACCACGCGTGGTGGACGCCACGAGGATCGGAAGAAGAACAGTCCGGTTCAGACTTGGTTGGAAGAAGAAGACGACGACTTTGGGTCCAGAATTTTGTCTACTCAGGAATAATCATAATAATAATATTTGAATTCATTCATTTTGTAAAACTAGCACAAGCTATGACCTCTTTGGCCTGTGAAACGGCGCCCTCTGATGGACAGCTGTGGTACTAAAATATATACATTTTACTACATATTATTTTCATTTTGGCACACAGAAACACAAAAAAATGGAAGATAAAATAACATTTTTGTAATGTTTTTAAGGCTTCCATCCCAGTGCTGACAGCATTTAGCTGAGTGTGAACAAAAGACCTTAAACTGAGTCGGGTGGCTGCCTGCTTTTTGGCAGAGTGCACGCGCCTCTGCAGAAACGGCCAATCACGCGCGTTTTGACTTTTTAAACAAGGTCCCAAAAACATGCATGTTAGCTTCATTGGCCACTTTAAATTGTCCTTAGGTGTGAATGCTTGTTTGTTTATATGTGCCCTGCGATTGGCTGGCGATCAGTCAGCTGTTTTTGACATATGGCTATGTTTTTATCACACTTTAATCGTTCTTCTTTTGAAGGTGGGGAGGTCAGAGCAGTCACTGAGGGGTTTGGGCAGAGAGTTCCAGAGGGTGGGGGCAGCGATAGAAAAAGCTCTGTGCCCCCAGGTTCGGAGCTCGGTCCTACAGGGCAGGGACAGAAGGTTGGAGTTGGAGGAGCGGAGGGAGCGAGATGGAGTGTAATGGTGCAGCAGGTCTGTGAGGTAAGGAGGGGCCAGGGTATGGAGTGCTTTAAATGTGGCGAGAAGGATTTTGAAGTGGATGCGCTGAGGGACAGGGAGCCGGTGGAGCTTGAGGAGGACAGGGGTGATGTGTTCCCGGGAGCGTGTGTGGGTGAGGAGTTCTGAATGTACTCTCATCTGTTGAGGGTTTTTGATGATGTACCATAGAGAATGCTATTGCAATAGTCGATTCTGGTTGTGATGAACGCGTGGATGAGAGTTTCAGCAGCAGAGAAGGTAAGTGATGGACGGAGACGAGCTACGTTTTTGAGGTGAAAAAAAGCAGTCCGGGTTATGTGCTTGACGTGAGGTTCAAACGAAAGAGTGGGGTCCAGATTGCGGATGAGTGGGGATGGAAGAAGTGTGGTGTTGTCGAAGTGCAGGTTGAAGTGTTGAGAAGGTTTGGTGATGGTATGTGGACTAATAATGATAAAGTCTGTTTTGTCGCTGTTTAGTTTGAGGAAGTTGTGATTCATCCAGTTTTTGATGTCTGTTAGGCAGTGGGTGAGAGTGGAGTAGATGCTGGGGTTGATGGATGTTGTGAAGATGTAAAGTTGGATGTCGTCAGCGTAGCAGTGAAAACGGAGACCGTCACGACGAATAATGTTGCCGAGGGGGAGGATGTGGAGAATGAAGAGGAGAGGACCGAGCACCGAACCCTGCGGGACACCCTGCTGCAGGGGGGCTTTGGAGGAGGAGCAGTGGTTGATATGGATGAATTGGTGCCGGTTTATGAGATAGGACTGGACCCAGGAAAGAGCGGAGCCAGTGATGTTCAAGTTTTTGAGACAGGACAGGAGGATGGTATGGCTGATGGTGTCGAAAGCTGCGGTGAGGTCCAGGAGGATGAGGATGGAAAGGTTACCGGAATCGGAGGAGAGGAGGAGATCATTTGTAATTTTGAGCAGAGCTGTTTCGGTGCTGTGTTTGGGACGGAAGCCAGACCGGAAGGGTTCATAGAGACTGTTGGAGGTGAGGTGGGTCTGGAGTTGGGCAGCAACAATACGTTCCAGGATTTTAGACAGAAAGGGGAGGTTGGATGTGGGACGGAAATTTGCACAGATTTCAGGGTCAAGGTTGGGTTTTTTGAGGATAGGGGTGATAGCAACCAGCTTGAGAGACTGTGGCACAAAACCGGAGGAGAGGGAGGAGTTTATGATTTGTGTGATCAGTGGAGAAAGTACAGGAAGACCGGCTTTGATAAAAGGAGAGGGAATGGGATCCAGAGAACATGTCGAAGTTTTAATGCTGGGAAAAAGTTTTGTCAGGTGGGAAGGAGAAATGGGTGAGAAGTGAGAAAGCTATTGATGGGGCGGAGGAGGATCAGGGGGAGCAGTGTGGGAGGAGGAGAGGTCTATGGAACTGTAAATGGAATCTATTTTGGACTGAAAGAAGGATTGAAATTGATTGCATTTGTCAAAGATGAATGAAGATGAGGTGTTGTTGGGCTTTAGAGAACTTTGGGGTTATTAGAACCTGAATGGATGAGGTCGGGGTAGTATTTGGACCGGACGGAGTTGAGTGTGTCTTTGTATTGCTGTATGTAGTCTGTGTGGATTTGCAGATGGACAGCTAAACCACATTTCTTGTACAGTCTCTCAAGCCGGCGCTTTCGGGATTTCATTTGATGGAGCTCAGGGGTGTACCAGGGGGCAGTATGGGTGAAAGAGACGGTTTTAGTTTTGGTAGGGGCCAGTTCGTCTAAACAAGAGGAGAGGGTATTGTTGTTATAAGTGACAAGCTCAGAAGGATTTTCAGACAGAGCGGGAGGGAAGGTAACCATTTTGGAGGAGAGAAGAACAGAAAGAGCAGGAGTGTCAATGGACTTTACATTTCTGAAAGTTATTGTGCGTTTTGCTTTACGGGCTGTGAGGGGGATTTGTATATTAAAGGTTATGGCAAAGTGGTCAGATATGCCGAGATTGTGGCTGGAAAGATTGTTTAATGTGGGACCAGTGGAGCAAACCAGATCAAGAACGTGACCGTGAGTGTGGGTGGGGAAATTGACATATTGAGTGATGTTGAAGCAGTAAAGAAGGTCCATGAATTCAGCAGCGGGTTTGGAGTTGACATTGTCTATGAGGAAATTAAAGTCACCCAGCAGGAGGATGGAGGCTGATATGGCACCTAACTGAGTCAGAAAGTCTGTAAAGTCTGCAAGGAAGGAAGGGTTGGGCTTCGGGGGGCGGTAAGTAACAGCAGTTATAAAGTGGACATGGAAATGACGTAGAAAAAAGTACGTCCAGATCCACGATGTGTAGGACGGGAGCAGCAGAAGAGTCCAAGTTGTTGAAGAGAGGCAGTGCAGTCCGGGAGACAGCGGTTATTGAGCCGGCGGAGGGTAGAGGTGGAGTACTGCAGCAATGGCGGCATCGATGGCTACCCCAGACCTGGGAATGCAAGCAGGAAGCTAGCCTCTCAGCCCTGAACACCGGCAGGATGTGGCCGAAGCTGTAATCTAAGGAGGCACAAGACTCGTCCCGCTGTCCTGGGAGCACATGTGTGGGTCGAACCGCCACTGCTCGAACCCGCCGGGCTCCACAGCTGCGAAGCTAAGCATCTACCATGGACCGCCGCTTCACGGAGACTGGCCGCGACAGTCCAAAACATTCCGTCCACGGTTGTATCATCAAAAAATAAAATCAATTAAACAACAAAATAAAACAATTTAAAACAATTTGCCGGTGAGCAGCGGCTGCCAAGACGCGCCAGCTATCATCATGGATTAAAGACTATTTACATTGTAAACTTCCAGTGAAGGCATCTAAAACCAAGACTCATCTCTGCCAGACAAGACCAACGCATTTGTAATTATTTACAAATGGGATTTGTGGGATGCTACAAGCAGGACCAAAGTTGTTTGTGTTGCCGTGACTTGAGTTGTCATGAAGTGCATCACCTCTGGGAGAAGTGAGAAGTTGCTGGCGCATTTATACTGTGGCACCTTGGCCTAAAGTGTCCCAACTAACGAGTGTTTTTCGATGTGAGCCGTCTCTTGAACTGCTAGCTCAAATTTAGGCTAGGAGCTTCTATTTGACAGCTATTTGGGGCGCTAACCGATGCTCTGCCATTGACACTAGCATTATAGCGATCGCACGTAGAATACAGCAATCTAATTGACCTTATTTAGTAGGGATTGTGCAAAACTGTGACCTTAACAAAAACATCAAATTTAAAGCGCTAAATGAATACTGAGCCACCATCCACCGGCCTGCAGGACTACTTTGTCTTTCAGAGAGGTGCATCACACACAAATATGCACATTAGCACTGAGCTCATCCAATCCTACCTACGCATGCCTGCGTAGTATCAGCATATGGGAGCAAATATCAGGCCAAAGAAAAGGGGTACAAATAGAGTATACTAGTAGTAGAAGAAGAAAAAGACAGACACTCTTTAATAATAAAATGCAATGCAATTGAATTGCATTGGATGTTGGGGGACTGTGTTGGTTGACACGCCTCTACAACGTTGCATGGAAGTTGGGAACAGTACCTCTGGACTGGCAGACCGGGGTGGTGGTCCCCATTTTTAAAAAGGGTGACCGGAGGGTGTGTTCCAACTATAGGGGGATCACACTCCTCAGCCTTCCTGGGAAAGTCTACTCCAGGGTGCTGGAGAGAAGGGTACGACCGTTAGTCGAACCTCGGTTAGAGGAGCTGCAATGTGGTTTTCGTCCCGGTCGCGGAACACTGGACCAGCTCTACACCCTTGCAAGGGTACTCGAGGGTATGTGGGAGTTTGCCCAACCAGTCTACATGTGCTTTGTGGACCTGGAAAAGGCATTCGACCGTGTCCCTCGTGGTGTCCTGTGGGGGGTGCTCCGGGAGTACGGGATTGATGGTCCGCTTCTACGTGCCATTCGGTCCTTGTACAATCGAAGCAGGAGCCTGGTTCGCATTGCCAGCAGTAAGTCGAGCTTGTTTCCGGTGAACGTTGGCCTCCGCCAAGGCTGCCCTTTGTCACCGATTCTGTTCATAATCTTCATGGACAGAATTTCTAGGCGCAGTCAAGGTGTTGAGGGAGTCCAGCTTGGTGACCTTAGGATCTCGTCTCTGCTATTTGCAGACGATGTGGTCCTTATGGCCTCATCAGGCTGTGACCTTCAGCGTTTACTGGAGCGGTTTGCAGCTGAGTGTGAAGCTTCTGGGATGAGACTCAGCACCTCCAAATCCGAGGCCATGGTTCTCAGTCGGAAACGGGTGGACTGTACCCTCCGGGTTGGGAGTGAGGTCTTGCCTCAGGTGGAGGAGTTCAAGTATCTCGGGTTCTTGTTCACGAGTGAGGGAAGGTTGGAGCGTGAGATCGACAGACGGATCGGTGCAGCATCTGCAGTAATGCGGTCGCTGTACCGGACCGTCGTGGTGAAGAGAGAGCTGAGCCGGAAGGCAAAGCTCTCTGTTTACCGATCGATCTACGTTCCCACCCTCACCTATGGTCATGAGTTATGGGTCATGACCGAAAGAATGAGATCGCGGATACAAGCGGCGGAAATGAGTTTCCTTCGTAGGGTGGCTGGACTCACCCTAAGAGATAGGGTGAGGAGCTCGGCCATCCGGGAGGAGCTCAGAGTAGAGCCGCTGCTCCTTCACATGGAGAGGAGCCAGTTGAGGTGGCTCGGGCATCTAGTACGGATGCCTCCCGGGCGCCTCCCTGGTGAGGTGTTTCGGGCATGCCCGGCCGGGAGAAGGACCCCGGGAAGACCTAGGACACGCTGGAGGGACTATGTCTCACAGCTGGCCTGGGAACGCCTTGGTGTCCTCCCGGTGGAGCTGGAAGAGGTCGCCGCGAACCGGGAAGTCTGGACTTCCCTGCTGAAACTGCTGCCCCCGCGACCCGGACCCGGATAAGCAGAGGAAAATGGAATGGAATGCAATTGAATTATAATATTATTATCTAGATATGTATATACATGATGTTATATACATATATAAGTACAATAAAAATATAAGTGAAAGAGGAACAATATTAGCATATTTACACAGTGTGTACCTGCGATTAATGATTTGTTTGGAGAAGTTTACCCAACAAGGCGTTTAGGGACAGTCTTAGCTTTCCAAGCAACCAAGTCGGGGCTCATTGATGAGATCCGAAGCGCATTTTGCTGTACATCGGCGCGCCACTTCTTCTCCCATCCTGGTAGGGGCGCTGTTGCTCCTCAGGCTGGCTGGGAAAGCCCGGCATGCCTGCGGAAAAGGAGAACGACTAGCCGAAGAAGAAGAAGAAGAAGAGGGGGAGGTTTAATGGCGGGTGGGTTTATTAACAATATTTTTGGGTGTTTATCGCCATGTTTAGCGACGAAGCTCAGGCGCCCGTGAGTATCCCGTCGTCATGGAAGAAATGTCAGCAGTCGACGCAGGAATCGGTACGTTCGACCCGGAGTGTGTTGTGTTGCCGCATTTCATACACAAAGCTGGGTTGTTTCGTTAGCAGCTTAGCTTCTAGTCCAAATGTCAAAACGCCTGCACTTTAATTTCCCGTTCATTGGACTTATCTCAAATTTCTGTGGGAGATGAATAAAGTATCTATCCACCCATCCCACCCTTTTCACTGTAAAGCAGGTTTTAGCTTGCTGTGTGTGCGCATGCGCGTGTGCAGACCAGGGGTGTCCAAACTGCAGCCTGAGAAAACTTCTCATTTAACAAGAACATTTACCAAAAGAAATCTGCAGTAATCTTATAGAAATAAAGTCACACTACTGAGGACAAAGTTGTAATCTAATGAGAAAAAAATGAGAACTGTAGTGTCATTAAGTGGAAATAGCTAAAGAAAAAGCCGTAATATAGGAAATAAAGTTGTATTTCTTGGAAAATTAGGGGACAGAGTTTTTAATCAATAGAGTAGAGTCAAAATATTATGGGAATAAATTGGGAGAGGAAAAAGTTAGAGATATAACTTGTAATATTATGAGGAAAAATCATGTCATTTAAGTAGCGTAGAGTTGAAATGTTAAAGAAAAAATACAAAAGTACAAGCACATTTTGGGGAAAAAAAAGGTTGGGAAAAATAAAAGTAAAATGTTATGGGAACGATGTCAGAATTATGAAAAGAGTTGGAAAATAGAAAAAAAACCCAGCAGAAACGGAAAAGACAGCTGTAAGTTTATGAGAATAAGTCAAAATATTAAAAGACATTCAACTTTAGAATCCTAGAGGTGAAATATTAAAACATATTATGGGAATAATGTTATAATATTACGAAAAGAACAATTACAAGAGCAAAGTTGAAATGGTTGGAAAAAAAAAAAAAGAGAAAAACGTTGTCAGAGTCAGCGTAATATTAGGGAAAAATGTCATTTTAGCAGCCTTTGAGTTGAAATGTAGAATGAAAATGTTTCTTTAATGTCATAATATAAAATATAATATGAGAAACAGAAGTAGGGCGTTAGCACGGTGGTCGACTGGGTAGCACATTACCCTCAGAGTCCCGAGGTTAAGGGTTCGAATCTCCGTTGGGCATCTCTGTGTGGAGTTTGCATGTTCTCCTCCCACATTCCAAAACCATGCATGTTAGCTTTGATGGCCACTCTAAATTGTCCATTAGAGTGTGAATGTTTGTTTGTCTACCCTGCGATTGACTGGCGACCAGTCCAGGGTGTACCCCGCCTCCCGCCCAAAGTCCGCTGGGATAGGCTCCAGCATACCCTCCACCCTAATGAGGATGAAAATGAATGAAAATAGTCTTTGTTGGAAAATTAGGTTGGGTTAAAAAAAGCTACAAATATCCAAATGAAGTGAAAATATGGGAATAGAGTCATGAAATTCCAAGAAAAACATTTCTGATGTTTATTATTGATTATTCAATAAGAAAGGTGAAATATTTGGAAAATAATATACTGTATGATAATATATATATAATATATTACAATATATATAACATACTGTATAACTTCTTTGCGTATTTATACATTAATATTGCAACTTTATGTCAGTAAAATGACATCATTAGGAGTTTAATCTCCAAAAAATTGCGACTTTTTTTCTCTTAATATTTGGACTTTATGCTTGTAAAATTACAGCATTTTTTCCATTTCTGGGGTTGTTTTTTAATCAACTTTCCTGTAAATGTTCTTTTCCTAATTAGGACATTATTCCTATAATATTTTGGCTATATTATCACAATATAACAACTTTATTTTGTTTTATTTCGCATCATACAACTTAAAAAAAGTTTTTTAACATTTCAGCTCTTTGCTGCTTGAATGCCATTATTTTGGTCACAGTGTTACAAGTTTATTGTTGTAAAACTGCATTCCAGAATATGACAGTGGCAACGTTGCATCCTGTTTCAGAGAGGCTGTCAGACCAGAGTGATTGACGGTGCTGAAGCAGGAGTCCAGACTGTTTCCTTTGTCGTCCGCGCTACTCAGACTGAGCGGCAGGATGGCGTCACGACCCGCTTCCTGCAGGACCCTCACGATGAGCTCTCTTCTCCGGGCCTCAAGGACTTTGTACGCCGGGTTGAAGTCCCGGTCATCAGAGAGTTGGTCAGAAACGCGAAGAGTCACGCTTTTGATGGCTTTCGGGTTGACTGGGAAGAACGGAATCAGATGGTAAGCGAGTACAGTAGTCTTGGAAATAATAGCAGTCCAAGTTGATGTGTTCTTTGGCAAATTGTAACCTCTTCTGCACATGCAATTTTTTAACAGAGGGATATTGCGAGGGATTCTTGTAAATAGATTAGCTTCACACTGATGTCTTCTGTCACAGTACTTACAGGTAACTCCAGACTGTTTTGATCATTCAGGAGCTGATCATTGGCCGAGCCTTTGCCATTCTGGTTATTCTTCCATCCATTTTGATAGTTGTCTTCCGTTTTTTGCCACGTGTCTCTGGTTTTGCTCTCCGTTTTAAGACATTGGAGATCATTTTAGCTAAACAACCCAAAGTTTTTGCACTTCTTCATAAGTTTTGCCCTCTCCAGTCAACAATGTCTTGAACGAGCCATTTTTTCTCAGGCTTTTAAAGGGAGTTGCATGTTCAACAAGTGCTGCTTTCATCCTTAAGTAGGGGCCACCTGATTTTTCAAAAATAGTTTTCGAACACACCCCTTTCAAATAATTACTTAATTACAGTGTGCGCATATCATGAATGCTGGGTCTTGTTTGTTTTCTGAGAATCTACCGCACCTACTGGTAACTTGTTTGCCATGCAGCAATAATATTATACGAATAACAGCCATTGATCTGGTTAGTCCCATTGGACTGCTTCTATTTTCAACACTCCTGTATATCGATGCATGATACTGGGAAAGGGAATTGACCAACACATACACTTGTGTGTCTTTTATTTTGTAGGTTTTGTGCCTTCACCAACTTGAGCATCCCAAAGCTGTGGAGCGAGATCTTCCTGTGACGAGTGTATCCTGGAGTTGCACCGGCGCATCAGTAGTCTGCGCGTACGGTCGGTATGTCCTTATGCCCGTTCAGCCGCCATCGATCAATCAAACCGCAATCGGCCGCCAGCGTGTAGGTCACTGGCTGTGTTTGCGTTGATTGGCAGGATGGCAGAAGGTGACTGGAGCGACGACAAGTCGTACGTGTGCATGTGGAACCTGGACCATAGAGGTCTGAACCCCAAACAAGCAGACCTGGTCATTAATGTTGCCACAGCTGTGACCTCCCTGTGCTGCCACCCCAAGCAGCCTGCTCTGATCGCAGGTACGCCCCCGCCGCCATTCTTTGCTGCATCTCAGTGAACGTGTGTGCTGCTTTGGCTGCAGGTGGTTTGTACAACGGAGAAGTGGTGGTCTGGGACACCAGTCAGACCACAGATCCAGTGCTGGCGCAAACAGGCATGTCTGCAGACAGCCACAGGGAGCCGGTTTGTCAGGTCAGCGGGAGATGAGATGATGAGGTCTTTACCAGTGTACTGCATTTAGAGGTGAAAACAACATTAAAACAGTCAGAACCATTACACACACCGGTCATAACCAGTACAAATATAATAATAATAATATTAATAATAATAATAAGCATGGTTGTGGGTGTGGCTGCATCCTTATAGGTATCCAATTTGTTTTTGCGTTTTTGTTGCTATTGTTTATGTACATGTTTTCTACAAAAGAATCTATAGTAAAAAAAAATTTAGAACTTATATTTTCTTTTATATTTTTAATATGAATTGTATGTAATTTATGTATAGTATATAAACTTAATACTTTTAAAGAATACCATTTTTTTCTCAATGTTTTGACTTTATTCTCCTAAAATTACAGCTGTTTTTTTCATTTTTGCTGCTGTTTTTTTACTTTTTTTTTAGCTGTTTTAACTTTGTTATAGTAAACCGTTTTCTCATATTATTCCCACTTTATTATTCCCACCTGATAATTTTCTTGTGTTTGTTTCTCATAATATTACGACTCTTAAAAAAACATTTTGCTTTATTATTTCAGCTTTACGCTACTAAAATGGCATCATAATATTGCAAGTGTTCATTCCATTTCATTTTCTTTGCCTTCCGGCTCAGCTCTCTCTTCACCACGGCGGTCCGGTACAGCGACCGCATTACTGCGGATGCTGTACCGGACCGTCTGTCGACCTCATGCTCCAACCGAGTCAAGTCACCATTTTAAGTGTAATCTAGGAGGAGTTCCTTGGCAGAACAGCAAGAAATTGGGTGGAAATCACAGAAGAAGAAGATAAACAAACGACGTGTCAAAAGTGTGGACTCACTTTGGCTTTTATAGCGTGGATGGGACGACACTGGGTAAGGACTTATGGAAGCATTATGGAAGACCCCGGAGGGGACAAAACCCGGAGGGTACAGTCCACCCGTTTCCGACTGAGAACCATGGGCTCGGATTTGGAGGTGCTGAGTCTCATCCCAGAAGCTTCACACTCAGCTGCAAACCGCTCCAGTAAACGCTGAAGGTCACAGCCTGATGAGGCCATAAGGACCACATCGTCTGCAAATAGCAGAGACGAGATCCTAAGGTCACCAAGCTGGACTCCCTCAACACCTTGACTGCGCCTAGAAATTCTGTCCATGAAGATTATGAACAGAATCGGTGACAAAGGGCAGCCTTGGCGGAGGCCAACGTTCACCGGAAACAAGCTCGACTTACTGCTGGCAATGCGAACCAGGCTCCTGCTTCGATTGTACAAGGACCGAATGGCACGTAGAAGCGGACCATCAATCCCGTACTCCCGGAGCACCCCCCACAGGACACCACGAGGGACACGGTCGAATGCCTTTTCCAGGTCTACAAAGCACATGTAGACCGGTTGGGCAAACTCCCACATACCCTCCAGTACCCTTGCAAGGGTGTAGAGCTGGTCCAGTGTTAAGCGACCGAGACGAAAACCACATTGCAGCTCCTGTAACCGAGGTTGGACTAACGGTCGTACCCTTCTCTCCAGCACCCTGGAGTAGACTTACCCAGGAAGGCTGAGGAGTGTGACCCCCCTATAGTTGGAACACACCCTCCGGTCACCCTTTTTAAAAATGGGTACCACCACCCCGGTCTGCCAGTCCAGAGGTACTGTTCCCGACTTCCATGCAACGTTGTAGAGGCGTGTCAACCATGACCCCAACATCCAGAGACATATTGCAAGTGTATTCTCGTAAAATACCACTTTTCTGTTCATAGTTCCAACTTTCTTGTAAAATTACAGCTGTTTTTTGTTTCCAGCTTTTTCACTGTCAGTTTTCTTCTCATAATTAAGACATTAGTCCTATAATATTTGGAATTCTTTCCCATAGCAATATAACTTTTTCCCAACCTAATTTTCCAAAGTTTATGTTTCTCAAACTACAATGACATTTGTACTCATATTATTTTCAAAAACTTTTTAACGTTTTCACATTAGATAAAAAAAAAAGTCTGAATATTTATGCTTTACTGTTTACTGTCATTTGAATCCTTAATAGGCGGGTGTGCTGCCTTGCAGGTGAGCTGGGTGCCGCTGGACGATAAAGGAGAGTTGGGAGTGGTCAGTGCATGCTCGTCAGGAAGACTCCTGCTCTGGACGGTCAGCTCGGAGCAAGGAAGATTTGTACTGAAGGCCGCCTTTGTTCTGGTCCAACAGCAGCTTCCTTCCAACAGCAGCAGCTTGAAGGTGAAGGCGACCAAACAGTGTGGGCTTTAACAAGAGATTTTACTTGTAGTTGGTTTTCCGCAATGACGGCATTGACAGAAACCAAAGTCGTGGTTGTTTGCTCTGATAAGGTTTGATGTTGCATGTAGGCCCAAGGAACCATCACCGTGGGCGTCACCTCCATGGATCCATCTGCCTGGGACCCAGACACTTTGATAGTTGGCACCGAGGGCGGCCTTCTGCTCAGGTGCTCCCTGTCCTCCCAGACGCCAGCGGCGGTCCCACATCAAAGTCAAAGTGTTCCACTGAGAGCTCCTGTGGTCTTCTCCTTCAGGCCCGGGAGCGGTCCTGTCCACTCCATACACTGCTCACCATTCCACAGGTGAAGATGTCAGCCATTGCGGAGTAAAGCTGTGAGGACTCACACTACTGCTGTTTTGTTTTAGGAACCTGTTTTTGAGCGCAGGGACTGATGGTCTGGCTCACCTCCATTCCCTGCTGCAGACCAACCCCCTGCTGTCCCTGCGCGTGTCAGACACCTATGTGTTTAAGGTGCAGTGGTCTCCAACCCGGCCGCTGCTCTTTGCTGCAGCCACCGGGCAAGGTACAGCAATGCTTTGTGTTATTGGCAACAAAAGTTAGTACACACCAAATTAAAACCCAGTTGGGCCCAATTAGTCATTTATTGGGGGGGTCATGTGACTTATTTGTGTTTAAAATCATGCATATCCGAGTCTATGTATATGTCTTGTTACGTCAGGGGTCTCAAATTCAATTTACACTACATAAAGAAATTAAGACCTAAGGTATTTAAATCAATAATAAACATCAGTTTTCAGTTAAATTGTACAGTTCTTTAACCTTAGTCAGTGGGTTTGCATACTTTTTACTCCTAGGGACCTGGCAGCACTTCCTCTCACATAGCTGAGCCACATTTGTTTAGAAAGACATGTTTGGGGCTGTGGAATATACTAGATTTTAATTCACTTGACGTGTCGTGTTTAGCTGATGCGCGGAGAACGGTGCAGCGCTTTTAAATGACAACCGGGGGCCGCTCTAACATTAAACTTTCATGTTTAATGAAGTGGCCCCCACTATTTAGTTGGGGCCACAAAATATCATCTCGCGAGTTTGAGGCCCCTGTTTTATGTGGACATACTTTTATTTGTTCATTCATTGAAAGTTCTTCTATCTATTCATCAATTAGTGAGGACATAAACGTGTCCCGACTTAGTTCTACTGTTTGTCCAACCGCCTGTGAGGCCACGAACGCATCTCGTCAGTTCTAATGTCCGTCCAACCGTATGTGTAGCCGCAAATGCGTCCTGATTTAGTTCTACTGTCCATCCAATCATTTGTGAGGACGTAAGCGCGTCCAGACTTACGTTCTATTGTCCATCGAACCGTCGGCAAGACTAAACGTGTTCTGAGCGGTGAGTGGATGAGAACGGAAAAGTTGAATATTTGAAAGTACTCTCAACACAGTACTTACACTGTACATATTTTAAAATGTATTTATTAGGGGTTTAATGATTTGATTACATCCCCTAAATGGACGTATCGATTTATATTCCTATAATCCAACTGCCATTGATCTGTGTTCAGCCAAGTGAAATCCGGACGACATATTGATCTAACATCGTTTCAAAGGTAATCAATCGATGGGATGTAAAGCGTTGGTAGCAAAGTAAAAGCTTCAATGGATCAGACGTATTTTCTTTTTTTTTTTGAAAACCACAAGATAGCAAGAGCAACGTACCACTTCCATGTTTTGGTTAGCCAAGATGCAATAAGGTTTACCAAAATAAAATACATTGACGTTTTGTGTCCTTTTTTTTTTGATCCAAATATAATAAATGTTGTCTTCTCCTTTACCAGGTGAGGTGCAAATATTTGACCTGGGCGGCAGGTCGCTGAGGCCGGCGGCCACCATTAACCAAGGAGGCGTGGGCAAGGCTGCAACGTGTTTGGCCTTCAACGGCCAGCGCAGCGGCCTCCTGGCCGTGGGAAAAAGCGATGGAACGGTTGGCGTTTGGAAACTCAGCACTGATTTGACAGAACAGAAACCCACAGAGACGCAGCTGCTAGAGCAAATAGCCAATCAGGTGGCAGCATGACACGAGGTGTGGCAATGTTTCCCCCAGCTTGGTATGGCTAGCTGTGATGGGAGAACACGCTCCCTAAGACCAGTCAACATGTGGAATAAATGCTCCAACACAACAGGGAGTCTTTTGCAGGTTTTACTTGCCGCGAGGAGAGCGCAACACACTATCCGGTATGTTCAAAATGCTTCAACATGTCCCTTCTTCTATGGCTCAATAACAGACACACAGAATGAAAAACACTTGAATAATAAGATGCCTGCACACAAAAGGGGGGGCTCTCGTGACCTCTCGGGTCAGACACCATTCTGTGCTTTCCCACCCCCACAATGAGCCCCCCTGCCTTCTGAGTGCAGGCATGAATGCATAGCAAACGTTGGTTGTATAGTTTGCAAGCATTTGGATAATAACAATCATCCCAATTAACTAACCAATATGGAAAGCAAGAGTTTTTGAGGTGAGATATTGCTGGGGCACTTCAATACAGCCACATACACACCAAGTATCTTTTTCTGTTAGTAAATAAATTCACCCGACAAGTTAGAGGTATTTGCACAAAGTATCGGATCGATACAGCGGATATCAGCCTGAATTTGACCCAGTAACGAATCGGAAACCGGTGGTATCGCACATCACTACTCTGTAGTGGCGTGAAGTGCTGTGTCACTACACCAGAAAAGTAGTTCTTTGGTGTAAGCTTCTACAATAACATTCTAGTTTTCATTTTAAAAATTCTTTAATAATTCTTTAATTTTTATTTGTAATAATTGTTTTTTCCAAATAAAACCTGTTAAAGAAATAAAGACCAAAAAATGCATCTAAAGAAATGATTATTAAGTTGATCTAGAAAAAGTAGCAAAGCCGGTCATAATTCTTTTTCCTGGTCATGACCTCTTTGGTTGGCCACATTTTGCTCGGCAGAATTCACAAGGTTTAACCTTACTTGTGTCAAAGGTGGAGAAAACAAATGGCAGTCATGCTAGTGCGGATAAATGTGAGTTTCACGTCAGTAAAAAGATGGAAAAACTGCGAGTGGACTTTCCTGTCCACGACTGGAGCTGCTGTCGTCTTTCACATTCACTCTGGCGAAGTTGGAACCTCCTCACTCGCCGTGCCGCCGTCCTCTCCCTGGCCCAAGTGCGCGTCGGCTTCCTCTCCCGCGCCCCCGTCACTTCCCATCGAGCGCAGCCGGATCTCGGCGTACTCGCCCGTCATGGAGGAGAGGCCTCGGATCTCCGACTCGCCGAGGGACTTTGCCTGCAGTTTGGCGAAGCTGACGTCGGCGTAGTGAAGCTGGCCCTCCTCGACAGGCGACACGTGGTTGGTGTCAACGCCGTTCACGTGCGCCGAGTTGCTCTGCTGAAGACAAACGGGACAATTTGCGCGAAAAGGAAGGGAAAAATGAGCCCGGGAACGCCAGAAAACCAACGCACCTCGTTTGCCACCAGATAGGTGTTGTCTGCTTGTCCCGCGCCTTTGGTTTTCCTACATCAGCACAGCAGAAACATGAGACAATGCCATCCAGTGCCCAGGCTGCAGTGTGTGGTTCTTCCACACACTGCCACTGTGGCTCGTGACAGCGAGTGCTTGTTCAACACCCCGGTGGAAGAAGCGGGTAATGCTATCCCACAGCAGTGTGTGGCCAAACTACTAGATGATTTCTTCCAGGCACTACTGATGCTCCTAACTCTTGTGAAATTGCCAATCTTTGTGACTCGCTGTGCCAGAACAGTAAATCACTATGATTTGCCATAAGCCGTCCCACAGCAGTGTGGCCAAAGGATGTTGAGGCTTAGTGTGGAGCTTCCACGTACTACCACCGAGGCTCCTGGACGTTTGGCTAGTTTGACAATTGATTCTTTTAACAATCAAATTGCAGAGTCTTCTGGAGTCACAATTTCCCTCACCTGCAAACGTAGAAGAGCAGCAGCAGACTCAAGATCAGCATCCCTGAAACTCCCACGGAGGAGCCCACCAGGACCGACTGGCTGTACCGACCTGAAAATTCCAAAGAGGCGCATGAGAACTACAGGTATTTGTTTTGTTGGGTGGGGGAGGGGGGACCTTTTGCAACGCAAGTGGAGGACATGTTGAAGGCCAAACTGTCAACACCGAGAGGGTTGACGCTGAAGCAGACGAGCGACAACAGGTCTTGGTCCTGGTCGGAAAGCTGGAGGGTGAGCACGCTCCTCCTCGTCACGTCCCCGAGGGCCACCTCTGTGACGGAAGAGTGATTGACAGGTGCCCCAGATAATTCCCAGTGCAGCGAAGGGGGCGGGTTGGCCCGGCTGTCACAGGAGCATCGTCTCTGGGAGGAAGCGTCTTTGCAGCGGGACGAGGCCAGGATCTCTGGACGGACTGAGGAGCAGAAGCCGTTTGAATCTCTTGAAATCCCCTCTCGGTTTTCAACGGTGACAGGAGCTCACATGTGACGTTAATGCTGACGGGCTGGGAGGCGTCCATCCCGTGGACGTTGGCGGCTTCACAGTGAAAGCGATCTTTTGACAGTCTGCTCACGTTGAAGGAGACCTCCTGCCCCCGACCAATCACCTCGCGCACCCTCGCAGCCACTCGGTACCACGTGATGTCCACCTCCACCGGATTGGCCACACTGGCGCACATTAAAGTCACCGTGCTGCCGTCCGGAACCGGGCCGGACGGGCGGACCGTCGCCGAGGTGTTCCGGGGTGGATCTGAAAGAAGAAACGCTGATCCTGTTGAGAAAATACTCAGTGCTTCTCAGGATTGCAGCATTCTTTGGCAGAACACTTGAAATGACACGCACACAGGGACTGTGCCGGACTTACATTGGACGTCCACGCGAACGGCGGCTGAGATTTGCTCTCCCAGCGTGTTGGAGGCTTTACAGCGATAGTCGCCGCCGTGTCTCGCCTGCGCACGTTCCACAAACAACACTGATCCCGTCTCGCCGTCCTGTTGGCCGTCTTTGAACCACATGTAGTCGGACACGGGAGGTCTGGCCCGGCTTTGACACAGTAGGACCACCGAGTCGCCCTCCGTTATCAGACCCGCGGGTTCCACGATGACCGTCGTTTCTTTGGGAGGGACTGTGAGACAAAAATCAAAGCAAAAACAAATCTTTAGAGAGAGTTTTTTATTCATTTATGTTTATGAAATATGGTAAAATGGTATGTCATAATTATAAAACATCAACATTGAGATAAAAAGTCATAATTATGAAATACAAATTATGAAAGTCATAACTATGAGATAACTATGAGAAAAAGTCCATTATGTGAAGTCATCGTGAGATAAAAAGGCTGAGATTTTTTTTAATAAAAAAGTTAATTATGATAATAAAAAGTCAAAATAATGACAAAAAATGTCAAAATTGTGAGAAAAAATGTCACGAGAGAGAAAAGTCAATCATGAGAATTACCAGATAGAACATCAAAATTATCGATATATAAAGTCAGAGTGAGATTTTTTAAAAGTCATAATTACAAGATAGTTGAAATTATGAGATTGGAAAGTCAAAAATATGAGATTTTTAAAAAGTCCAAACACCAAAACTATAAGATATAAAGTCAAAATGAAATAAAAAAACAAGTTAATTATGACAAAAAGTCAAAATTAATGACATAAGATGTCAAAATTACAAGAAAAAGCGGACCCGCTGCTGCGGGGGTGGATGGGTGCCTGGGAGGACCGGGGTTGGGGGAGTGTGGGTTTGTGTGCGCGAGTGCAGGTGTGCTCCAGCGTCTACCTGGTCAGGCCCTCGCTTTTGGAGGGAGTGTGGTTTGGGATGCATGGCGGTGTTCACCACAAACATCTCCTCATTCTCTGTTTCACTCTGATGCAGTTATCCTGTCACTGCAGAGTAATGTAGATTTCATGTAGATTTGTTGCACGTGTCATTTGGATGGTCATTGTTCAAGACCTTCTGTTTCTTTTCTCCTTGTTTTTCTTGTATGTTTATCATTATTAGTAAATATGTATGTATGTATGTGTGTATACATATATATGCACACTGTATGTGTGTGTATGTATGTATGTACTGCATGGATATGTGTACGAATATGTGTATATGTATATATGTGTGTGTATATATATATATATTAGTATTATCATTTTTTAAATGTTTTTTTCTGTATTTTTTGCTAATTTTGCTCTGTGTCGGTTCTGGTTGTTGCTGAAATCTTGATTATCACGGTTGTTTATAATATGGTTGAAATATGTTTGTGAGGTTCTTCTGCACCCTTTCTTATATCCCCCCCCCCACCCGTCCCTTTTCAGGTAAGGTCCGGCGTGGAAATGAAGCGCAACAAAATTCATAATAAAGGCAGTCAAATGTCAAGGGAGACTCATTTGGATTATGAAGTCTCCCTTGACATTTGGTATCATCACCTCCACTCTATATTACTTATGACTGTTTATCTCATAATTGTGACTTTCTTGTACCCCTCACACCCTCATCAGGGCGGACTCTAAAAGGGGGTTTGGTGTTGAACTGCCCTGGAGCCAAAAATGCTAAGGAACGACTTCTCTATCAGTATTTTTTTTAGGTTCTCCTGCTGGACTTTGGTCAGCGATGATCACGACCGTGACTTACAAAGCACGTCTATCAGCGTGACGGAGGAGTTCTGGGAACCATATCTGTTGCGGACCGTGCAGTAGAAGGTGTTGGCGTCCTCTGAGACCGTGGTGGACAGTTGCTGCCGGACTCCCACCGAGGTCACCTCAGCCTGCTGGACTCGGAACCAGGCGTAGGTGTTGGCAGCCGGATTGGCGTCGGTGGTGCAGGTCAGCGTGACTGAACGGCCCTCCGTCACAGGGCCCTCGTAGCTGACTGAGGTGTTCTTTGGAGCGTCTGAAGAACAATTGGAGCAACAATGTTGGCAGCGGCTAGTCAGTGGTGAGTGTGGCTTTGTAAAGCAACTTCCCCTCTGCTGTCATTCTAGTTCCTCTGCTAAGCCAGCCTCACTCATCTCTCATTGCACCATCACGTCCCTTGTCATGTGACAGCAAAAGACCGCCGGGGGTCCTTAGTTAGCACCTTGTTTAAAAACGCTGGTTTTTATTTTTCATTTATTATTGTTACACAATAATATTGATGATTGTTCATCCAGCAGCTGCATTTGCTGTAGCTCTGCATGCGCTTCAAACTGTCGGTGTGTCCGCTCAGCTGTTAGCATGGGAGTCGTCTCGCTCTTTTATAGCAGCCCAGCTGCGCCACTCATGCCGACTCCTCCTCCTTGGCGCTACTACAACATCGGTTCTGTTGCTGCTGCAAAAGTCTTGAATGTGATATCCCGTGCAATGAAGACAATCAAGACAACTCACACACAACATGGAGGGTCAAGCTGTTGTCGGCCCCAAGGTCGCCGCGTCCTCCTTCTCTCCTGTGGAGCGCCGTGCAGGTGACCTTCACCATGTTGTGGAGGTGAGAGGCCCTCAGCTCCATTGCTGAAGTCACACGTGACTCCTCCCGCGTCTCCCGAAGGAAGCCCAGCGCCGGCATCCACGTCAGAGCGGGCGGCAGCGCGGGACAAGGAGCCGGTGTCGAGCACTCCAGCGTCAGCGGGTCACCTTCCTCCACCTCCGGGCGGTCCGCTGTGACGGCGGGCATGGGGGGAGAGTCTGCTTGGGAGACAACATGATGATGTGATGCGACGGGACAGCAGCAGCTCACCGGAGCGGAAGACGCAAGGCTCACCTTGGATGTACAATTCCACACTGTTGGCAAAGTTGAACTTGAGGGCGTTGTCGCAGTCCACCCTGAAGTAGTAGGAGTTGCTGTCTTCTGCCAGCACGTTGTGCAGCGTGGTGGTGCAGTCCTGATCCTGGTAATCAAACGTTCGTTGTCACTAGAGATGCACGACATCGATTCTCAAGACTTGCTTGTGCGCCCCCGGAGGTCACCAGGACTTCGACAAGATTTGCTCTAAGCAAACACCAAACACCACCACAGCACTACTATTAGGAGAACCCGAGTACAGAGGGAGCCAACGGCTGTGGCACTAGAATTGGGAGGCCCTCCGGGCAGCTGGCGTGCCGCTACGGCAGTCAGGAGCGCCGGAGGATAGAGTGGGAGGAGCTGCCTAGTGTGGCTCAGCATGGTGCGCCGTATTCGGGCACACGCTGTGCGCGGCCGGTGCGATGCCACGGAGGTCCCTGGCCAACATTTTCTTCGGTGGCGTTTCAGGGGGCTCAGTTCTTTTTGTGTGCTTGATGGGTCCCCCCCCCAGCAAAGAACTTTTGGACCAGCACGGCAAATGTCTACGCCAGAAAGCGAAGGTTTGTTTGCAAGCGGGCTCAGAGGATGTTATGACAACGTTTGGTCTCGGTGGAGGTCTCTACTCCTTTTCAGCTCACCGACCTTCAAGCTGCCGGTGAGGTTTCCCTGCAGGAGGTTCAAACTGGTACTCTCGCCAGTGAGACTGGAGTCGAACACCACCGTCCTGGAGCGTCCTCTTCTCCATACGGCGCTGCAGGTGTCGTCCAGGAAGTTGTTAAACCTAACGTCTATGGTGAACCTGCAGGGGATCCTAATGCAGGAGCCGCCCAGACCCGCCACGCTGGACGGCATGACGGCCGCCCAGTCCTGGCACCGACTGCCTGGCGTGGAAAAACAGTGATGGCAAACAGAATGAAACAATCGATTGAAATAAAGGAAGGAGAAAAGCAAAAGGGCATACTGTACCTTCTAAGAGGCAGCAAAGCAGTGAAAGCTTCACGGCAACAAGTCTCATTTTCTTTTCTCTCCTTCTAAATATGCCTTTGTTGGAGGAGGATTGGTACATTTCACCATAGAATGTAAAATAAATGACAGCCAAAGTGCAAACTAATCGTTCATTTTCATGGATCGCTCACCAGTTTTACAGAAACTGGACTCGAGACAACAAATATTTTCCACAATTCTTCTTGGGACTTCATTACCCCCCCCATTCAAACTCAGCCCAAAAACCCTTTCCATGGGTGGTATTTCTTACCTTGAAAAGGTTCGGCTTGCGTGCACGTCCTTCCGTTCGGAGCGCGGAGGTGAGCCTTTGGCGTTGTGTAAACCGTCAGCCATCCTGCTTGCGTGTGTGTGTGTGTGTGTGTGTGTGTGTGTGCGTCTTTACTTCTCTATGGAAAGTGAAAGTCCCCGATTCAGGGGCGTTCAAAGGTTTTTCCAGCAAAAAAGAATCATGCAAATTTGCCACTCCTCTGTAAATAGATTTGGTAAAATGTGTTTAAAAGTATTCAGTATCAACTTCCCCCATTTTTGCTGTTTAAAAAGAAAAAAAAATTCCAAATGTTTTTTCCTGTCAATTTACAAATTTTTTCCAAAAATGACTTTATTTTGGTTTCTTTTTCGTATTACAACTCACTTATTTTTGATTTTTCCTATCTTTGCCACCTAATTTTTTCCTCATATTACAAGTTTAAAGAAATTACCATTTTCAAATTTTTAATTTTTTTTTTATTTTTCAACATTATGTTTCCAAAATCCTCATATTAGAATTTTCTAGCAATATTTGGACTTTATTGGTGCAAAATGACTGCAGATTCCCCCCTTCCTGAATGGACTCCTCTAAGGCACCCCTAAAACGAAGCACACATTTGGTCAAAACCTTCAATTAAAAAAACATTAAAAAAAATACAGTTTTGCTAATCAAATTCAAAAGGAACTTGTTTTTCTCTTGGTCGTGATAGTAGAGGAAATGGGCTTAAATGTTTCAACATTGATTTTGAAAGAAACGTCCTGAAGTTAACCAAGGCGGACGTTGGTTAAGGCGATGACAGAAATAACGGCAATATTTTTTTGACATCGAGCGCGTTTCCCCCTAAAAGAAACAACAAGGAGGTGTTTAGTAAAATTGTATTTATTCTGACAGTAAAGGATGGGATTTTGTTTCATAATTGATCGTTACTTTTTCCATATGTGGTGTCCATTCAAATTCTAGATTTCCTTGCTAAAAACTCTTGCAGATGAACAAAATCATTTTTGCACGTGTATTCAATAACAGTGTGTGACTCCATCAACAGGTAATAAGTTAATGTACATGTACAGTGTGTGCTATTAACGTAATCCAGTACAAAAGCTTAAAAAACATGTACTTGTAATGCCTGATGGCGCCACCGGAGGGAGTGAGGGTAACAATGTCGTCTTCTTCCCGCAGTGCTCACCTGGTCAATAGCGACTTTGCTCATCCGTCGCCGTGACGATGACGTCCATCCAGATCCTCATTGAGACAGGATTGGACGCCACCAGGAAGAAGAGGCGGTCGTACGTCTTGACGCAGAAGGTGAGAGAGGGCCGAGGCGACTGGGGAGAAGGGGGGGATAACCTGATCTAATTCAGTGGATTTTTACAAGCCCCCCCCAAAAAATCCACCGGACTCACCGAGGCGGCGGTGCGTAGATGGTCGTAGTAAACCTCTTCTACGGCCTGGAAGTAGATGACGCCCTTCAACTTCCTCTCGTCGCAATCTGCAGGAGAAAGCACGTCATTGGTCCCCTCCGTCTAACCCTCCTTTACCCGCGTTTGGTCCGACCTGTGTAGTAGGCCAGCCGCCGGTGGTCCACGTCAAACAGGAACCACCTCTTCTTCCAGGTCTTCACCCTGCCCCCTTGCTTGGTCAGAAAGCCCGAGCAGCGCCGAGGCGTCAGGCGCAGGTCGGTGCAACCGGCGACGCCGTGACCCAACGACTCCACGTGAGTGCGGAGGTCGAAGTTGGGCGAGAGGAAGAGCGGGAATCTGTGCTGCAAAGGCACACGATGTCAAGCGTAATTCCCCCCCCACACACACAATCCTTATGCAAGACATGAACATACGTATTTCTCTTTTCTGCCTGTCCTAAACGGGGTTGGGCATCGTTTCAATTTGAACGATTCCCGTTCCGAAATATCAAACTTCAACGTACAGTGGTGAAAATAATAGCAGTCCCAATCACTGTTATTGGTATATTTTTATTGCTGCATGGCAAACAAGTTACCAATAGGTGCAGTAGATTCTCAGGGCTCAGCCAATGATCAGCTCCAGGATCATCAAAGACAGTCTGGATCTACCTGTAAGTACTTGTAGCCGCAACGGGTCCCAAGCCCGGATAAATACAGAGGGTTGTGTCAGGAAGGGCATCCAACGTAAAATTTTTGCCAAACCAAAACATGCGAATCAAACAAATTACTTCCATAAGGGATTGGTCGTGGCCCGGATTAACGACGCCCACCACCGGTGCTGTTCATCGATAGGGTGCCGGTGGAAACTGGATTACTGTTGGCGGAAGAAGGAGAGGAGGAAGGTGTGTCCGTAGGAGGAGAGAGAAGAGGAATGCTAAAGAGTCTAGAACTAGGAGTTGGGACTTTGAATGTTGGAACTATGACAGGAAAAGGTAGAGAATTAGTTGACATGATGCAGAGGAGGAAGGTCCAGGAGACCAGGTGGAACGGTAGCAAGGCTAGAAGCAGGGTTCAAGCTGTTCTATCATGGTGTAGATAGGAAGAGAAACGGAGTAGGGGTGATTTTGAAGGAGGAGTTTGCTAGCAACGTCCTGGAGGTAAAAAGAGTGTCAGATAGAGTGATGAGCCTGAAGCTAGAACTTGAAGGTGTGATGTTCAATGTGGTTAGTGGGTATGCTCCACAAGTAGGATGTGAGATGGAGGAGAAAGAGAAATTCTGGTCAGACCTGGTTGAAGTGATGCAGAACATCCCTAGAAGTGAGAGAGTTGTCATTGGCAAGTGTAGCCAGACAGCATAGGATGGTGGTGTGTAGGTTGACCCTAGTGGTGAGGAAGATGAAGAGGGTAAAGGCAGAGCAGAGGACGACATGGTGGAAGCTAAAAAAAGGAGGAGTGCTGCATGACTTTTAGGAAGGAGTTAAAAAAGGTTATGGTTGGCCAGGAAGTCCTTCCAGATAACTGGACAACTACAGCTACTGTGATCAGGGAGACAGGTAGGAGAGTACTTGGTATGTCATCTGGAAGGAAAGTAGATAAGGAGACCTGGTGGTGGAATGAGGAGGTGCAGGAGTGTATACAGAGTAAGAGGTTAGCTAAGAAGAAGTGGGACACTGAGAGGAATGAAGAGAGTAGACAGGAGTACAGAGAGATAAAGCGTAAGGTGAAAGTAAAGGTGGCAAAGGCCAAACAAGGCTTATGATTTGTATGCTAGGTTGGACAGCAAGGAGGGAGAGAAAGATCTATACAGGTTGGCAAGGCAGAGGGAGAGAGATGGGAAGGACGTGCAGCAGGTTAGGGTGATGAAGGATAAGGATGGAAGGGTATTGACAGGTGCCAGTAGTGTCATGGGAAGATGGAAAGAGTACTTTGAAGAGTTGATGAATGAGGAAAAT
>QODF01000369.1:82602-100768 GCA_024372805.1 Oostethus manadensis
TAGAGGATCTTTGGCTAGCGTTTTTACATCAAATCCTTAAAAACAGCAACGCACTCCTGTTGTATAGAGGATCTTTGGCTAGCCTTTTTACACCAAACCTTCAAAAACAGCAGAGCACTCCTGTTGTATAGAGGATCTTTGGCTAGCGTTTTTACATCAAATCCTTAAAAACAGCAACGCACTCCTGTTGTATAGAGGATCTTTGGCTAGCCTTTTTACACCAAACCTTCAAAAACAGCAGAGCACTCCTGTTGTATAGAGGATCTTTGGCTAGCGTTTTTACATCAAATCCTTAAAAACAGCAACGCACTCCTGTTGTATAGAGGATCTTTGGCTAGCCTTTTTACACCAAACCTTCAAAAACAGCAGAGCACTCCTGTCTTATAGAGAAATTTGGCTAGCGTTTTTACACCAAATCCTAAAAAATAGCTGGGCGCTCCAGTTGAATCTTTGATTTGCATGTTCGCGACAGTCAATAAGAAAAAAATCTTTGACTTAATCAAAAACATCCAAAACAGGCATTTGATTATTTTATTAATATTTTATCATCCAAACCGGGCATTTCATTGTTTTATTATCAAAAGCGGTCATTTGATTTTTTGATGGCTTTGATTTTAAAGTCTTTAAACTGTTTTTGTAGGATTTGAGAAAATAAAGCATGCTAGTCAACTAAGATACCTCAGTGGAGTTGAGAGGGGGGCCGTTCTGGTTCTCATGTGGTTCTGCTGGTTCTGGTTTGGGCGAGTTGAGTTCTCGCCGTCTCCGCTCCTCCAGCAAGAGTCTTTCTTCCTGCATGCACATGACAGGAAATTGGCCTTTAAAAGACCTGAAGTCTAAGCCTACGCTCACACAACGTCCTGTGGTACCACCGACCCGTTCTCGGAGTAGCCGCTCGCGCTCCGCTTTGGCTTCCCGTAGCTTCCTCTCAATCTCCACCAGATCCATCAGACACGGACTGCAAGAACCAATGACAAAACATTTCAGTGCTCGGCCTGCTTTTTCCACTCAGTCCTTAACAACTTAGAGAGGATAGCGGATCTTTGATTTGCAGAGGATCTCAAAAACAGCCGTGTATATGCTGCTTTTTAGCCACGCTGCATTTTCACAAAGGAGTTGCCATGGCAACATGCCTGCATGTTGAGTGACAAGTAGGCGAAACGCTCCGCTCAAGAGTACTGCTTGTTTATCGTCCGAAATACTTCATCATCTTGGATCACACAGCGAAGATGAAATCTCATGACCATTCTTTGGCTGTAGAACGTTGATATTCTGTTTGATTGATTTTTTGGGCATTTTCAAAGCAAAATGATAATAACGAAGGTAATTTTGTGAACTGATGGATTTTGTGGGGGGGTTTCCCCCGCTGAAAATTACCTTAAATGTTCTGCCGTCCATTCAATTGTCATATGGCCTTGAATGTGGGTGAGGCGTTCAAGCGCGGTATGTAAATCTAGAGCTTTGTGTAAGCATAGCGCTTGAGGAGTTTAAAAAAGTAAAAAGGTAGCCTTACATGGACTTTCTATAGAAGCTAAAAGGCTGATTGTCTGGTCCTGAAATGTTGAGTTTAGGTTCCTGTTTTTATCGCAGTCAAGTTAGCACCGGCACAAACGCGCAGAGCGAGCTGACCTGGCAGCGCGAGAGCACGGTGTGCTGTTGCACGGCGCCAGGCGCTCACAGCCGTTGGCGCTGTCGAGTCTGAGCCCGCCGATGTGCCCGTTGCCGGGCGCGTGAGGGGAGGAGATGAGGGAGGAGAAGACCTCCGGGGCAGGACGGTCGCCTCCGGGGAGCGTCCTCGCCAAGCCTGAGAAAAGAAGCGGAGAACAATTAGGACCGCAGTGGGAGAGGTGGCCCGCCAAGGTTTTCAGTAGCACTCCAAGAGACACGTGTCAAACTCAGGCCCGGGGTCCAAAGCCCAGCCCATGCTGCAATTTCCTGTTGTTTGGAAAATAGCATTGAGTGGGCCCGCCTCGCCAACCTCATTAAATTATTTAAGGTGACCCGCCGCGTCTAGTAAGCGGACAGAAACTTCACGCAGGAATGAAAAGAAAAAATCCATCCACATGAGTAAAGTTTTACAAAAACGTATGTCCACATAAAAACATTCACTGGCCGTCAAGTGCATTTTGTCCCAACCTGAAAACCCAACCATGCGGGTGCCTCATATTGGTATGCTCCAATCTTTTCGCAAAGTCTGACCACAGGACCTATTAATTTTTTGGGACATAAAGTAGGCTCTGAGTTTTGGCTCTAAGGGAAAACGTATTGGGACAGAAGACCACATGGAGGAAGCAGAAAATGGTCCTTACTTTGCTACGCTAAGCTAAGCTTCCGGTCTTCTGGGAGGACTTTCTATTGGATGTTTCCTGCTTGATGGAAATCCTCCACTCCGAACTCCTCCGAGCATGCCTTTTTCTAGTCCAAACACCGGTTGCTTAATGAATGAATGAGTCCACATTTTACAGTACGTGTAGCCTGAGGAGGCTGGACTTAAGCCTGCCACAGTTTTTCTGGCTCATCTGGTCTATGCAGGTCAATCCGGCTCGACAACGACAACGTCCGCAAGCTGCCGACTTTTTCGACCGACACGCCTTCCGTTTGGCTGAATGGAAGAGAAGAAACATTGAAGCGAGGGCGCCGTACGAGCAAGGGCGGGTGACAGCTCACCCTGGGCTGACAGCGGCCTGTCCTTCGCTCTGCGTCTCTGCGGCAAACTGCCAGAGTCCTTGCACTGGTCCTGCATGGAGACAGAAAGGAGTCAACACCTTGACGCTACAAAAACAGACCGGACGGCGTGCGTTTCCAAGAGGCGCACACCTGAGGAGGCTTGTGAATGGCGAACGGCAAACGTGACGTCACGCTGGAGGCGGAGGTGGTAACGTCCGACCAACTGGCGAGTGGCTTTTTCTCTGCAACAATCTGCGAGGCCACATTTTGGAAATGTATCTTGAGTTTTGAAAAAAACCCAAAAGCATTATTGTGGTGCAGATGCAAGGTGACTGTAGCGATGTTATTTCATGTTTACAGGGCTCTAGTAAAGGTAAAAGGCATATTTAGAAGGTTGAACTACAAAAACATTCAGTTTATTAATACTGAATCCTACTTCACGGAAAGTCACTTATCACGGTTGGTCTGGAACTGATTTGACCAAAACCAGATCCAATCCCAAGAACAAACAAACAGGAAACTAATGAATTGGTGAATTCCCACAAACCAGGATTCAATGTAATACATATTATAATACAAAATAATATATATCTTTGTAGTTACGGACTATAAAACCTGTTTATGATCTTGCAGTTTTTTACATTATTAGAACCCTCAAGACATTAAATCACCTTTACATTTGTGTAACCTTTTATAGTAGATATAAAAATAAAACATATTAGACATAAATAAGATAACAGACTCATAAGTTAGCATTTCCTTGTTTTAAATAATAATTTAAAAAAATAATTATTATTTTTATTTTTATTGTGCATCATTGGCTCGCACGATGGCGAGGGTCTGGTGGCCGGGCCTGCACCCGTGGGGCCCAGTCGGGCACAGCCCGAAAAGGTAACGTGGGTCCCCCCTCCCATGAGCTCACCACTCGTGGGAGGGGCCAGAGGGGTCGGGTACAAAGAGAGCTGGGTGGCAGCCGGAGGCAGAGGCCTTGGCGGTCCGATCCTTGGCTAAAAAAGCTAGTTGTCGGTACATGGAATGTCACCTCTTTGGCGGGGAAGGAGCCTGAGCTGGTGCGTGAGGTGGAGAAATTCCGGCTAGACTGACTCACTCTAACGCACAGCAAGCGCTCTGGAACCAGTCCTCTCGAGAGGGGCTGGACTTCATTCCACTCTGGTTTTGCTGGCAATGAGAGGCGACGGGCAGGGGTGGCAATTCTTGTTGGCCCCCAGCTTCAAGCCTGCACGCTGGAGTTTAACCCAATAAATGAGAGGGTAGTTTCCCTACGCCTTCGGGTGGGGGGACGGGTTCTGACTGTTATTTGCGCTTATGCGCCAAACAGCAGTTCAGAATACCCACCCTTTTTGGAGTCCTTAGAGGGAGTACTAGAGAGTGCTCCCTCGGGGGATTCCCTTGTTCTACTGGGTGACTTCAACGCTCATGTTGGCAGGGACAGTGAGACCTGGAGAGGTGTGATTGGGAGGAACGGCCCCCCTGATCTTAACCGAGCGGTGTCTTGTTATTGGACTTCTGTCCTAGTCACAGATTGTCTATAACAAACACCATGTTCAAAGCATAAGGGTATCCACATGTGCACTTGGCACCAGGACACCCTGGGCCGCAGTTCGATGATTGACTTTGTGGTTGTATCGTCGGACTTGCGGCCACATGTTTTGGACGCTCGGGTGAAGAGAGGGGCGGAGCTATCAACTGATCACCACCTGGTGGCGAGTTGGTTCCGATGGTGGGGGAGGATGCCAGTCAGATCTGGCAGACCCAAACGCATTGTGAGGGTCTGCTAGGAACGTCTGGCAGACTCCCCTGTCAGAAGGAGTTTTAACTCCCACCTACGGGAGAGCATTGACCATGATCCGAGGGAGGCAGCGGACATTGGATCCGAGTGGGCTATCTTTCGTGCCTCCATTGTCGATGTGGCCGATCGGAGCTGTGGCCGTAAGGTGGTCGGTGCCTGTCGTGGCGGTAATCCCAGAACCCGTTGGTGGACACCAGTGGTGAGGGATGCCGTCAAGCTGAAGAAAGAGTCTTATCAGGCCGTCTTGGCCCATGGGACTCTGCAGGCAGCTGACAGGTACCGGAAGGCCAAGCGGTCTGCAGCTCTGGCGGTCGCTGAGGCAAAAACCCAGACATGGGAGGAGTTCCGAGAAAAATGAAAAACGACTTCTGGATGACTTAAAAGAGATTCTGGACCACCAGTCGCCATCTCCGGTGGGGGAAGCCGTGCACAGTCATCACCGTATATGGTGGAGACCGTGCGCTGCTGAACGCGACTCGAGATGTTGTGGACCGGTGGAGGGAATACTTTGAAGACCCGCTCAATCCCCCCGACACGCCTTCCAACATGGAAGCAGTGCCCCGGGACTCTGAGTCGGGTTCGCCTATCTCTGGGGCTGAGGTCACCGAGGTGGTCAAAAAGCTCCTTGGGGGCAAGGCCCCGGAGGTGTATGAGATCCGCCAGGAATTCCTTAAAGCCCTGGATGCTGTGGGTGTGTCTTGGTTGACACGACTCTGCAGCATTGCGTGGACGTCGGGGTCGGTGCCCCTGGACTGGCACACCGGGGTGGTGGTCCCGATTTTCAAGACGGGGGACCGGAGGGTGTGTTCCAACTATTGTGGGATCACACTCCTAAGTCTTCCCGGTAAGGTCTATTCAGGGGTTCTTGAGAGGAGGATCCGCCGGAGAGTCGAATCTCGGCTTCAGGAGGAGGAGTGTGGTTTTCGCCCTGGTCGTGGAACTGTGGACCAGCTCTAAACTCTCGGCAGGGTCCTTGAGGGTGCATGGGAGTTTGCCCAACCAGTCTACATGTGTTTTGTGGACTTGGAGAAGGCATTCAACCGTGTTCCTCGGGGAAAACTGTGGGAAGTGCTTCGGGAATATGGGGTATCGGACCACCTAATCCAGGCGATTAGTTACCTGTATGACCGATGACAGAGTTTGGTTCGCATTGCCGGCAATAAGTCGGTCCCGTTTCCAGTGAGGGTTGGACTCCGCCAGGGCTGCCCTTTGTCACCGATTCTGTTCACTACTTTCATGGACAGAATTTCTAGGCACAGCCAGGGCGTTGAGGGGTTCCAGTTTGGTGGCCGCAGGATTCGATCTCTGCTTTTTGCAGATGATGTGGTCCTGTTGGCTTCATCGAGAAGTGACCTTCAACTCTCACTGTATCGGTTCGCAGCTGAGTGTGAAGCGGCTGGGATGAGAATCAGCACCTCCAAGTCCGAGTCCATGGTTCTTGCCCGGGAAAGGGTGGAGTGCCATCTCCTGGTCGGGGATGAGGTCCTGCTTCAGGTGGAGGAGTTTAAGTACCTCAGGGTCTTGTTCACGAGTGATGGAAGGATGGCACGTGAGATGGACAGGCGGATTAGTGCGGCGTCTGTAGTGATGCGGACTCTGCACCGATCTGTCGTGGAGATAAGAGAGCTGAGCCAAAAGGCAAAGCTCTCGATTTACAGGTAGTTCTACGTTCCTACCCTCACCTATGGTCATTAACTGACCGAAAGGACAAGATGGCGGGTACAAGCGGCCGAAATGAGTTTTTTCCGCAGGGTGGCTGGGCTCTCCTTTAGAGATAGGGTGAGAAGCACTGTCATCCGGGAGGGACTCGGAGTAGAATGGCTGCTCCTCCACATTGAGAGGAGCCAGATGAGGTGTCCCGGGCATCTGGTTAGGATGCCTCCCGGGTGCCCCCCCAGGTGAAGTGTTCCGGGGAAGCCCTGCCAGGAAAAGGCCATGAGGCAGACCTAGGACACGGTGGAGGGATTATGTCTGGGGAAGTCTTTGTGTCCTCCCGGTGGTACTGGAGGAGGTGGAGAAGTCTGGACTTTCTACTGAGCCTGCTGCCCCCCGCCCCCCAGACCCGCAAAAGCGGAATGAAATGGAATAAAGGGGCCGCATCAAAGCACGAAACAGCAATTATTAATTCTTTTTGGTAAGCTGCTAGTGCAAGGTAGCAATATAGCGAGTGATGAGTGGTAGTTGGTTTTTGAAAATGAACACCGAGCTGTTTTCGGCAATGTGAGCCCAGCCTCCCGCGCTTGACTCACAAACACATGACATGCAGTCGTCCATCGGCGTGCCTCCGAGGGACTGTGAGCGCCAACGAGGCGTGGAAGAGTCAAACGTATTTCCTATGGCCTTACAATGGAAGCCTTGTCAAAACACTGAAGGACAACTATCAGCAAACAAAGCCCAATCCTTTCATGAGGCGATAACGCGCACCCGGGCCCCCGGCCTAAAGTGCGACTCGGCCCGTCAGCCGTCAACGCCAGCTCGTTCGCTTACCTCTCGCCACAAAGGATGCTGGACGTGTCCCGGCCTCGCTGCCGCTTGCAATATTGAAAGACTCCTCTTCCTCCCTTTCAGACACCCTGACTCCCTCCCTCCCTGCGTGCTGATTGGCCTTTTCCTCCCACACGCCTCAACAAGCTACTGTCAGAGTAATCAGGAGCAACCGCAGATTATTAGGCCTCACCACGTGCGAAGGATGCATGAGGTCTTGCTTCTCCTTCACCAGGGCGCCCAGCTCTCGCTCCTTTGCGCCTTCTATGTCCTTCAGCTGCTTCTCCAACAACTGGACCCGCTCCTGAAAAGAGCCAACGGCAGAATTGTACTTGTGAAAAGGAAAGAGAGCTCCAAAATGCGAAAGGAAACCAAAGGGGGGGAGACCAAAAATGTTTGGTGTAAGAGATTAAAAAAAAAAAAAAAAAAAAATTAAAAAAAATTAAAATTTTAATAGAAAAAAAAAAATAAAAAAAAAAAAATGTGCTTCTTTGCAATAAATAGAAGGCGCTCCAACACTTTGCTACACATCTTAAAATGCAACCTTGGACCTTTGTCAGTGTTAGACATCTTATTTTTTAATAAGCTTTAATAGAGATAGTATAAAGAGAAAACCATAGGCATGAATTATGGGACATACCTAACAGCTGCGGCCTTGAAAAAGAACAAACAGTATGTGTGGGCAGACAGTATATCTCAACATCGGTGACTCCTCTTCACATGGAGAGGAGCCAGTTGAGGTGGCTTGGGCATCTAGTCCGGATGCCTCCCGGGCGCCTCCCTGGTGAGGTGTTTCGGGCATGCCCAGTCGGGAGAAGGCCGCCGGGAAGACCTCGGACACGCTGGAGGGACTATGTCTCACAGCTGGCCTGGGGACGCCTTGGTGTCCTCCCGGTGGAACTGAAGGAGGTCGCCGGGGACCTGGAAGTCTGGACTTCTGCTGCCCCCGCGACCCGTATAAGCGGAGGAAAATGGATTTGTGTATGGATGGACGGTGACTCCCAGGACACGGTTGGAATGTTCGGACCGCTGGAGAGAAGCAGTTCCTTATATGAAGGGATGATTAATGCTGTTCCTGTCCAAGCCTCCTGAAAATGTGTAAAATAAACGAGGTGTGTGTTCCACACCTCCTCGGGGAGCTGTTGAAGTGTGCATATACCCTGAGAAAAAACCCTCGGTTTTGGTCCTAGTCTGAAAAAATGAACGCGTGTATTTTGAGAAGAGCAAAACACAACACCAGCTACACACACGGGGCCTGTAAATTTCCTCAGTGAATAGGCAAACCTAAGAGGTTCAAAGTATGGATGTCCGATAATATCGGCCAATGTCGGTATCGGTTTTTTCCACAATGAAAACCAATATAGCTAGGTGTCAATCGGCCACTAATCAGTATCAGCCGATACCAAAGCCGATCACCGGTGGCTAGACCTATGCAGCCCACAGCGATCATTTGGTGCAATGTGGTATCTTACCTAACTAGCTGCGCCGTCTTCCCACTTCCCCCTCCCACAAAACCAGTTCCACACGGCAGCCATGCTTGTTATGGACTGCCAACGTGTTCAACATGCTAATCAAGACAAGTGACGGAGAACGGTGAGTCTCCTCAAGGAAGGCGTGTCCTCCTTTACCTGCGCTGCATTGACTGCATGATGCTGGGAGGATATCTCCTTCGCCAAGAGCGCTCTCCTCTCTTCATTGCTCCCCTCGGCTTCCTCGACCTCCTCCTCGTCCATGCCGCTCTCTTGCTCCAGGACCCGAAACTCCCAGTCCTCGAAGGCTCGAACGGCCGCCTCCATGGCCTCTTTGTCCTGTTAGGAGCACACCCGTTAGCTGCACCTAACTGACCAAACTCCAACAAAACCTTACACCTCATTAGACGTGAACAGCTAAAAGTGAATGAAGGAAGTGTATATGCAAACGAGCTGACGTCTGTATTGACACACGATGTCAACTTCACTGTGTTTCCTGGTTATTTTTCCATCCCAGACTGGAAAAGGAGAGCAATCCTAATTATTCGGATCATCCAAACACGTGTACAGTAGTGTTGAAAGTAACAGCAGTGCAGTGTGACTAAGCAGATGAAGTACTGTTATTAGTATATTTGTACTGCTACATGGCAAACAAGTTACCAGTAGGTGCGGTAGATTCTCAAATCTACTGCAAACAACAGCCAGCATTTATGATATGTGTGCTCTTAAAGTTGTGCAATTGGCCAATTAGGTGAAAGGGGTGTGGTCAAAACAATAGCAGTGTGGCATCCAATCAGTGATCAATGCAGTAAAAAAAGGTGTGAATCAGGTGGGCCCTATTTAAGGATGAAAGCAGCACTTGTTGAACATCATTTCTCTTTGAAAGCCTGAAGAAAACGGGTCATTCAAGACATTGTTCAGAAGAACAGCGTACTTTAAATAAAAATTGATTGGAGAGGGGAAAACTTATGAAGAGGGGCAAAAAAGTTTGGCTGTTCAGCTAAAATGATCTGCAATACCCTAAAATGGAGAGCAAAACTAGAGACGCCTGGCTAATCATAATCAAAATGGATCAAAGAATAATCAGAATAGCAGCTCCAGGATGATCAAAAAGGGCATGTGCAGAAGAGGTTCCAATTTGCCAAAGAACACATCAACTGGCCTAAAGAGAAATGGAGGAACATTTTGTGGACTGGTGAGAGTAAAATTGTTCTTTTTGGGTCCAGATAGTTTATGAGACGACCCCCAAACTGTGAATTGAAGCCACAGTACACAGTGAAGACAGGGAAGCATCATGATATGGGCGTGTTTCTCCTACTATTTATCACATAGCAGGGATCATGGATGAGTTTGCATATGTCCGAATACTTGAAGAGGTCACGTTGCCTTATGCTGAGGAGGGCATGCCCTTGAAATCAACAAGACAATCACCCCAAACACACAAGTAAACCAGCAACATCTTGGTTTTAAAGCAACATAATGAATGTTAAGAAAGGGCCCGCCCAATCCCCGGACCTTCATCCCATGGAGAACTTGTGGGGTGACATGAAAAATGCTGTTTGTGAAGCAAAAGCCAGAAATGTTGATGAATTGTGGAATGTTGTTAAGGAATGTTGGAGGGGAATAACAGCTGAACGGTGATACAAGTTGGTAGAGTCCAAGCCACACGGATGTGAAGCACTTATAAAAAACTACATATTAGTTTAGTCCTTCACAGGATTGACAAATCCTACAAACAAAAAATCGTTATGTAAAGTTTTTTTTTTTTTTTTTTTTAAACACACCCCTTTCAGCTAACAGCCTTAAGAGCGTGCATACCATGAATGCTGGGTCTTGTTTTCTGAGAATCTACTGCACCTACTGCTAACTTGTTTGCCATGTAGCAGTACAAATATACTAATAACAGTACTTCATCTGCTTAGTCACACTGCACTGCTGTTCTTCAACACTACTGTGCAGTCTTTGTCACACTTCCTTTACTAGAGCAACGGCACACAGACCAGGACCTTCGGTCATGTGGGATGCCCCCTGCAATATCTCCACATAGCCAGCTGCCGTTTGACGCCCCTGCACAACCTGTAGCGCCATTGAAGGATCATGATGACGTCCCCTCCACTGTAAGGGAAAGCATCTCAGGTGGGATCTCCTTGCCACTGGAAGTCATCAGGACCGTCAAGGGAGAACAAAGCTTTCTTCCACCCTTCAATGTCCAATGTTTGGTGATGTCCTGCAAAATCCAAACGTGTAGTTTTGTGGCACTGAAGGAGATGAGGCCTTTTTTCTTCTTAAAAGCTTTCCCTGCCCGATGGTGTTTGATGGTTATTGAACCACACTCGCCACCAGTAACAGACCTCATTTGGCCGAGGATCGTCCCGTGTATTGACGGACAGCCAATCTGATCGTCCGGTGACATCTTTTTAGTGTGCCACTTGATTTTTGTCATAACCTTTGGGATGTTTGAAGAAGTTTGAAATCCCAGAAGCAACGGGGCTGCAGGAGGCCTTCCTTATGCAGCTCAACAACACCACCACCCTCAGAGAAAAAGCTTTTTTGCCTTTGCCATCAGGAGAGCCTGACAATGTGAATACCTGACACTTGCCCGTTGCAATAAATCGCTGACTCTCAAACAAGTAAGCTCTACTTAGAACCTCCTTAAGATCCAACCGTGCAAAATGTACATTCATTCTTTCGCTATGCCGCTTATCCTCATTAGGGTCGCGGGTACGCCGGAGCCTATCCCAGCTATCTTGCCATTTTTCAACCAGTCTTAAACAATCAGGAGTGTCGACTACGAGCAGGACTACTCTCAGCATTGCTTGTGTGTTCATCGCACACCCAACAGCTTAGAGTACAACAAAGTAACCAAGGTCGATGTCGCCATCCACTCACGTGCTGCATCTGGAGCCTCAGCCGCTCCTTCTGGCTCTCCGGCTGACTTGGGATCAGCTTCTCCGCTTCCTCGCACTTCCTCCTCAGCTCCTCCACCCGCACCCTCTCCCCCTCCAGGCGCTCTCGCTCCTGCTGGGAAACGGAAAGCTGTGCTGAGTGACTCGGCAGGGGGGAGTTGCTTATCTCCTCCACAGAGGAGTGAGCAGTCACTGTGTCGGGAATGCACTCATCATTGATACAATCTTGTGTTTACGTTAGCGGATCATTACTGAGTGCGTCGTGGCACATACTGGGCTGTGCGCTTTGCATGGACAGGAAATGCTGACGTTTCAGTTTCTTACTGTCTGCTCGTCTGCGAGTCTCGTCCCGGCTTGCCGTTGCAGTTCTTGCAGTTTCAGCGTGTGTTTGAGCAGCTGTGCCTCCTCCGTCTGCAACTCCCCTTGCAGCAGGGCGATCTCCAGCTGCAGCTGGGAGCGGACGCAGTCATCAAATAGACAAGTGTTGCGCAACACGGCAGACACAAAACCAATGTTTGACTGCTCAGTCAGCATTAACACGCTTGGCTTTGGTAGATGAAGCTGTTGGATGGTGACCGTGATACTCATGAGACTTGAAATGCACCTACTGCCATCTAGTGGCATGGATTCCAAAAATACTCAGGAGGTTGCCCACAGCCACAGCTGTTAATGTAATTTTTCTGGTTTTCTTACTTCAATCTTCAGTTCTTCCTTCTGTTGGTCAAGCTCTGCAACTCTATGCTGGAGCTTGGAGGGTGACAACACGAGCCTCACTGAGCCCACTTCTGTCTTGTTCATGCAGGACTGATGAAGAACAAACAAAAAAAAGCATCATCACTTCATCATACCAGCTGCTGTTTTCACATTCTCTTACTGCCCAAGGACAACATCATCACTGGAGGGAGTTGAAGAATAAAAGTTCCTTGTGTGTCTTCATCGCTCACCCTCTCGCTCTCCGTGCTGCTGCACTCGGTGTCTGACTCCGCCCCCGAGGAGGCGGGACTCCCGGCCACGCGGGTGATGCGCAGAGGCTGCCAGCCCTCGCGAGGCCACTGACTGCCGGGACTCTCCATGCTACTTTGGGGCATTTCTACAACAACAGGCAAATTCGAGCACTTTTCCGCCGGCATGGTTACACAAATATACACTTGAAAAGACAGACTATGTATACATTGTTTGTAAAAACCATTTTTGGTATGAAATCACCTTAATCTTCAAAAGGGATATTTGCTATATTTGTTATTGACGCGCCAGGGATGACGTGCTCCACGCCAGTTTGCCAGAATCGGTCCCGTTTGATAGCCGTATCGAGGTACGGGTCTGAAAGCCAACATCCAAACCATTACCAACAGAAAGGTGTACGGCTAGAAAGATAGAGTACACTTGCTCTTTTGCCCTGTGCAGATGCGGTTTAAAGATTGGAAAGTGCACCGCACCACATCAAAGCTCTAGGACTACTCCATGTTGGAAGACCCACAACAACACGCGGAGTCTTTACATGCAAGCATATGTGCACCGCTTGTGGGAAAGTCTTTTTCACTTCGTGTGCCCCCCACCACCCCCATCCAGGCCTTTCCCTGTTGGGATAAATACACATGAGCGAGGGGAGACGAGAGCGGGGTGCAGGATGTCCAAAGAGGGCATGATTACGTTAAACCGCAAACAGAAACTTGCAAAGGCAAACAGTTCTCTGCGGGGTGGTATTTTTATTTCAGCTCTTAGCTCGTCCTCAGCCTCAAACCACATCAACCGGTTTGGCCAGAAATCCCAGCTGTGCAATTCCACATTTAACCTTCCGCAGAATCACTGGAAGACTGACTTTGAAATCAGCCACCATTGTGTTGTTGTGAACGGGGCGTAGCGGACCTAAAATGCTGCAATGTTATCAAAATATACTAAAGCTAAGAGACACTAAAAACGAGCTCGCACGGACGCTCACACAAACATTAGCTCAAGAATTTTCTTATCTGACCTCCACAGCAAAAGTCCACTCGGATACACTATCAACAGGAAGCCAGCAAATTGGGAATAAAGTCCACGCTTTCACGTGACGTGTTCTGGAAAAGACAACACAACGGAGAAAGACCCTACGGAGGGCGTCCCCTGACCAGAACCGACGTCCATTTCTGTAAACTCCCCCTTCCATCCCACCCCAAATGTTTTCGGTTGGAGTTTGATCAGGGGAACACGCGGGATGGTCCAAAAGATGAGGATGTGCCCTGCCGTTTGACGCCCCTGCACAACCTGAAGCTGGAATGAGAGTGAAACACGTGCGATCGCCGATGCTGACCTAGTCCGAGCATGTGACAGGTCGTCAAAATGACTACACATTTTACGGGCTGTTGTTCACTCTCCCGATAATAAGACCCAAAGTGAAAGTCAACACAAGACGTGTGGCGGATTTGGACTCGATTGCATGGGAGGGGAGGGCAGCAGAGTGGAGGGCCTCTGGGGAACCTGACAGGAATGCAACGAAGTTCAACACAACACCATGTCATTGTGTGTGTTACACAATGAGGGCTCCACGACGGGCTAATTATCAACTGCAGAGCAGCAAGAAGCGGCAACAGCTGACTCACCTCAACAACACACGAGCTTGCAGGAGAGCCGAGCACGTTTAACAACAACATAGCAGATAGCGCAGGAATGCTACAAATGGGCTCCAATCAGTGAGGACCAATGAGCAGCCTCTCGCTCTTGCTTATCTTGGCCTAGAGAAGTCAAACAATTTACACAAAGTGTCTACACACTAATGCTCTTTAGTTCCGACAAGATGGTATCTAAAAAATGATTCACACACAACTATGTACAAAAACAAACGAGCCCGTCGCCTGTATACATCCACCGTTTCACAAAATACTAACAAAAACAGGCTTCGCTGCACATTCTAAAACACTTGCATCTTTTTGGTTTTCCGTGCGGCATGCCCATCGAAGTGGTGGTAGACTCCGTGGAACCCCTTAAAGGAAAGTCGCTCACTAACATTTTGGAGACCTGTGGCGTAACTGTGTTGGTCAGCAAAGAACTACCGAGTCACCCGCTGATGACATCGTTGACGGCGACGGACCTAATGAGGACTGGAAAACGCATGCAAACAGAGGCGCAAATCATGGCGTACAGGTTGTAGTTTGCCCGAAAAAGTCTAAAAATAAATAAAAGACAAAGCATACGTGGTCTCCTGAGGTAAAGCCATGACTTTGTCCAGACATAGAGTGTATATGTGCAGTCCTTGGAGAGTCTCATCCTAATGGAAGCGCCGCTACCATCAAACAGACCAAACCAGGGCTCCCAACATCCCAATGACCGAACACCACTTTTAGTCCTGGTGTGTCACTTTCCAGCTGGGCCAACTGGCATAACAAGTTAATGCTTGTTATTATTAATCATGCACATGCAGTGATTTATTGTACAATGTAAGCTACTTGCTTTCAGCTTCTGTCTCTCAGACCGGGATGCGTGCCCGAGCGCTGTATCATCATGTTACTGTATCAACGCCAACGGTAATACCCATACGGGAAAACAAAGCAGCCTCGTTCGGGTGCTAAATGAATGCGCATCAGCCACCTGCAACAAGTGCTGGAAGGTGATACGGTGTAGTAACATCTTGGAAGTAATGCAGCATGCTGACAAACGCAAAGCTTTACCGCTGGACTTAACACGCCAACAGCAGCGCTCAGTTCCAACACGGCTTGTCGGTGCTGCTTTTGCTGTTATAGTAATGATTCTTGTGGTGAATTTACAACTTCCATCCATCCATTTTCTATGCCGCTTGTCCCCGTTAGGGTGGCGGGGATGCTGGAGCCTATCCCAGCTGGCTTTGGGCGGGAGGCGGGGTATACCCTGGACTGGTCGCCAGCCAATCGCAGGACACATATAGACAAACAAACATTCACACTCTAATGGACAATTTAGAGCGGCCAATGAAGCTAACATGCATGTTTTTGGAATGTGGGAGGAAAGCGGAGTACCCGGAGAAAACCCCCACACGCACGGGGAGAACATGCAAACTCCACACAGAGATGCCCGACGGAGATTCCAACCCTGAACCTCCCGACTGTGAGGCCAACATGCTACCCACTCATCCGCCGTGTGGCAGAATTTATAACTTATTTTATTGAATGATTTTTTTTTCTGTATGCCAAAAAAAATCATACAACTTTTGAAGGCACAGTTTTCCTTTTTTGAAGTACCAATTGGGGTGTCATTGAAGCCCCCGCTCCCAACCCTGTAATGCAATGAAAGGACAAAGACAGCCATGAAGGACCACAAAGAAGTCCACCCACAAAGAAGACCATCCCTCAAGTACTAACAAAGCTTGAACTCGGACTGACTTCTAATAAAAAAACGTTTGCATGGCAAACAAACAACAGCGGCGGCTTCACCTGCAACGTGGAGACAAGACCACGTGACAGACCTACTGCCATGGCTGCCCTTTGAAACAGCAGCTCACCTGTAGACGTCCTTCTCGTGGGCAGGGAGGGTGCCGCGGACTTCGAGGGACGCTCCGCGTTGAATCAGCTTGAGGAGCCCTCTAGGCGTCCCTCGGCTTCCGTTTGTCCCGCCGGGGATTCATCCAACCTCTACTGGGAAAAGACGCTTCGGCGTCAGCGGCAGGTGAGCTTGTAGCCGGGAGGCGCCCGAAGGAGGAGGCGGGGAAAGCGGCTTGTGTTTCTCGTCCCCGCCAACATGGCGGCCGCTCCCGGGGCCGGCACCGTTCAAACGTTCCGCAGTCAGATGTGGTTTCTGTGCTGGGAAAGGGCACTGTAAATGTCATAAACGTTACTAGGTGACACGGAAGCGAGTATTTTCTTAGCTTGACTATTTATGTAACTTTGGGGAGCGCCCTACCAAAGCCTACTGCTAGCTTAAAAGCACCTGCTAGCTCCACGCAGCCACATCACACTAGCAGGATTATTTCTAACCGCGATCCCTTTCTAAACATACACACGCTGTCATTTCAAGCCTTAAAAACACCCCAATCAAAAATAAATAACACGTGTGTAGTCATGTTGGCCACTAGTATTTGCTACCTACCGGCAGCTAGCCTGCTACTGCTAGCTAGCTGCCACCAATTAGCAACAAATTCTAATCAAATGATACTTCCAGCTGCTGCTGGGTTTTTTTTTAATTGCCGGTTGGCAAGCAAATTATGGTGAGCATTACTGCCCCCTTCTGATTAGGAGTGTGGATCGAGATGCTAAAACAATATATATATATGTGTGTGCGTATATATATGTGTGTGTGTATATGCATGTGTATATGTATATGTGCGTGTGTGTGTGTGTATATATATATATATATGTGTGTGTGTATATATATGTGTGTGTGTATATGCATGTGTATATGTGCGTGTGTGTGTGTATATATATATATATGTGTGTGTGTATATATATGTGTGTGTGTATATGCATGTGTATATGTGCGTGTGTGTGTGTATATATATATATATGTGTGTGTGTATATATATGTGTGTGTGTATATGCATGTGTATATGTGCGTGTGTGTGTGTATATATATATATATGTGTGTGTGTATATATATGTGTGTGTGTATATGCATGTGTATATGTGCGTGTGTGTGTGTATATATATATATATGTGTGTGTGTATATATATGTGTGTGTGTATATGCATGTGTATATGTATATGTGCGTGTGTGTGTATATGTATGTGTATATGTATATATATGTATATGTGCGTGTGTGTATATATATGTATATGTGCATGTGTGTGTATATATATATATGTGTGTGTGTGTGTGTGTATATATATATATATGTGTGTGTGTATATGTATGTGTATATGTATATGTGCGTGTGTGTGTATATATGTGTGTGTATATATATATGTGTGTGTGTGTGTATATATATATGTTTGTGTGTATAAATGTGTGTATAGAAAATGAATGAATGAATATGTATGTGTGTACATATGTGTGTGTGTATATGTGTGTATGTATATATGTGTGTGTATGTATATATGTGTGTGTATGTATATATATGTGTTTATATGTTAGTGTATATACGTATGTATATGTGTGTATATACGTATTTATATGTGTGTATATACGTATGTGTATATACGTATGTATATGTGTATATACGTATGTATATGTGTATATACGTATGTATATGTGTATATACGTATGTGTATATACGTATGTGTATATACGTATGTGTATATACGTATGTGTATATACGTATGTATATGTGTATATACGTGTGTATATGTGTATATACGTGTGTGTGTGTGTATATGTGTATATGTGTGTGTATATGTGTATATATATGTGTGTGTATATGCGTATATACTTATGTGTGTGTATATATGTGTATACATATATATATACATATGTGTGTGTGTGTGTATATACAGTGGTGTGAAAAACTATTTACCCCCTTCCTGACTTTTTGTCACACTTAAATGTTTGTGATCATAAAAAAGAGTTAACTATTAGACAAAGATAACATAATTGAACACAAAATGATGACTGCCAAGACTTTGAAAAGATCTTGTGGACTGACGAGACAAAAGTAGAACTTTTTGGAAGGTGCGTGTCCCGTTACATCTGGCGTAAAAATAACACAGCATTTCATAGCAACAGTAAAATATGGTGGTGGTAGTGTGATGGTCTGGGCTTGTTTTGCTGCTTCAGGACCTGGAAGGCTTGCTGTGATAGATGGAAGCATGAATTCTACTGTCTAGCAAAAAATCCTGAAGGAGAATGTTCGGCCATCTGTTGGTCAACTCAAGCTAAAGCCATCTTGGGTGCTGCAGCAGGACAATGACCCAAAACACACCAGCAAATCCACCTCTGAATGGCTGAAGAAAAAC
>QODF01000369.1:102299-129370 GCA_024372805.1 Oostethus manadensis
CCGTGCTGTGTTTTACTTCCAGCTGTCAATGTCTGCTCCTCCCTTAAAGGAAAAGTCCACTTTTTGGGGGAATTTTGCCCATCATCCACAATGCTGATGTGCGTCCTGAACACACGTTATGCCCAAGAACTACATTATTGGCGGAGTGTAATGATGGGTCGTTCATGAACGATTCGTTCAATTTGAACAAATCTTAAATGTGACTTGGGAAGAAGGAATCGTCTCGTGGAGTGATTCGTTCAGTCGCGCATGCGCATTTGCATAAAATCCTATCTGTTCTGTAGTGGAATCAGTTCACCTGTTTAGAGTCTTTGGGCTTGAGTCGTTTGTTCATTACGCCACTAAGGGGCAGCATGTTACACACCGTGCTTGCGTTTAGCTGAAGAGAAGAACGACTCTAAACCCGAATACTCGAGAGGTGAACTAATCAATTCTCTTTCCGGCTCATGCAGCATAGGTTAGGCTTATGGGGCTGTGACGTAATGAACGAACGACTCGAAAAGGGACAGAGAGGTGAGTGATTCGTAGACAAAATACCCGGGTAAACAATGAATTAATCTTTTCAGTTTCTCATAGCATTATAATTTTGTCTTGTTTGTAGTGTGATTAACGTTTGTGTAAGCAGTAGATGTGAAAGGGAAGAAACGGGAAGAAAAGGGAAGTGTTGCATTTTAATCATATTTTGGTAAAATTAACGAAATGACTCAAAAAGATTTGTTCTTTTTACTGAACGGGACTCAAAGATCTGAGTCGGTAAAATAATCCGAACTTCCAATCACTAGCGTAGTGACACCACAGCAGCTACTTCCTAGCCGGCTAGCAACTAGCTTCACCATACACTCCCAATGTCCACGGCCACTAGCGAAATGTAACGCTATGTACTGGAGCTGCCGCCACTCCTGCTGGTTTTCAGTTCAGAAACATTAACCCAGTTAGCTGTAGCATTCCTTTCTGTGTTGCTATGTGGAATCAGTGCACCCAGGTAGGAAGCTTTGCTAATGCAAAAAAGTATTGCATGTCGTCATGAACGCGCCAGCGTGGATATAAAACCTGGTTGGATGTTTTGGAGATGTTTTAATCGAGATTTGTAGCTGCGTCCCATTACGTGCATGAATTAGCTGCTTCTTTTTAACTGTTTTTATATATTTAGAATGCACCGCAAAGAGAAAAAAGTGTGTTGTGGATGATGAAATGGACAAACTCCACAGTGACGTTTTGTCTTTGAAACAAACAAGCAGTGCAGTTAGTTCCGAGCTAGTTTTTGTCCCACGGGGGAGCTACAAGTGGCTGTCACGTTCATGGGTTGTGTGCCAACTTACTTTATAAAAGTATCGTACCAACTACAGACGCATTTTGATGCGTTGCAAAAAGAAAACTAGCACATTTTTCCAAACTATGTGACGCTCCTTCCACTTCCACATCACAAACAGGAAGTCACGCTCTATGTTGTTACACTAACGACGTCGTTGCTCACCCTCAGTATCCATTATCAACCATTAAACCTCAATGGTGACACAGGAATTGGATGAAAGAAAATCTGTTTATGATTTTCAAAACATTAAACGACATCCACGTAATCCTCTTTACATTTCCATTGCCCGGTATAGTAAGTATAATCAACAAGACAACAAACTGAATAGCGGACGTCCTGCAGTGGTTATTGTTTCATTAGTGTATTGCAATGGTGGCTTTATACTTGCATGACTCAATACAGGAGACCGAATGGGAGTAAATAAGCCTTTTAAGATGTAAATAAAACTCCGGTTTGCAACAAAATGCCTTTTTCTTTATTTTTACCCATCAAAATGATTTCCCCCATGTTCAATTTCAAGTAGGGGTTGAAGTTGGTCGGAAGCCCGGCATAGTTGGCACTACAGGCGCCGCTATAGGGGCAGAATCGGCCCTCTTCATTGCAAAGCCTCTTTAAGGAGGCGTCCGAATGAGCTGATAGTGAAGTAGATTCTTTCCAGTGACGTGTGGCTGGCAGGTTGATGGCAGGCACCGCCGCGTGTAAAGTGGGTGTCAGCGCAGACTGAAAGAAGGCTGGCAGATGGGCCGGGGGCAGCAGCTGGCATCTACACTGCCCAGCTGCAGAACACAATAGACAAGGCCGCCCCACACGGTAAAGTTGTCTTTTCACACGATGAACGTAGCCAACCTTTCAAAGATGGCGGTGCTTTCCTTTAGCAGAGGTGCATTTAAATCTCATCTAACTTGCAATTGGACCGGGCTTCTTCGGATACAAGTAAATCACACAAAGCTAGGAATGAAGTGGGGGGCGGTGGGTTTAGGGGGTACTCCCCTCCCAAAAAAGCTGTCCTGCTGGCACATTAAGTAACGCGGTCAGCTTACTTTCTCAATATGAGTAAAATGAGTGAAACTCATGGCCGTCGCTCACCGCTGTCTGGTATTTATGTACGTATAAAAAAAAAAAAAAAACATACACAAACTTTCAGAGAGAACAAGGCGGGATGTAATGCTAGTTGTCGGTTCAAATGTTGGGTCGGTTTTTGTCTAAAAATCTAGTTTTTTACACCCCCTGTTCTGCGGAATCGAGTGCCCAAACAAAGCAGCCTACATGCACGTCAGCGGTTCTCTTTTTAGCAGGGGACAGAAATATTTTCATTGCAAATCCTGCACTTTTGAGCAGAGAATAACAGACGATGCCGTGCGAGTGGCACCCTCTCCTGGTCAACATATGTAATTGCAACTGAGCTTCACAATCGAGAGAGGCAATACGGCAGGCCTATCAGTTGCTTACATTCACCCGAGAATCGTAAGATATCCACCTCATTTTACAAATAAAGAGTGGCAACAAACCCTGCCCTTACCGAGTACCGACATACATTGTGTGTGTGCTCCCGCGACCTGCGTGCAGATTTCAGCGTGCATGCAAAACTAGGGAATACACAGTGCAGAACAAACGCTTTCACTTACCAGAAACCCCCCAGACCCCCCCCCCCAACACCAGAAAAAAATGTCTAAATTTGTCGCTAGTCTGCTTTGAGAACATATGCCACCAAGGGGGGTTTGAAATGTCTCCAGATCTTCTGTCTGGTCACGTTTGGAGGAGATAAGGTGCAGATCTTGTCGCCATATCAACAAATCAGACGCACGCAGGCTGTCTCCTTGTTCAACTTGTTTTTTATTGTAGCTCCAAAGTCCACTTCTGTTTACAGACGCACTTCGGTGCCAGTGGAACGTGCAGGTCACAGTTCATGTTGAGGACATTATCATACAAAAAGTTCTGGTCATCTCCCTGGTGATGTGCGAGTACTGAACGAGCGGTTTGTTTCACTGAATCTTGAACCCGTTCGTGATGGGTACCCGATTATTCTTGTTCTACACGTGCGAGTTTGAGCACATTTTTTTTTTGTACAACTTCATTTAAAAGGCCAAGATAATTGTGAGTAGATTAGTAACAAATGACAAACGCATCAGAGGCGGATAGGTCTTCAAGAAGAGCAGAATCCGCAAAATAGGTGCAACTGTCTACAAAAATAAACATCTTGAATCTTTAGTCTGTCCTTCTTGCGCAGTGCATTCAAACTTGATGAATGCCGCAAACCAGATTGGCGGGCACCGAAACATCTGCAGAAAGACGAGGGCACATTAAGTGGTGTTTAGAGAAGATGCTGTCGGAGTCGGAGGAAAGGGTCCCATACCTATTTTGGAAGGCTTTGGGAGGTTCAGATTGTTCATGATGTCCACAAACTCCTCCAAGCTCTTGGTCAGGCGAGGGTTAAACATGCGCTCCTCATTCACAGTAGACACCGTCTGTCCTGGAGTATTGATAAATGTAGCAGAAACTCATCAATCCAAAACATGATGCTGCATTTTTTTCAGGAATCATTCAAGAGGAAATGTTGATTCAGCAAACCTAAGTAGTCATGTGCTGGGTAGATCAGGCACTGGTCGGGCAGGGTGAAGATCTTCTCATGAACTGAGCTGTAGAGCTTTTTAGCACAACCTGATGCAGACAGAAAAAGGTTGCCTTGATCCAGTCCTCGAACATCACAATGCTTGACTTAGCTGTTCTATATAAAACGACTATTTCACATATTTTTGCTTTTTCTTTTGCAAAGTCCAATCGTTATACTGGCCGGCACATTTTTCTCTAGAATCCCTTGACAGTCTTGAGATTTCCTTGTACCCTGCACAGATCAAGACACCCTGTGCCAGATGCAGCAAAGCAGCCCCAGAACATAACAGAGCCTCCACCATGTTTCACTGTAGGGACAGTGTTCTTTTCTTGATATGCTTCATTTTCTCCGTCTGTGAACATAGAGCTGATGTGCCTTGGCAAAAAGTTCCATTTTAGTCTCATGTGTGCATAGGACCTTCTCCCAGAAGCTTTGTGGCTTGTCAAGATGTAGTTTGGCAAATTCCAATCTTGCTTATTTTATTATTTGTTTTCAACGATGGTGACTACCTGTAGCCCTATACATAGGCCTATTGCCTGATTAAACGATTGTAGACACCTATGATGCTAATTAGTAGACATCCCTGGATTAACATTATTATCACGTGATTTTCAGTCTTTTCCAGGGGTACCATCATTTTTGTCCGGGTCTGTTTCATGAGTTTATTTAATCATTTTGTGGAAAAGCAGTGCCTGACATTCACTGGTTACATTTAATAGAATTTTTTATTTATTATTACTTTTGTCAGATTCAAGTTCTTTCAGCGACTGTTTTTTTTTCATTAGCCAAAGGGTACCAACAAAACTGTTGCGAACAGCAAAGTTCTTTACCACTCTGTACTTGACATGTTTGTTCACGTACACAGCCACGCTTGTTGATCCTGTTGGTGCAGTTCTTTTCATAACCAGTTCCAGAGTTCCACATCCATGCCGTTGTCAGCATGAATCCAAGTCTCTGAGATTACCATTACTGTTGATTCAAATACTGTCTGTTGTTGTTATAATTATGTGTTGCCGATGTTGAGGTCATTATTGTATTATTCCTACGGTCTGTCTTTTCTCCAATTCCAGTTGTTTGTGGTCTGTAAAACAAAAGGTTTCCAATTGTAGATCGTCCTGTCCTGTTTTGTGTCATTAAATGTGGACAAATGGGTTTGTGAATCCAGTGTTTCTGGTCGATCAACCAGCATGCTGATGATATCAAACACGACTGAATCGTTCTTGTTTGTTATTTGTTTTCCTTTTCCACTTTGTTTTTGGAGGTATGATCTTTAGTATTTTTCCAGGTCTAACGACATTACTTTGAAGGAAGCCACTGGTCCTCCATTTAAATGTATGTACATTTTGCAGTTGGTGCTCAAAGTGCCGTGGATCTTTCCCTGCTTCCTCAAATCACGCGGTTTCTTGGCAATTACAGCGTTACGCTTTGTCAGATGCTAATGTATAAACATTTTATTCCTTCCAGCTCGTTTCTTTCTTTCAGCAGTGCGGTTTCGAATTTCTTGTTGGTGAACTTGACAATGACGACAGGTTTCTGCCATACAGTGGGATGCAAGTATCCATGGTGTGGATGTCTACGTCCACCCTTTTGGAGTTTGGTTCTTCCCTGATCCTGACTGCCTTGCCATACGTCCTTGGTTGAATCTGACTCCCCGTCACAATCACATCATTTAGTCTTGCATTCTGATCCACGCAGTCTTTTGTGTTCTTCAGTTGCTCACTGATTTTCTCTCTCGCTTCATTATCTTGTTTGAGAGCGGCATGAGTAGCGTGCTAGCTAGTCACCGGGAAAGATTTTTAACACATCAGTAAGACATATGTCCATTACAGCGATCTGACTGGTCTTACTTATGTATTGTGTAAAATTAAGAAAGAAACGACATCAAATTAAAAGCACTAAACGAATGCAGACCAACCAGTACCAGCCTCGGACTTGTGCACCCAACAAATATAAACATTAGCGCTCAATAAGGTCATCAAATCTTGCCTTCTAATGTAAGAATCATGACTACATCGACAAATGTAATCGCATCGGATACTATTGTTTGTATATCGTTTTAGAATCGCATATGAAGCCGTGTATTGATATGCATATGGAATCATTTACCACAAAGAGATTCACATCCCTTTGTGTCATAAATAAAAACTTATTTCTGTCTGCGATTAATCATGAGTTAACTATGGACAAAAGTGTTGATTGTGACGAAATATTTGACTCCATTGACGGCCCTAGTTCCCATCCGATATGGCCTGTTTATGGATGAAAACAGGTACTGTCCACCTTGCTGGAAGTCTGTCCTGCCGCAACCTCGGATGAGCAAAGCGTCCCCGGTGAAAGCCATGCGCTGGTCGTGCGTCACCAGCGTCACACAGCCGTCAGTGTGTCCCGGCGTTTCTCTCACGATCAGATACTGCCAGTAATATAATAACGATCACACTTCTGTTCTTCTGCACCTCCCATGTGTTCCGTTTAAGTCACTTACATGTTTCCCAAAGGCGATAGTGTCTCCGTCTGACAGGAGGATATCTGCAGAGGCGCCACTGAATTTTGAGATGGCACTCTTGAGCCTGGCCAACCTTGTCTTCATCAGCCCCGTGCTGGTGATGTGGTCGGCATGGCAGTGGGTGTTGACTGGAAACACAGCAACACAAGGATTATTCAGCGTCCTTTCTGTTGACGTTGTACCTGCGCCTCCAGGAAAAGCTTTAGAGCAAAAGTCGAAGTGGACCTGCTACTTGTAGACGGAGCCCCAGTTCACGCACGAGCTTCAGGTCTCTGTCGATGGTCTCCAGTACGGGGTCGATGAGAACGGCGTCCTTGGTCTCGCTGTCAGCCAGCAGGTAAGTGTAGGTGCTGCTCTGTGATTCAAACAGCTTCACCCAGAAGGGTGGGATTCATCGTTACTAATTCATCATTAAAATGATATTTTGAGCATAGTGGTTAGCACAGATGGGGGATCTGCCTTTGAACTAGTGACTGAGTTGAAACATTTCTATGAGGCGTTTGCATGCAGGGTCACTATAGAATATGGATGGATGAACACGTGGGTATGTTTCCACTGCTTGCAGGTGAATGATGTGGGGAAACATCTCCCAGTATGATGAGCCCTACTGCAAACTCCAACAATATAACTATATTTTTAAACCCATGCTTTTCTGAGAGCCATCCATGCATCCATTTTCTTCCGCTTATCCGAGGTCGGGTCGGGGGGCAGCCGCCTAAACAGGGAAACACAGTTGTCTCTCTCCTCGGCCACTTCGTCCAGCACTTCCCGGCGGATGCTGAAGCGTTCCCAGACCAGCTGAAAGACAGTCTCTCCAGCGTGTCCTGGGTCTTCCCTGAGGCCTCCTACCGGTTGAACGTGCCCTGAACACCTCCCCAGGAAGGCGTTCAGGAGGCATCCTAACCAGATGCCCGAGCACCTCATCTGGCTCCTTTCAATGCGGAGGAGCAGCGGTTCTACTCCGAGTCTCTCCCGGATGACAGTGCTTCTCACCCTATCTTTAAGGAAGAGCCCAGCCACCCTCACTCGTGAACAAGACCCCGATGTATTTAAACTCCTCCACTTGAGGCAGGACCTCATCCCCGACCCGGAGATGGCACTCCACCCTTTCCCGGGCAAGAACCATGGACTCCGATTTGGAGGTGTGAATCTCATCCCAGCCGCGAACCGATCCAGTGAGAGTTGAAGGTCACGGCTCGATGAAGCCAACAGGACCACATCAACTGCAAAAAGCAGAGACCGAATCCTGCGGCCACCAAACTGAAACCCCTCAACGCCCCGGCTGCGCCTAGAAATTCTGTCCATGAAAGTAGTGAACAGAATCGGTGACAAAGGCCAGCCCTGGCGGAGTCCAACCCTCACTGGAAACGGGTCGACTTATTGCGGACAATGCGAACCAAACTCTGGCATCGGTCATACAGGAAACAAAGCGCCTGGATTAGGTGGTCCAATACCCCATATTCCCGGAGCACTCCCCACAGTATTCCCCGAGAAACACGGTTGAATGCCTTCTCCAAGTCACAAAACACATGTAGACTGGTTGGGCAAACTCCCATGCACCCTCAAAGAACCTGTCGAGAGTACAGAGTTGTTCCACAGTTCCACGACCAGGACGAAAACCACACTGCTCCTACTGAATCCGGGATTTGACTATCCGGTTGATCCTCCTCTCCAGAACCCCTGAATAGACCTTACTGGGAAGGCTGAGGAGTGTGAACCCACGATAGTTAGAACACACCCTCCGGTCCCCCTTCTTGAAAAGGGTGACCACCACCCCGGTCTGCCAGTCCAGGGGCACCGACCCGGATGTCCACGTGATGCTGCAGAGTCGTGTCAACCAAGGCACGCCCACAGCATCCAGGGCCTTAAGAAACTCCGGGCGGAGCTCATCCACCCCGGCGGCCTTGCCACCAAGGAGCTTTTTACCCACCTCGGAAACCTCAGCACCAGAGATAGGGGAACCCGCCTCAGTGTCCCCGGGCACTGCTTCCATGTTGGAAGACGTGTCAGTGGGATTGAGGTCTTCAAAGTATTCCCTCCACCGGTCCACAACATCTCGTGTTGAGGTCAACAGCACACCGTCCCCACCATACACGATGTTGATTGTGCACTGCTTCCCCTTCCTGATACGGCGGAAGGTGGTCCAGAATGTCTTTGAAGCCATCCGGAAGTCGTTTTCCATGGCCTCTCCGGAGTCCTCCCACGTCCGGGTTTTTGCCTCAGTGACTGCCAGAGCCGCAGAGCGCTTGGCCTGAGTGCGTCAATTAAAAATGTTGTTTTAAGTGCACTGCCACTACAGCCGCCACTTTCACAAACAAGTGGGGGAATGAAAACTGAAAAGGTGCACGGCAGGGTTTGCACCGAGCCTTCACGATAAACCCACGACCCTAAGTTAACCACTGTTGCCATCTTTTCAGTAAGAAGTAGCTGGTTGTCCTAGAAGATGCCTAATTTGCTTATGAAAAAAGCATAACCACGTAGGACAGACACAGAAGCACCTTAATTACGTTTAGACCTACAAATGAACTTGATTCTCGGCAAAGTTCTCACATCTCATGTTGGCTATTTTATGTAAATGCACAGCAATAACAGGATGCTGTGTTTATTCCGTTGCTCGTTAGCGCCCTCTTCTGGCCAGTACATGTAACAGCACCTGAGTCCAATACAGAATTGCAAGATCACCCACTTCCTTTAAAAAAAATAAAGGAATAGTAGAAATAGCCTGTCGATCAAATCTAAACGAGTCGTAATTTTTAAACACTAGCGACGAAAGCCCTAAACTGGCCACACAGGAGCTGATTGCTAAGCTAACGACAAACAACAGCGCTAGCTTAGCGGCGACCGGAAAGGAAAGGGTATCTGGTACGACACGCAAGCATAACACAAGCCATCATATCCGAACTCTTACGTCATAACGACGTCCCTACACTTCTACGTCACCTGTCTGAAGAGCAGCCCTTCGTTCTGTTGCGTCCCGGAGGAGTACCACCGTCCGCAATCCCCTCCTTGCTGGGCTGTGTGGCTTGGCACGCTCGCACACACTCGCCCTTCCTGGGCCGCCATGGTGTTCGAACCCTCGGTGTGCCTACCGAAGCCAAGCCCGAGCGACAGGGACCGATGGGCGGCTTTCGCCCTTGATATCGCCGCCCTCATCTTTGCCCTTCTTCCGGGAGCGCGCTTCCCACGTTTCAGTAAGAAAAGTAGCTATTGGCTGGCTGGATGACGTCGTCGTCTCATTTGCATACGGAGTCAACTGCTGTAGGAAAAAAGCATCGCCTCATAAAGCAGACACAATTACAACACGTTTAGAACTACAACTGGATTATTTCAATCATCAAATCGTCGTCATTTCATTACAATCTAATATTTCATCTTTATGTTTACTTTGTTGGATTCAATGAAACTATAGAATGAGGTTAAGCGGCATTGAAAATGAAGGAATGGCTCACATAACGGAGGTAATATCTACTACTTAGATTTACCCGGAAAATGATGGGATAATACGGTTTCCCAACGAGGAGTAGCAATATACTGACAATAGAAACACTCCCTCCTCTTCTATCCAGGCTTAGGGAACATTTGCACATCAAGTTTGTGCTCAGTGAGGACATCAGAACCCAAGTGCTTTCACTTACCAGAAAACTCCCCGAAGGTGCCAGAAGAAAGTGGCTACATTTGTCGCTACTCGCCTTTGGACGATGCCATCAGGGAGGGGTTGGAATGTCGGCTGTCCCCGTCACGGGTCTTGCCGCTTTATCGACAGATCAGACTCACGCAGGCTGCCTGCCTGTTCAACTTCTTTATTTTAGCTTCAAAGTTCACTTTTGTCTTCAGACACGCCCCGGAGCCTCGCAGTTTATCGTTATGATTCCACATAAGAAAGAGTCCAGGTAAGGGATTAGTAGCAAACACGTAGCTGATACATGCTTTTGTCTTCAACTGATTTACCAGTCCGGTCACCTCAGACTATTGAACGAGTCGTTCAAAACAAACTCAAGTGTTTCACCGAATCTTGAACCAATTCGAGCGCTAGCAAAGGCACAAGCGCTCTGTGTCGTGTGATTCCAGGGGACCGAGTACCCGGTTGACACACACTCTGTGACAAATGATCCGAGTGAAGTGACTACCCGGTTCACAACTTGTTGCACGTGTGTGACTCTTTGGCACATGAGCTCGCTGAATCGAGTACCCGTTTTAATTCAGCGAGTGACTCGTGAGAAATGGAGTCGGGAACAAAAGCGAGTTTTTGTCTGCTGCAGCAGTGGGCTGTTTTTGCTGGTACAAACGATAAAGTGTAACTTGCAAAACCAACAAAAGACGGTGGAAAAAAGGTGTCATTTTGTAAGAAAAAAGTCCTAATATTGAGAGAAAAAGGGTTACATAACAAGAAAAAAGTTGGGACATTATGGGTGTGAGGGAAAAGGCAGCGTGGTAGGAGTAGGAAAGACACCTCCCTCTTGCTTCAGGCAACAATTGATGGAGTTGATTTATCAAGGATGTATTTCCCGTCTTTAAAAGTTACTCACCACTTACCAGCTACACAAACTGCACACGCTGGAGCCGATATGAATATGAAAGTATGTCGTGGCGTTGATCTTCTATACCGGGGTGCCAACAGAATTCTACCAAAGACAACAGCGGCTATGCTTTCACCGTCGAAGCTTTATTGCGGCATTTTGCACGACACGACGGGTACTACTCTACTGTACTGCATCACAAAGCTTACTTTGTCATCTTTGGGTATTTGCTACTCCTAAGGTCCTGGCTCAGCTGAGTTGTGAGGCGGGGTCCGTCACAGCTGTAGTGGCCTCTTTCAAGCTGTCCATGTTGTCCTGCTGAAGAAACCAAGTGCAGGTGCAGCGAGGACTACACGAGGGTAAAAGAATGGGTTTTAGGTGGTTTAGCCGTACCTCCAGATGCTGTCCCACCCAGCCAATCAGCTGGGTCACTCTGCTGTAGACGCCTGGCTTGTTCTGCCTTCCGCATCCCTCGCCCCAGCTCACCACGCCCGCCAGCCTCCAGTCCCCACCGGCCGTCTCGCACACCAGGGGACCCCCGCTGTCGCCCTGACCACATCGTCACTTTTCCATCACAGCGTTTCATAGCATGTTGATCCGTGAGGTGAGGCCTCCTACCTGGCAGGAATCCACGCCTCCTTCCAAGGAGCCGGCACAAATCATCCGAGGGGTTAAATTCACGCCGTAGATGCTCGGTTGGGAGCAGACGGACTGCGCTATCACCTTCACCTGCGCTTGTCTGAGATCATCCGACACAAAACCTGACAACACAGCACAGCTTCCACTAGACCTCCCTGAATCCTGAATCTTCGCCCGAGCAGAACATTGTGGACGATTGAATGCTTCAACCTCACAAATATACCAAAAAAAAACCAGAGTGTCCCGATATTTATACACACCTCCTTCGCGGGCGTATCCCCAGCCCGTGATCCAACATGGCGCCCCAGGAAGAAAGGAATCATTTGCACTCGGCAAACAGACCGGTCGCGCCCCATCTAAAAAACCCAAAAAGTAGAATATGAAGTGGAGCAGCATCATCTCACACAGCCAAACTCCTCTATCACGCTAATGAAGCTAGAAAGGCTATGGGGTCGGGGGCTGTAGTGAATGGTGGGGTCTGCCGGCTGCTGGTTTCGCCTTCTCGGCTCGTGGCTTGTGGGTGCAGTGCTCCCTCTCAGTGATGTGCTGCACTGGCGGGTGTCAGCTGGTGTGGCGTGGCGGGCTACCCTGCTCCTAGTTAGTCGGCTTTCCACCCTTGTCTGCCTTGCTATGGTCGCCCTGCCTTTGGGGGAGAGAGGGGGGGTAGGCTCCCTAGCGATCTGGCTCGGGATCTGGGGTCTGTGCAGGGTGTCTCAACGCGGTCTCTGGGTGTCGGGTGGGGGAGCCGCAGGGTTAGTATGTTGGTGTGCGTGTTTTTTATGTTGTATATTTTTTATGTATTTATTGTTTTTATTTAGTATTTAATGGCTACATTGGGGTTGGCTCCGTGGGGGACGGGTGCTGGGTGTTTAGCCTCTGTAGGGTGGGAGATGTTGCCTCCTCTGCCCCTGGGCAAGAAGGGCTGGACTCCGCTCCTGTGTGCTGGGGGATATGGGGGGGGCTGTTGCTTCCGGGGTATGGGTGGGCTACTTTCCGGCTGGTGGGTATTAAAAACAGTAAGCGCCCATAGAGTTTGTTTGACTCGACAAAGAACATATCTACAGCCGGTCAGGGTTACAACCTCCTGGAGAGGCTGTGCTGTTTTTTTATTCACACATACCACTCATGTCCATGTGGATTATGGTCCTCAGCAGGCCCACGTCGTAGTCGTTGTCACGACTGTTGAAGCGGGGGTGGTAGAGGATCCGCACGGCTCTGTAGCGTCTCCCTTGAGAGGCGTCGGCGATGTTGAGCGTGGACACCACCGCCAGCCAGTCGGCCACCTGGAGCATGTCGTTCCTGCGGTGGCAACACGGTCAGTGGGCTTTTTCGCCTTCCTTCTCATAGGCTGGTTATATTTCATACAGAGTGGTGCAGAGCCTCTTCCTGCTGTATGGGGCAGATGAAACTCTGCCGCATGTTGCCATGGAACCAACCAAACGACCTCTAACTCATGAAAATGCATGATATACTGGATAAGAAGCAGACTTCCACAGAAAATTAAAGCACCTGCTTTAATGACCGGCTGGGAAGAACATCTGAAGTGGCCCTCCATGGCACGAGTTTGAGATCCCTACTCTATAGTGTTTATTTATTCTATGAAAACGTCTTACTCTGCAAAGCAGTGAGCCGCAGTGACCACCCAGCGTGGGGAGATGATTGCCCCTCCGCACACGTGCTGGCCTCTCCAGTGCAAGCTGGCCTGCCAACCCCACATGCCGGACACAGTCACCAACGTCCCCCCGACGATGCGCCTGCCGTCCCTGGGAAAGCCTGAGCATTCTGGGAAAACTGTGAAGAAAGTTAAATATATACTGTACATACTAAACTGGAACAGATGTAAGGGATGATATTATTTGTGTTTGTACCCGCAGGGATGCTCACTGTGTGACTGGCGGGGCTCTTTGACACGAAGGGCTGCTGAGTGGCAGCGCTGCAGTTGCCCTGTAGGCCACACGGGGACGACGAGTCCTTTAACTCCGCCGGGAAGAGTAAGAACTTGACCAGGAGAGCGGCAGTGATGAGCACTTTGATGGTGACGGAGATGCTCACAATCAGCACAATCACCTCACGATAGAAACACGCCGGAGAATCTAAAAACACAAACACCCACAAGGACATCTGGCAACAGCTCTGATCCCTCCAGCGTACTCTAGGTCTGCCCTAAGCATTCTCACGACTGGGCATCTGGGAGGCATCCGGACTGGATTCCCCAGCAGCCTCAACAGCCTCCTCTTGATATGAAGGAGCGACGGCTCTACTCTGAGCTCTTCCCAGATTACCGAGTCCAGCCACCCTACGGAGGAAACTCGTTTCCGCCGCTTGTATATCCGTGGTCTCGTTCTTTCGCTCGTGACCATAGGTGAGGGTGGGAACATAGATGGAGAGCTTTGCCTTCACCATAACAACCTGGCACAGCGACTGCATTACTGTAGACGCTGCACCGATCCACCCATCGACCTCACGCTCCAACCTTCCCTCAGTCGTGAACAAGACCCAAGACAAGGTGATACTTCGCTCCAAAAACCACTGTCTGAGATGCATGGCCTTCACTCCATTTGGAGGTGCTGAGTCTCTACCCAGAAGCTTCACGCTTCACAAACCGGACCAGTGAACGCTGAAGGTCACAGCCTGAAGAGGTCCCAAATCCCACAAGCTGAAACCTCTCAATGCCTCGGCTGCCCCTAGAAAGTCTGTTAGCTTTGGCGGAGGTCAACATTCATGTGAACCGGGTTCCTGTTCCGACTGTATATGGACCGAATAGCATCTCGCAACACGGCACCAATCTCGTACGCTCAGAGGACCACCCACAGGACAATAGGAAGGACGCGTTTGAATGTCTTTTCAAGTCCACAAAGCACACGTAGGCCGGCTGGGCAAAGTCCCATGTACCCCCTAGTACCCTTGCAGAGGTGTAGAGCTGGTCCAGTGTTCCACATCCAAGACAAAAAACGCATTGCACTTCCTGTAGCTGAGGTTGGACTAACAGGCGTACCCTTCACTCCAGGACCCTGGAATAGACATTCACAGGAAGACTGAAGAGTTTGATCGCCCTACAGTTGTAACACACCCACCGCTCACGCTTCTTAAAAAGCGGGCCCACCAGCAGAGTACTGTTCTCAACTTTTATGCAAGGAGGCTCCGAATTTGGCCCATTTGGACTCAATATCCTTCTCCTACCCCGGAATGCAGGAGAAGCGCTGCCGGAGATGAGAGTTGAAGACTCGACGAACGGGAGACTGTGCCAGACGTTCCCAGCACACCCTCACTACATGTTTGGGTTTTCCAGGTCTGTTTGACATTCTCCCCCGCCATCTAACCCAACTCATCACCAGGTGGTGAGCAGTTGACTTCTCAGCCCCTCTCTTCACCCGCATTCTAGAACATGCGGACCCAGGTCTGATGATACAACTACAAAGTCCATCCTAAGTGCACCTGAGGACATCCTTATGTTTGAAAATGGTGTTTGTTATGTACAAACTCTGGTTCTCACAGAAGTCCAGTAACATCACACCGCAGGGTTTCAGATCGGGCAGGTCGTTCCTCCGAATCGCGCCACTCCAGGTCACACTGTCATTGCACACATGGGCATGAACTCTCCCAGTAGAACTATGAAATCACCAGATGGAGTGACTCCAAGAAGGCTGGGTACTCTGAGCCGCCGTTTGGTCAGGACCCTTTCCCCAACCCGAAGGTGTAGGGAAATGACCTCCATGTTCACTGGGAATGACTCCAACACAGAGTACCGAGCCATGAGGCCTATTAATAAGCCCACACCAGCTTGCAGCAACTCCGGAGTAGAACAAGGTCCAGCCTCACTTGAGTGTGGATCCAGAACCCAGACTGTGAGTCGAGCTGAGTCTTTGTCTCAACCTCTTGAACGAGCTGGGGCTTCTTCCCCACCAGAGAAGTGACTTCCCAAGAACCAGATTTGGCCACCAAAGACCAGGTTGGTCTTTCCTCTTTGCTTTGTTAGAAGCCAGCAAAAAAAACTTGTTCAAAAGCATTAGGAAATTAGGAAGACACTTGGACTCACCCAGTTTATAAACAACATGACGACGTGTGCCGGATTACGCGCTAACTGGAAAATGTACATAAACCGAGGCAAAAGTTTAAGGGGTCTGTTTGATAGCCTAGTTATCTTAGCTTATTGTAGTCATCTCATTTTAGCCCGGCCTAGGCTTAAACAAACAAAGAGCAATAAAAACATACCTGCTGATTGATCAGGGTGGTCTTTGGTTAGCATGATTGCTACCGATCCACCTTCCTGTCTCTCCCGATGATCACTCAATGCAGAGCCCTCACCTTTGACCCCTGACAAGGCGGGTGCTCGTGTTGCTGGAGGCGATGCGGGGGCACACTGAGGCGCCGCCACGGCCACAGTGGGCGGGACTAGACAGGAGATGCTCTTCAATTCCGTAGAACGTGATGATGATGATGATAAGCGGTGTTGAATGGATGGGTAGAGCGATGAGAATCCTGTTGGGGCAACACCGGGACTTCCTGTTTGAACCCGCAGGTCCATGATGGCGTGTTCTCTTTCGAACGTCCGGGGTGTTTTAGTAGTTTGACAGATCTTAGCTTCTTTTTACACTTGTCAGATGCTCTCGCTAGTCCAACTGGTTCCACGAGTCCTCCTGGCCTTCGAGTGCGTAAATCACGCAGGGGCTGACGTCGACGGAGTCTACCGTCATCTCTTACTCCTCACTTTGCACTCCGCCCGGCCCCGCGTTGCGTTCAGGTGAGGCCATTGGCAGCCGGAGAGGTCGTGATGAAATATGCATGCAGGTAATTGTACGCCAGGGCCCGGCAGTTATCAGCAGGGAGGTAAGGTGATGCACACCTTCATGCCGCGCCCCTACCCGGTTCCAAACACCCCCATGGAGTATTCACATGCTCATATTGCAGTATTTACATTGTCATACTTGCAGCATCCAATCAAATAAATTGGCCAGGAACGAGTTGCCAGGCAGAACATGAAAATGTTTCAAAGTGAACTCCCTTTACACCTCACTGAACACACACGGACCCCCCCCCTCTCTCCCCTCCCAACACACACACACAGGGCTGTCCAAACACCTCAATTTTGATTGGTCTAAAAGTACAAAAATAAATGCAATGTTTTTATTTATAATTTTAACTAATTACTATAACTTTTTATCTCATAATTTCCACTTGGCCTTTTATCTCATGTATGAAATTTTTTTGTTATGACTTTTTAATTTCATAATTAGGACTTTTTATCCTATAATTATGACTTTTTAATTTCATAATTATGACTTTTTATCCTATAATTATGACTTTTTAATTTCATAATTATGACTTTTTATCTCATAATTTCGACTTGACCTTTTATCTTCTGAGTATTTATCCCATAAGTATGACTTAGTCATAATTTTGACCTTTTATGTCACAATTAGGACTAGCATTTGGATGTTTTTTCTTTCTCAGGCGGAAAGGCGTTTCCAGAGAACTGGTTTCCAAAATAAAAACTGTGGACAGCAAATATCCATTCCTATTTCGACGCGGAGAGGGAGAATGTTGACGTGTTCCTCACAGCAGTGGCTGGAGAGTCCATAAAGGCCAAAGTGGAGAACATGAAACCAGTCAGCAAGCCATTTGCCGACGAGTCCGCGCTCCCGACGGACGTCTTTCCTCACGCCCTTGTGTTGTCCTCAGCAGAGCAGGATCTTGATGAAGGCTCTGCGGAACTCAACATTGAAGGTGGTGTAGATGACGGGGTTGACGGCGCTGTTCAGGTAGCCCAGCCACGTGACGGCGCTGTAGAGCGCCGGCGAGATGCAGCAGCTGCTGCAGTGAGCTTTGAGCACGTGGGTCAGGAAGAAGGGCAGCCAGCAGATGATGAAGACACCTTGGACACCACCAACATCGCCACAGATTCACTTTGCATAGAATTTCAACATTTATGGAACTGTAGCTTGAATTCAAAATGTTTGTGACCTTTTTTTATATTGAATTCATCCTTTGGAATAATTTCCATCCATGTGAACATGAAGTCACCAGCAACATCACAACAGACGTAAGATGAAGCACATAGTAAATGAAGTATATTTGCGTGCATATTTTTAGGAGAACACACAAAATGCGACACAGCATGTGAAGAACTTTCCACCGCTGAAAGAAAGAACTTTGGCACGACATCCCATCCAGAAGAGACGTGGAAGGAGGCTACACCACCGACTTTCTCTCACATTTTTGACCTTTTAGCTCGGAATTTCCACCTTCAGGATTTTGCCTTCGTCTCATGGCGACATTTTATCCTATAATTTTGACGTATCTCATTGTTGCTTGTAATCGCATAATTTGGATTTTACTATCTCAAAATTCCAGCGTTTTATCTCAAGTTCGACAATTGTCATAATTTTGCCTTTATCAAATAATTTTGCCTTTACGCCTCGGAATTGTCACTTTATAACCTTGTGACTTATGTCATCATTCTGACTTTTTCATCTCATAAATTCAACATTGTCGCTCGTAGTTTGGATTTTTTGTTGTATGCCTGACTTTTTTCTCATCATGACTTTAAATCAGAATTTATAACATAATATTGACTTTTTAGCCCTTAATTTTGACTTCATAATTTTCCCGCGACCCTAACGAGGTTAAGCGGTATAGAAAATGAATGAATGACATAATTTTGATTTATGTCATAATTTCGACTTTTAGTACATAATGCTAACTTCTTATTATAATTTTTGAATCCCATCATTTTAACTTTTTATGTCATAATTGATTTCTTGTATCATAATTTACCATTTTTGATTCTTTTAGTGGCAGAAAGGGGCATTGGAAAACTTGTAAAAGTTGGAAGTGATGAATTTTAGCTTTAGACAAATAAAGTGTCGATGAATTTTTAAAATGACATAGTTTGAGTGACACCTAGTCAAGTGTGTGCTGATTGGCTTGCGTGTGTGTGTGTGTGTGTGTGTGCATCCTTACCAAGCACAATGGCAAGCATCTGCGTGGCCTTCCTTTCCTTCTGCTGCAACATCCTCCCCCTCACTTTCTCCTTGGCGGCCCCCCACTTGTGCCGGCCCCCGCTGTGCTCCCGCCAACCCCCGCGGCCCCTCATGCCGGCCTCCACCGTCGGGGGGCGGGGCGTCAGGGCCGAGCGCGTCACAGCAGAAGGGAGGGCCGGGGCGGGCCCCACAGAGATGGACAGGGAGATCCTGGCCCGGCCGGGGTGCGAGGAGGTCTGGGGGCCGGGAGGCGGGGCCACGCTCTGCTCGGCCTGCGGTAAGAAGTGACCCGGTTCCTCGTCGAGGGGGTGCACCGCCGCCTCCTTGACCAGAGTCTGGGATAAAACGGATGAAAAATGGATGTACTTTTTCCAACATGTTCTATTCAATCAGCTTAGAGTTTGCCATGGGATGAACAGAACGTTTCGAGCTCGCCTCCAAGCTTTTCGGGAAGTTTCTAACGCCAGCGTCCACTCACCACTCGCTTGCGCTGGGGGGCGGCAGTGGAGGGCCTCAGGATGAGTGTGCACAGCTTCACGTCTTCCGGCTGCGTGCATCTATTCTATTGCACACACATGAATAACAGAATCCATTGGAAATGTACGCGATTCTTGCTTTGCCCGAGCACCGCCCCGCCACAAAGTCGCCCAGAAAACCCCCCATTAGATTTTGTGGCCTCCTGCCAACGACCAAACAAATCGGGCATGGCACGAAGCCTCCTCGGCGGAGGTTCTCCGCTTCTACCTTCCTGCGACGCCGGGCTGTGTCCGCCGTCTCAGCCCCGCCGATCCGGCGCGGCGGCCCGGTGCGTCTTCCCCGTTTGCGCAGCACCACGCAGATCTGCACGTACACCAGCAGCGTGACGATGAAGGGCACGTAGAAGGACGCCACCGACGAGTACACCACGAAGGCCGGGTCGGCGAAGCTGCACGTGGCGCCCTCGCGGCCAGCTGAGGAACAGAGAGCCAGGCGGGACATTACGACGGCAAACGACAAATTGGCGTCAGCTTGCCTGCGTCTACCCGTGTTGTTGAGCCCGAAAAGCAGCGGGCAGGAGATGGCGAAGGAGAGGAACCACACCACTGCGATCATCACTGCCACCCTCCTCCTGGAACTGTACCTGGTGTTGTACAGCATCGGCATGGCCACCGCCGTGTACCTGCCGCACACACACTGCTTATCTTCTTTTTGCACTTGCATATGTTTCGCCTAGCAACCAGCGACCGGACGACAAGGTGTCTCCTCACCACACAGTAAGCCAAAGTATTGCACTTCTCCAGCTATATAAAGCTACATCATAGTCCTAATAATCATAAGGCATAATCAGCATAATAGTATTAGGAAGCGCACCTGTCGATGCTGATGGCGCACAGGTTGAGGATGCTGGCGGTGCACATCATGACGTCCAGCGTGAGCAGAATGTCACAGTGGATGAGACTGAAGCGCCACTCTCCCACCACCTTCCACAATAAAACCTCTTTAGCTTTATCTACGACGCCTAAACAAAAGGACCCGGCGAATGTGCTATCAGAGTTACTCTTCATCCACCCTGTAATTTGGAAACATGAGTGTATATGGCATTTAAAGCCACTGCAGGAAGTACATTGTCCAGAAAAAAGACCAGGGAGTGCCAGCGTGTGAGTCGATGTTAACGTGTTTACATCCAATATGGTTTATTTCTTCTGAGTTTAGCCACTACAATCGGTAATAGGCGTGTAAAGGTGACTATAAGGGTGTTATTTCATGTCTTGAGTGCTCTAATAATGTATTTAGAAGATCAGAAACAGGTCTTCTATGCCATGACTAAATCCCATGACATGTTTAAATCCTAAGCATCCTGATTGGTCCACTAACGAGCCACTTAGAACGTTTAAAGTCACTCCCCAGGAGGTTGCCTACAGCCCCAGCAGTTAATAGCTATGTATTTGTGGGCCACGCACTCGGAGAAGATAGGAGACTAGAGGCTTTCAAGGGAGCATTCTCACACTTTGAGGCTGACTGACCTCCAGGTAGACCCCCCAGGGCATGACCAGGGTGGCGAGCAGCAGGTCTGACACGGCCAGCGACACAATGAGGTAGTTGGTGGTGGTCTGCAGGGCACGCTCCCGTGACACCGCCACGCACACCAACACGTTCCCGAACACCACGCAGAAGATGAGCAGCACCAGCAGCGCGGCGTAGAAGTTGTAAGGCGGCGAGGACGGCGACGGCACGCTGCCACAGGGTGGGGGTCCGGGGGAGGCGGAGGCAGGCTCTGCGGTGTCGTTGAGGGAAGTCATGACGCGTCTCCAGTGGACGTCATGAGACGGTGAGACTAAAAGAAAGGAAAAATAACTACTACTGCTAATAAATATATATGTATACATTTACTACAAATATTAAAATCATCATAATCATATTTTTCCGTTTTTTACATGCATTATTTAGCGGCACCCAGAAAACAACGGCGGGGCAAGTCTGGCCCCCGGCTTAAGTTTGACCCCGGTCATCTACTAGAACAAAAACTATTTTTAAAGCACCCAGAAAATGCCACCAACCCTTATTAAAATATAATTCATTCATTCATAATTAGGTAAACATATTTTAAAAAGTAAAAAATAGGAATAACACAGTGAATATGTGTTTGATGTTTAAAACGAATACTAAAACATCCATCCATTTTCTTCCGCTTATCCAAGGTCGGGTCGCAGGGAAGCCCAGAGGTCCCTCTCCCCGGCCACTTCGTCCAGCTCTTCCCGGCGGATGCCGAGGCGTTCCCAGGCCAGCTGAGGGACATAGTCTCTTCAACGTGTCCTGGGTCTTCCCCGAGGCCTCCTACCGGTTGGACGTGCCCTGAACACCTCCCCAGGAAGGCGTTCTGGAGGCATCCTAACCAGATGCCCGAGCCACCTCATCTGACTCCTCTCAATGGGGAGGAACAGCGGTTCTATTCCGAGTCTCTCTCGGATGACAGTGCTTCTCACCCTATCTCTAAGGGAGAGCCCAGCCACCCTGCGGAGAAAACTCATTTCGGCCGCTTGTACCCGCGATCTTGTCCTTTCGGTCACTACCCAAAGCTCATGAGCATAGGTGAGGGTAGGAACGTAGATCCACCGGTAAATCGAGAGCTTCTCCACGACAGACCGGTGCAGAGTCCGCATCACTGCAGACGCTCAACCAATCCGCCTGTCCATCTCGCGTTCCATCCTTCCATCACTCGTGAACAAGACCCCGAGGTACTTAAACTCCTCCACTTGAGGCAGGACCTACTAACACTAAAGGAATACTGAATATATAAAGTATATTATGTCAATTAAAGTACATTTTAGATGTGCATTATTTACAGGCTTTTGCAAGCCACAAGGAAGATTACGGCGTTTCGTGAATAGATACATTGGGCTCACCTGCGCATACTTCCACACTCAAGTCCAATCAAGGCAAAGTAAACGTGAGGAGTTTGGATAAGATTTAGTCCAAGGCAGCAGTGAGCAGGAAAAAAAACATCTTTAAGTATCTGATAAGCCAGGGACACCACCTCATTGGACTGAGCTCTGCTAAAAGAGTACTACTTTTGGTAGGAAAGGTTACTACCATAACTGCAATAATACAAGTAGAAATACTACTACACTATTGTTATGACGCAATGGCACAGATAAGCTCACAATATGGCACAACGGCTTGTTATTGTGCTATTATTATGTTACAGTCGATGGCATTAAGCCGTTCCAGCTCAAACCAAAACAGACTCTAACCAAAGCAAATTTTCCCATAGAAAATCATGTGAATCCCATTAATCCGTTCCAGACACCCACAAATGTTCACACAAAACAACTTTCTAAACAACAATTATAGTTTTAAAGCAGAGAACGATGCAGAAAAAAAACAAACAACCGCTGGCGGCTGAGATGTTGCAGAGGCATGCCCTATGTCTGCTGACGCGTGCTATGTCTAATTGCAGGTGACCTGGGCGGATGTTAACTGAGGTACAGCTGTAAAAACAAGTTAAGCGGGGCGGATGTTAACTGAGGTACAGCCGTAAAAACAAGCTAAGCGGGGCGGATGTTAACTGAGGTACAGCTGTATTGTGCTTTTTGCGAGATCACTGAAGCATAAAAAAAAGCTGGCTGTTCAAGTCTGGCGCTTGTCTATCCGAACAACTAGTGGCCAATGTGGAATACTACATTCACTAGTTGAATGCTGTTGTGATGACTTATACTCTATTTTTATTTTAGTTAGTCTGTTTAGTTTAGTTTTAGTCTGTCTGCGTGTGAACTCTGGTGCAGTGTGGTTCCCTTTGGACCCTAAAGGGTCTCCGGCACAACGTATCATCTTTGCTTAAATGTGCTTAATATGGGATTGTGTGTCATTTTAATGGTTGGATTGTTGAAAGTTAGCAAAAAATCACCGTGAAAAGATGTTTAGATAACATGTGTAACGCTAGTTTGCGGCCTTGTCGCTACCATGGAACAGTGTTCAAGACACATTATGTGAACAAGACATGACTTTCGCTGTTTACTGCCAACTTTGAAGTTGTTCTTCTTGTGTCTGTTTCCTGTGTAGGGGCGGCATAGCATCGCCAGAACCCACAACTATCTACTTCCAGAAGCTGTTTCTCTCTCACTCTTTCCCTCGCAAATTTACCGTTCGCTTGCAGAAAATCATTTTATCTCCAAAAGGGGGTGCACTGCAAAAAAGTTTGAGCTAATTGATGATGGATGAACAGCAACTTCCTCCAGCTCCTCCAGGTCCACCCCTACTGGATTGTGGACTACCTCACAAACCGCACACAGTATGTGAGGACCCTGGACGATGTGTCAGACACTGTTCTCTGCAGTGTCGGGGCCCCTACACTGCTGACTTCTCCCACCTGTCATCCTCCTGCCACCACAAAAGTTCTCTGAAAGTTCTCGCCATAGTTGGAGTTATCGCAGATGGGGACGACTGGTCGTACAGAGAACTGATTGAGGACCGGTGCCAGCTAAACCACCTTTTAATAAAGGCAAACAAGACTAAGGAACTAGTTGTGGACTGTCGTTGGTGCCACAACAACCCTCCATCACCGGTGAACATCCAGGGAAGGGACATTGAGATTGTGACATCTTATAAGTACATGGGTGTTCATCTGAACCATAAGCCGGACTGGACGGACAGCACAAACGCAGTCTACAAAAAAGGTCGGAGCGGACTCTACCTGATCAGGAGGCTGAGGTGCTTTGGGGCGCAGGGGTCACTCCTGAAGAGCTTCCATGACTGTTGTGGACTTTTTCTATGGTGTGGTCTGCTGGGGGAACAGCATCACAACAGCTGACGGGAAGAGGCTGGACAAAGTGATTAATAAAGCCAGCTCTGTCCTGGAATGTCCTCTGGAACAGGTGGTCCTCCATACTGAACAACATCTCCTACCCACTCCAACACACTCTCCCTGCACTAAGAAGCTCTATTAGCGACAGGGTGATCCATGGATGATTTGTGTGTGAAGGAGAGGTGTCGCAGGTCTTTCCTTCCTGCAGCTGTCAAGACTTTATAACAAGGACTGCTCCAAATCCCTTGCAATAACCGTGCAATAAACTGTGCAATAGCCGTGTAATTACCCTACAATAACTGTTCCATATGTACACCGCTGTAAACACTGTATACAACTTGTATATAATCAATATTACCTACTCTGCTCTTGTACTTTTGCTGCCTTAGGGTTGGGTTTGATCGACAACTGTCCTTTAACAATCACATCAAACATCGGGGCCAGACCGCCTTTTACAATCAACCAAACATCTCCAACCTCCACCCCTTTCCAACCCTCCCAGATGCAGAGAAACTTGTTAAAACTGGCGTTCATTGGGATCCCTGGCAAAGACAGCGTCAACATATCACCTCCGCCCTGAAATCACTGCATTGGCTTCTTGCCTCACCCCGGATCGACCGCAAACTCCTTCTGCTCAGCCATGAAGGCACCAACATCTACTCACTTGCCAACACAAGCAATGTAATGGATATTCACACATGCTAAACTATCCAATCAAACATCATAGCTTTGTCTTACAGTGTAATAATACGTCTCCTTAATAATGCATTCCATGGTGCAGAAGGTCAATAAAGATGAGCTGCAGGCCGGAAACAGCCCCTGGGCCACCCTTTGGAGACCACCTGCCTTACAGCCTTTCAGGACTTTGAGTGCTGAAATCTGTTTACTTTTATGTGCATGAAGATGCTGGGAACGCACAGCGGATGAGTGGGTAGCATGTTGGCCTCACAGTCAGGAGGTTCAGGGTTGGAATCTCCGTCGGGCACCTCTGTGCGGAGTTTGCATGTGTGTGAATTTTCTCCGGGTACTCCGCTTTCCTCCCACATTCCAAAAACATGCATGTTAGCTTCGTTGGCCGCTCTAAATTGTCCATTAGAGTGTGAATGTTTGTTTATCTATATGTGCCCTGCGATTGGCTGGCGACCGGTCCAGGGTATACCCCGCCTCCCGCCCAGAGCCAGCTGGGATAGGCTCCAGCATCCCCTCCACTCTAACAAGGATGAGCGGCAAGGAAAATGAATGAATGAACTTTCAAAAATCCAACAATATAGAACTTAGTTACAAACATGTTTAAGCAAAGTTGATCAATCATGTCAGGGAAGCGTCCGTGATGACGCCGTAGTGAGACTGTAGTGATTTCTAAGCGGGTGTTGCCTCAACCTCCACTCTACAATCATTTGTCCTTCTGCCACACACCTTTCACGTTATGCACACCGTGTGTGTGTGTGTGTGTGTGTGAGGGAAGGCAACGAGGTTATACATCAGCGTACAAAAGGAGCAATAGTAGGCACGCAGACATGAATACCGTTAATACAATCTCTGACTGCAGCTATGATTTCTTTGTTTTTACGAGGAGGAGCGAGATCAAGCTGGATTTCTTCTGCACCAATGACGCATTGAAGCAAAACATTCATCTCAGGGTAATAAAGTAGCTGCTGATGCGCAGCAAGATAGCGTTTCTTTCCCCGTACTCATACTGTATATTCCTATTGATGAGATATGCTTAAGTGGGATGGTATCATCTAGCAGTATTTGTACTTATTATTATACAGCAGGGGTGTCCCGGCGGCCATTTTCAGCCCACGGCCTTCAAAATGATGTTCATTTATCCATTACACCTATGCTCATGTCTCATCTTGCCTCCTCATATCTCCTCATGTCTCATCTTGCCTCCTCATATCTCCTCATGTCTCATCTTGCCTCCTCATATCTCCTCATGTCTCATCTAGCCTCCTCATATCTCCTCATGTCTCATCTTGCCTCCTCATATCTCCTCATGTCTCATCTTGCCTCCTCATATCTCCTCATGTCTCATCTTGCCTCCTCATATCTCCTCATGTCTCATCTTGCCTCCTCATATCTCCTCATGTCTCATCTTGCCTCCTCATATCTCCTCATGTCTCATCTTGCCTCCTCATATCTCCTCATGTCTCATCTTGCCTCCTCATATCTCCTAATGTCTCATCTAGCCTCCTCATATCTCCTCATGTCTCATCTAGCCTCCTCATATCTCCTCATGTCTCATCTAGCCTCCTCATATCTCCTCATGTCTCATATTGCATCCTCATATCTCCTCATGTCTCATATTGCATCCTCATATCTCCTGATGTCTCATCTTGTCTCCTCAAATCTCCTCATGTCTCATCTAGCCTCCTCATAGCTCCTCATGTCTCATATTGCATCCTCATATTTCTTTATGTCTTATCTCGTCTCCTCATATCTCCTCATGTCTCATCTTGTCTCCTCATGTCTCATCTTGTCTCCTCATATCTTCTCATGTCTCATCTTGTCTCCTCATATTTCCTCATGTCTCATTTAGCCTCCTCATATCTCCTCATGTCTCATATTGCATCCTCATATTCCTTCATGTCTCATCTTGCCTCCTCATATCTTCTCATGTCTCATCTTGTCTCCTCATATTTCCTCATGTCTCATTTAGCCTCCTCATATCTCCTCATGTCTCATATTGCATCCTCATATTTCTTCATGTCTCATCTTGCCTCCTCATATCTCCTCATGTCTCATATTGCATCCTCATATTTCTCCATGTCTTATCTTGTCTCCTCATATCTCCTCATGTCTCATCTTGTCTCCTCGTGAATTCTCTTGCTTTGTCATGTCTCATCTTGTCTCTTCCTATCTCCTAATGTCTCATCGTGCATCCTCATACATTCCCAGGTCTCATCAAGCCTCCCGATATTTCTTCATGTCTCATCTTGTCTCCTCATTTCTCCTCATGTCACATATTGCATCCTCAGGTCTCTTCCTGCATCCTCATATATTCTCAGGTCTCATCTAACCACTCGATATTTTTTTATGTCTCATCCTGCATCCTCGGGTCTCATCTTGTCTCCTCATATTTCTTCATGTCTCATCTTGTCTCCTCATATTTCTTTATGTCTCATCGTGTCTCCTCATGTTTCTTCATGTCTCATCTTGTCTCCTCATGTTTCTTCATGTCTCATCTTGTCTCCTCATGTTTCTTCATGTCTCATCTTGTCTCCTCAT
>QODF01000369.1:130458-201313 GCA_024372805.1 Oostethus manadensis
TTTCTTCGTGTCTCATCTTGTCTCCTCATTATTTCTTCGTGTCTCATCTAGCCTCCTCATATATTCTCAGGTCTCATCTAGCCTCCTCATATTTCTTCATGTCTCCTCCTGCCTGGTGGCATCTCCCACCGGCTCCACGAGGCCAAAGAATCCAAAGTCCAATTGTGTTTGCTGAGGGTCAGAAAGAAGGATGTGATGTCCCACAGCAGGACCATCAGCTTGCAAGCGGCTGCTCGGGTTTTTAATGAGCCCGCCAACACTCTCCAGTGCGAGCGACACGGTCGGGTGGACTGATTAGGAACTAGAAGGAAAGAGGCACAGCGTGTGCAAGGAGGGACAAGACTATTTGTAACGAACTACGCTGCTCTTCCTCACCTGCTGTGCAGCTCAGCTGTGATTGACACCACAGTGGAAACTCCAGCCTTGATTTTGGTTGACTTTCAAAGTGTTCCAATTTCAAAACATTTTCATGACACAACAGTTTGATGTGGAATACATTTGGTACAGCATCTGGGCCTTCACTGTGGACATGATGGGGTTTTTTTTTTTTTTGGTTTATTTTCGCAACGAGCCACTTTGTTCCACCGGGAAGGCGAGCCGGGCCCCATTGCTAATTGTGTGTTGCTGACGAGGGACCGGCCCCTCTGAGGGGATGCCATCAGCCACGCCAACATCTAATCCTCCCCACCCCCACAGATGAGCAACTGAATCCTGGGTAGATGATGACAAAAGGGGAACAGAATGGCAGCATCCAGTCTGGAGAAAGATTGTTTATGTACAGATGCACCACTACCAACTAATCTCATAAGGCCCGGTCCACCTTTTCCTGCTGGCATGATATCATGAATCAGCACATGCAACTGCATGAAAAATAAACAATGCGATACATAATGTATGAAATGCATGTCGTGGCTTCAGTGGACTACGATCAGAAGGTTATCGCCTTGACCTACGCCTCCCGCAGACACCCTCACAACATGTCCTTGTCACTTCCCCTCCGATATTTCACATTTTCCGCTCAAATGACAAGGAATGCACATGAAAATTGTTTATGATTTTTGCAATGCTGCAAATCAGTTGGCTAAAAGCAGCACCATTTTGTGGGAAATCTAGGAAGTTGGATTTTACTTATATATAAATATATTGACAGTTAAATCTTTTATTATACTTTATCAGCATGGGGGCGGCGAGACTCACCCTCTCCGGGTTTCAGATCGGCTCTCCTCTCACCATCCCGGGCGAGGCTCCGGGGCGACCCTCCAGCCAACTCACGGCCGAACCTCGAGGCTTGACCTCGGCCACTCGCCGTCCGCTGCGGCTCCGCTCCCTGCTGGCTGCTCGCTCGCGTGCCGGTGCGAGGGCGACGGGACCGTGGAGGAGGCGCGGACCTGTAAGCATGCACTCCGCACACTGAAGGAAAGCCTGGCACCAGACTGACACGCCATTGGCTGGGAGGACGGATTGGTGGGCGGGGCGTCAAGGACGCTCGAAAAGACGCCTGAGGGGCTTTATACTTAATTGCCAGGCGTTAGCCAATCAGGAGCAAGCGGACATGCCCCTCCTCACACCCTTCCATTTATTCATATTTTCATTTTACCCATAATCAATCCTAGCAATGCAGGCGTTTTAATTCTATACAAGCAAGGTTTTATGTACTCATTACAGACACAAATACGTGTGTATATTTTTAAATGTATTATACTACATAATGAATGTTTGTTTTTCATATATGTCATGTTTTCGGACACAACCCGTGGAGAAAGCTAGCCAGGGCCACCCAGCATCCAATAATAATTATGTATATAATAAATGAGTCAAGCATACAGAGGTACGAAAAAGTTTTGTGTTTTTTCTTTATAAATGATTCACTGATTGGGTCGGCAGTTTCAGTGAAATATATCACATAGCAGACAAGCACCGTGAGATTTGAGAAGTGAAATCAAGTTTTTAGGATTTACAGAAAGTGTGCAATAATTATTTAAACAAAATTAGGCAGGTGCATAACTTTGACCACCCTTGCTGTCTTGTTGATTTGAATACATTTAGCGCTAATAATTGGAACAGAAAAATTGTTTCGCAAGCTCATTGACCCTTGACCTACATACACAGGTCATGCCAATCACGACAAAGGGTATTTAAGGTGACCGAGTACACGTTCTTCCTCGCTTTGCATTTCTCCAAAGTGTGGCAACATGGGAGACAAATGAGCTAAAAAGAAAGATTGTTAAACGGCATGGTTTGGGTGAAGGATACAAAAAGCTAGCTCAGAACTTCCTGCTGTCGGTTTCTGCTGTGAGGAACATAGTGACGAAATGAAGGACCACAATCACAGTTCTGGTTAAGGCCCCGAGTGGCAGGCCAAGAAAAATCTTAGACAAGCAGGGGAGATCAGTCAAAACTAAAATAGTTATTTGCATGTAACAAGGGGGCAGCGCATGGTGGATGAAGAACACAGCATTCCAAATTCCAAAGCATTACAAACACAACGCTATCCACAGTCAAATGTGGTGGTGGCTGCCTCATGCTGTGGGGCTGTGTCCATGAAAGATACCATCAACCAGAATCCACACCCTCATTGGAGGTGTTTAGAGGCTGTTATTTCTGCAAAAGGAGGATCTACTTCAATCTACTTCAAACGTACACACCTGCCTAATGTTATTGAAATGATTGCACACGTAATTTCACTTCTCCAGTATAACTGTCTGTTATAGGACACACTTCACCGAAATTGCTGATCCAAACTAATGGTTTATGAGGGACAATCTTGGAAATTATCCCCAGGGGTGCCCAAACACCACTGTCTTTCAGGACTAAACATTCAGTGTCACGAGCGCGCAATGGCAGGTGTGATAATTGCAACACTGACTTTTATTGCAAATGTTGATCCAAAATTGGAGGCGAAGGTCAACATACAGCTAGCAGCCAACCCCTCTGTTTTCCATCATCCTTATTCCCCTGCTTTCACCTACTGAATCTTCACTTTCACCTTCTCCACCAGGAGCCGAAGGACATCCAAAGGCAACCTGGTCTAAGGTTTACCCACTGAAACCATTCAAATTTGTGTATTTGAATGTAGAAAGTTGGGACTGTTTCCTTTATTAACCCAAATCATATGTTGGGCATTATACAGACCTTGAACTCGGCTCCCTTGAAGACAAATTGCTTTTTTGGGGCAATCATTTCAACAAAAAAGAAAGGGTAAACAAAGCCAGTGTTGTATCGGTTCTAACTGAGCAGGTGTCAGGAGGAGGTAAAGTCGCATGAGGCCAAAGAAGGTGTCCTCCATGCTGAGGAGCCAAACTACTTGACATTTCCTGCTGCAAAGCTCTCCCCAGCTCCTCCACCTGGGAGGCTTCCTAATCCTCTGTGCTGAAGAGGCCAATCAAGAGACGGCAAGCGCTGCGAACAAAGAAGACCGTGTGAGGAAATAAATAAAATGGAGGTGTCTTAAATAAAAGTCAATTCCTGTTTATTACCACAAAATTGAAGCCGTCAGATCGCGGCAACAAACTGAGTTGAGAAGACCCCCTCCCCCCAAAAAGTCTGACTTCATTTAGGTAAAAAGATGACATTGAAAAGGAAACACCTGCAGTTCATGAATACAATGTGTAAAACAAAACACCGCGCTGGTCGCTCGGGGGTGATTGAGGCACACGTGCTCTTCAGGGCACCACTGTGTACGGCTGGTAGGGCAGCAGCTTCTGCCGCTCACTGATGCTGTAAATCCAAGCAGGTTTGACAAAGTTCAGGTTGCCGTTGTCCAACAGAGCCTGCAAGAAGGAGAAATGTAGACCTTGACCTCTCGCCGCGAACGACATCAACAGAATCCTTCAAAGACATCCAAAAGAATCAGTCTGTCGTTTAAAGGGATAGTTGGACTTTTTTTTTTTTTTTTTTACATGAAGTTGTATGACATCCCCATCGCCAATGTAGTGCATAAACAGTGACTTACCCTTCACTTCGAGTTCTAGTCGGGTGGTGGTGATGGGGAGAGTAGTTCCGGTTACTTTCTGGGGACACTTACAGTAGTGTTGAAAGTAACAGCAGTGCAGTGTGACTAAGCAGATGAAGTACTGTTATTAGTATATTTGTACTGCTACATGGCAAACAAGTGACCAGTAGGTGCAGTAGATACTCACATCTACTGCAAACAATAGCCAGCATTTATGATATGTGCGCTCTTAAAGTTGTGCAATTGGCCAATTAGGTGAAAGGGGTGTGGTCAAAACAATAGCAGTGTGGCATCCAATCAGTGATCAATGCAGTAAAAAAAGGTGTGAATCAGGTGGGCCCTATTTAAGGATGAAAGCAGCACTTGTTGAACATCATTTCTCTTTGAAAGCCTGAAGAAAACGGGTCATTCAAGACATTGTTCAGAAGAACAGCGTACTTTAAATAAAAATTGATTGGAGAGGGGAAAACTTATGAAGAGGGGCAAAAAAGTTTGGCTGTTCAGCTAAAATGATGTTGAATGTCTTAAAACGGAGAGCAAAACCAGAAACACGAGACAGAAAACGGAAGACAACTATCAAAATGGATGGAAGAATAAGCAGAATGGCAAAGGCTCAGCCAATTAAAGCTCCAGGATGATCAAAGACAGTCTGGAGTTACCTGCAAATACTGTGACAAAAGACGTGTATTTACTATTAAGGTCCCCCTGTTAAAAAAAAGGCATGTGCAGAAGAGGTTTTAATTTGCCAAAGAACACATCAACTGGCCTAAAGAGAAATGGAAGAACAGTTTGTGGACTGGTGAGAGTAAAATTGTTCTTTTTGGGTCCAGATAGTTTATGAGACGACCCCCAAACTGTGAATTGAAGCCACAGTACACAGTGAAGACAGGGAAGCATCATGATATGGGCGTGTTTCTCCTACTATTTATCACATAGCAGGGATCATGGATGAGTTTGCATATGTCCGAATACTTGAAGAGGTCACGTTGCCTTATGCTGAGGAGGGCATGCCGTTGAAATCAACAAGACAATCACCCCAAACACACAAGTAAACCAGCAACATCTTGGTTTTAAAGCAACATAATGAATGTTAAGGAGGGGCCCGCCCAATCCCCGGACCTTCATCCCATGGAGAACTTGTGGGGTGACATGAAAAATGCTGTTTGTGAAGCAAAAGCCAGAAATGTTGATGAATTGTGGAATGTTGTTAAGGAATGTTGGAGGGGAATAACAGCTGAACGGTGATACAAGTTGGTAGAGTCCAAGCCACACGGATGTGAAGCACTTATAAAAAACTACATATTAGTTTAGTCCTTCACAGGATTGACAAATCCTACAAACAAAAAATCGTTATGTAAAGTCAACAGCAGACGCTGCTATTTTTTTTTTTTTTTTAAACACACCCCTTTCAGCTAACAGCCTTAAGAGCGTGCATACCATGAATGCTGGGTTTTGTTTTCTGAGAATCTACTGCACCTACTGCTAACTTGTTTGCCATGTAGCAGTACAAATATACTAATAACAGTACTTCATCTGCTTAGTCACACTGCACTGCTGTTACTTTCAACACTACTGTAAGTAAAGAGTTTTTGGCCTCTCAAAACAATGTGTGTCCAAAAGAGAAACACATTTGCATCCCCAATGTTGTCTTGCCAAGACGACAAAGCCCCTCCGAATGCATTCATTTCATATCTTGAGGTTCCGCTGTATATTGCTCTATGCCAAAGGGAGTTACATCCCTTGTATGCCAGTACACCCTCTCAAAAGACAACTGGGAAATACTACTCAAAGAAATGCTCGGGATGTGTTTGCTTGTGTGAGCAGCGACAAGGAAGAGATGCCAACTCACATCCTCGAAGGAGTCGTGCCATCCTTGGCTGGTCACCACAAAGTGCACCTTGTCCGACATGTAGTCCTCCAGCACGCTGCCAGACACACAGGGACAAACACAAAGCCAATCAATGCGCGATGGCCCGGGTACAGCCAATCCAGAGGGAAGTCTTTCTAACCCGTTAAAGGCTGCGATGTAGCGCGTCAGGAGTCGCCGCTCATTGTTGGGGAATTTCCCGTAGAGGAAAAAGTGCTTCCCTTTCAGGTAGTCTTAAAGAAATGAAGACACGTGAGAAGAGGAAAAAGTAACATCTCACTATGGGACGATGCAAAAGGTACCGGGAAGTTCCGGGATGGGACGGTCCTGTTCCTCCTCGGCATCCGTGTTCTCATCCGTCGAGCCGCCATAAGGATCCTCCTCCTTCGGCGCCTCCTTGGCCGCCACCTTCCTTTGTCTGTTCTCTGTCTCCACTCTGTCGGAACCACAGAGACCGGTCACTGTTTGTCGTCCCCTCGTATACGGGTGTAAAAAGAAGTTAACCAGGAGGGAGTCTGTCCGCTGTCTTTAGATGTTGCTGCAGCCACACGTTACTGAGCAGTCAGGACAGACACGTGTCTCCTGGACAGCCGAGCCCTCACTAATGTGGCATTTTCCTGGTACAAAAACATTTTCTATTCATTTTTTCCCCCTCCAAAAATAGGCCTGTGGGTAGCGTGTACTAATTGCTAAATACATGCTCAAATAAATAGGCTCAGGCACCACTGCCGGAAAGTCCACAATTTTCACTAGTAATGTTTTTCCCCGAGCGCGGAGATGTCGCACTTTGTTCAGCGGTCCTTTAACGCACCGCAGGAGCCGTTGTGTGACACCATGACTCCCTGCCCATGTGTCCATGGATTTAATAAGCGTGTGAGGCATCTTTAGGAATCACACCTGCATTGTGTCAAAGGGAGGTATTTCTTTTGATGGCCAATGTTGATCAGAAATTGGAGGAGAGCGTCATTGTCAAGCTAGCCGGAGGGTTTGGAGGGGGAGGAGCAGGCCGTGTTTCATATATAGACTTTTTAAATGGAGTGTAATAAATGCTATTTGGCGGTAGGTCTGCAATGGAACCCCCAGGACTCAGCAGGGAGGGAGGCATGGAGCACTATCTGCCACTGCTTGTGTGTTCTCCTACCAGGAAAGGCTCGCCACATTATTACTGACGGAGCGTTTGTCTGTCGCAGCCACAAGGCGCCTGTCAAAACAAAGTCATTGCACGCCCCAGAAAAAAACATCACAACAGCAAGCGGGACTCATAAATCAGACGGCAGCAGATGAGAATGCCGCGCCAACTGCCGTCTGAGGAGAGACAAGCAAGGTAAGATCCACCAGTGCAGAATGTACAATCCTGCCATTTTTCTTAACTGCCCTTAAACTTTTGACCAGGAGTGTATTTCAGCTTGCTGGCTGAGAGCAAAAACACAATCCCTCCCGGGGTGCGGGGGAACTAGCCTCACTTTCAGGCTCTTGAGAGTCCTTAAATGTTTGGTGTGGTTTACCTCTGCAGCTCGTCCTCCGTGTCTGCGGCCGACTCGTCCTCAGCGTCTGTGAAAGCAAGCGATTCCCTATCAATACATGGCGGGCATTTCTCACCCAACTTCCATATTCAGGCTAATCTTTCAGCAAGGGGGCATCTCGTGGCTGAGAACAAATAAAAGGGGCGGGTCTTATCAGGCAAACGTCGGCTGAGTGCGCACTTCACAGCAACGCGTCGGCGGTTCAACGGCTGCCAGGCGGCTGGTAACCGGCGCCGTGGAGAGCCAATTAAAACGCCATCCTCTTCTCAGCAACTTTACTTGTGGCCGGGCATTAACATAGAAATGAGAATCGCGCACAAGTCTCGTCACGGCCATCAGGCCTCGCCGCTTTACCTGGCACGACCTCCCAACGCCGCGTGGGATCTTTAGTGAGTGTTTGGTAAAGCCGACATCACCCGCCCGCCACCTTCCCAGCCCACACACGAGAGCCACTACTGGCTTCCCGCGAGCAACGACGCTTTTGCTAAAGCGGCGTTACTTTACCAAATAGTGCAAATACGTGACATCCACATTGGTGGGCAACAATTGCAGCCCTCTCCTGTGCGTCGTCATGATCAATGGTTGATTGAGGTGCAACGATGGCGGCGTGCGTTTCCACGGTGAACACCGGCAAAACAAAGATTTTGGTGCTTGTCAACATTCTCACGCGTGTTAACCCGACAATCCCTGACATGATACAAGCCGCGCAAAATACTGCATAGTCGGGTTTGTTGTGTTGTAAGCTGCTGTGTGTGCAGCCGCGAGCCGGATATCCACCGCGTACATGTCTGCACGGTGGTGTTGCGTGTTTGTCCTCATCCGAGTGGCAACCAGCTTTGACTTATCATGTTGGACCTCCCTACTTACCACTCTTCACAACATTTTGGAGTGTATGCAAATTGTCATCACACACGCTGAGGCAGCAGACTGACAATTCCAAGTTTTCTTTTAATTGTAACTTCTAGGCCCGTTTTGTCTTTGCAGGTAAAGCTTTGCTCGTTTTTTGCTCACAACTTTTTCTTGTGTTATCGAGCATGGCATCAGTTTCCCAAATTTTTTATTTAAAAAAAAAAAAAAAAGGAAAAATCATAAAATTTAAATTAAAAATTAGCTGCTAAGTCAGGGGTAGGCAACACGCGTCTCTTTTTGGTCCAGACAAATTATTTCATACAATTATTTTATATTTGGAGTTCAAAGTGAAGCTCTAACCCAGAATAAAAAAATCGCATGCTTAAAATCGCATCCACGTCCATGGCCCTGGCTCTTTCTTGGAGGCGGCTTCCTGAGCGTGCAGTCCCCAAAGTAAGCTAACCATTAATACATCCAAAAAAGAATTATAGCCCACAAATAAGAAGAGCAAAAGAAAGAAACTTATTTTAAGTTTCCTGGGACTAAAAAAAAAAAAGTGTACCCCCAACAGAACGTCATTAGGAAACACCTGCAATGTGAAATTGTCCAACCTCATCCTAAACACCGCATACGGAAAATTGGCCACATTTGACGCACAATAGTGCTGATAATAAGTCAATGGGACTTTAAATTAGAAATGCTGGGCTGGAGCTCTGACTCAATGCAAATATTTTTTCTTTTATTAATATGAAAAATAAGCCATTCTGTTTTGGGGAGTAAACTCGAGACCTCAAAAAGTGATCAATTAAAGGAGGAATCAAAAAAAAAAAAAAAAAACGAGACAAGTCTACGAGAACATGACTTATACTTAGTATCAGTGTTTTCTCTATTCAGCAGTTACAAAATATACGTTAAAATATTTGCTATGATACTGAAAACAAAGTCGCATTTGAATCATTAGTGACAAGCAAGCACAAACACAAAGACGCAAACAAGCCGCAATTAAAAGAAGTGATTGGCGTTTGGACCATGCGATGTCATTTGCCACCAACCTGGCTCATCATCCACGTCAGTGGCGGCGTCCTCGTCTGCCGTCCTCTTCTCTGCCTCCGTTTTGGGGGTGACCTGCCCCCGGGGCTTCGGCTTCGGGGTCTGCAAAGCGAGGCGACATGAGGGCTTTGAAAGCAAAGCCTGAGGGAGCAAAGTGACAAAGTGCAGACAAAAATAAAATAAAATACCTTTGTGCCCATTTCCTCCTCGCTCTGGTCGTCCGCCTCAATCTCGCTCTCTGAGCTCGACGCCGCGCCATCCATCACATACCTGCAGGACACACACAAAAGAAGATGAAAAGCCCTGTGCGATATTTGTCAGTCGCCATCAAGTGCACTCATCCCACCTGGAAAGCCACCTCCAGCAACGTTGAACGGTTTAATGTGCATGCTGTGGGCACGTAGTAACTGGTACATCCGCGATAACAAGTCATGCTTACAGTATTTTCTTGTATTTCCAAGCATTGGCGGAACTTCCTTGCTGGGCACTTGTTTTCTCATAGCAACACATCAAGCAACACTCAAAAACAAAAACGCAGCAGCAGCGGCGGGAGCTCCAATATGTAGCGTTACCTTTCACTAGCCGCTGTGCCCTGGCAAGGTGTCACTACGCCAAAAAAGTAGTTCTTGGGCGTAACAATGCTAACAACAACGTCGCTGTCGACTGGTTAATGTGCAGGTGTCGTTAGGAAAACGTTGGCGCTTTTTGGAGGTGTCTTAAGAAGGCTTACTTAGCTGCTTCTTATATCGTTACAAAGGCACGTATGTTCATGTCTCACACACTTTCTGGGGGGGAAAATTCCCCCCCAGAAAGTGTGTAGGCGCGGTGTAGGCGATGGCATCAAAAAAACCATATGAGCAAAAGTGAATGTTTGGAGCTGAAGCAAAATGGTTTTAATAACCAAGAGGCACATTAAAACGATAGGCATCATAAGGAAGTCCCTTATTGGAGTGTATCGGCAATTTGCAAAGAAAAAGTACTCTTTGCAGGATGCTGCGTCATACAGGATGTGGGCACAAAGTCAAAGGCTGGCTTTGTCAGAAACAAGTGTGGTAAAAAAAAAAAAAACAAGTTAAAAGGATCCAGTACAGTGTGTACCCCGCCTCCCGCCCAAAGCCAGCTGGGATAGGCTCCAGCACACCCGCCCCCATACTGAGGATAAGCGGCATAGACATTTAATGAACGAATGGATGAAGTTACGAGGACGTGGAAACGCCTGAAGCATAAAAGGCATAACGATGCTTTCACGGACTAACATCTGCTGCTGTTAGGATAAGTTATTACCGCGCCGCTTAATGGCATCTAATAACATGGGCAGCGGGGGAAGCCACGCCAAGAGCCGTTTCAGGGTTCGTCCAGACGGGAGGGAGGCACTTACGTGGTCACTACTAGCCCATTACAGTGCTGTCCGCAGATGCCTTTTCACAGGAGCTCACACACACAGCCAAAAGTGCCCACAAGACTTTTTTCTGTTTCTTTTGTCACATTTTATTCTCGCAAGATCTCGTGAGGCCCTTATGTTACATGGCTATGATCTCAGGCAGGATGTGGTCCAACTACACTCAAGTAAGCAAGTAGAGACTTGACATGCACACCATTTGAAGGCTACAGCATCATAATGCCTTGTTTTCTTTTTTCTGGTAAACACAGAACGGAGAAATAAGAAAGGATTGCAGGGCACGGTGGGGATTGTGTGACTGGAATACACAGAGAGATTTCAGATAACACTTTACGTGCAAAGGCATAACGACTCTCAAGCCGAGCCTGTATTCACCTCGACACCAGTGCTGCAAGATCCCCACCCTCAGGAGTGCCGGTACTGACTGGGCACAGACCCTGTGCTCTGTCACAAGCAACCTGTCCTCCCATGCCTTCCTGAAAGATTCGGTCGTTTAGCCTGTAATAAACAGGGCGCAGCCGCCTTGGTTTCGCGTGGGCCCTTCACACATCATTACATCTGAACGGGATACTCATTTGACACCTCAAAAGAGCCAAAACAAACCTCCTTTAAAACGATACATACACTGGACCTTGCACCAACTTCCCAGACTAGAGCTGTCCTATCTAGTCCTTGAGCATGACTTGAGGAAACCGGCTCAGGTGAGAGGCAAAATGTCTTAGTTGTGATCTCGACAATCAACTAAAAGTGTTGGAAAAGCTTGCCAAGGTGGCAGTAAGTAAATCCAATTTTTGTGCTGCTAAAAATATTCTACCAAATCTTAGATTCAACAATGGAAGTTGTCATGCCACATGTCAAGCTCAGCTAAAACTGCTGCTGCTGGTCTTCTAACATGCAGACGGCGTTAGCTTGGCAAGCTAACAAGCTGCTGCTGCGTTTCCCTTGCAACCCGCACCCCGCCTGTGCAAGAGCACCCAACTGCGCACACATTCGGGCACTCGTGGCCATCAAAGTAAGTGGCAGCTTTAATTAAGCATAGCAGATGTGGCCGGTAAATAAAGGAAGCATCATCAAAGCCGCACACTCGACGTGGCACACAATGGCGGCAACAAGGAAAGCGAAAACGGGGGTGCGGGTGTGGATGAAGGGTCTTCGCTGCAATGTGAGGTCAGCGAGCGGGCATACTGGGGAGGGCTTATAAAAGACGGCGGCGTTACACAAATTGGTGACACTTCATTAGTTTGCTGCGAGAACATTTTTGCACGCGTGGCTTTTCAATGAAACCAGGAAGTTTGCGTCATGTGACACGTGTTTTATCTGCCGTTGGCGGTGCAGAAATCCCTCTAACGGCGGGGTCGCTACAAAATCACTGTGACGTCACGGTCAAAACCATCCCCCATCAACCAAAACCGTGCCTCATAACGTTTCATGGTTGGACTCCAGCAGAGGCCCGATAATGATCTCAGGGGCAGCGTACTGTGGTACAAGGACGCATGCGGCATCATTTCACCCAATTTGGACCCAGAGCGGAGACTTCTGCTGCATTATTCAGCTGGCACGCACTCTCCCGGCCGGCCACGTGTGTAATTAGACGGCCGCCGCGGCATCATTTGGTGATCACAGCAGGCTGGCGGTGGGGCGAGGGGCAGGGGCGGAGGGCTTTTTTGGGATGTTTCGCATCAAATGCATCCCACGCAACACAACACGTGCGGTTTAAGACATAAAACGTCTAATGGACACATCTTACGAACACTTTGGAATTCAAAGTTTAATTGATCTTAAGGCTTAGAATGATGAATAATTAATATTTTTAACTGACACTTCATTTGTGTTTTTTTTTTTACTTTTTGTATTTTTATCTACGTGTATTCAATTATATAAACATTAACATACAATTACTTACTTAGGACAGGATTATGTATTTTTGTATGACATGATGGCTCCAAATGAAGTCAAAGTGTCAACAACAACAAAATCCTCCAGACAGTGGCCAAGTGGTTAGTATGTTGGAAGATCCGGGTTCCATCCCTGGGTGGCGTTTGCATGTTCTCCCTGTGCTCGTGTGGGTTTTCTCCCACATGCTAGTTTAACTGGCGAGGCATGAATGTGAGTGTCAGTGGTGGTTTGTCGTCAACCGCGTCTCGCCCAAAGTCAGCTGGGATAGGCCCCAGCATACCCCATACCTAGTGAGGATAAGTGGCATAGATGATGGATGGAGTCCAAAAATGTATACGCCTAAGAGCCGTCGCTACTTAAATGCTGATAAGAATATCCGCACCAGCGGCCTTTACCGTTTGTAGGAGATTTTCTCTTTCCTTTTATGGCAGTCCATCACCCACTCCTTGCGCACGATGATGCCCCCTGCTGACTTCACCTGGCTGTACTTGGGGGTGTTGGCGAAGGCACAGCTGGACATTAGGAGAGAGAGAGCGACGCACAAACACAAATAGATTAGACTGCAGAGGAAAAATGTTCTTGTCTGCGCTGGTGGAGAGTCCGTCGCACCTTCTTCAAACCTGATTGGAAACGAACACTTCAGAAGAAAGGAGCCGTCTTTTTCAATGCGATGAAAGCAACGACAGACACCCCCACAAAAGGAACCTCGTCGAAGAGCCCTTTGACACCTCGTGCATAGATATTTATTTGTATGCCCACATGCTGCAGTAGGTACGTTACCTTGTGCGTCGCGTGTGTTGTTTTTGTACTATTTTGGTGAGCCCAACGTGCCACAATAGCGCTGCAAGTCATGCCGCTGGCTACAGTTTCCATGTTAAAAGGTAAAAAAAACTGAAACAAAATTCGGTGTTAAGACGCTTGGTGGGTCTGAGTTTGCCCATTGCCCATCGTATAGAGATTTCCTAGGACGGACACGCGCAGTTTGTAATGTGTGGCTGGTATAAACATGCCGGCACCCATCCAAACAGCGCCCTGGCAAATACAAGATCTGTCTGGAAGTGTTTTGGATATGGAAAAGGATTGTGAAGGGAAAATAACCGAAGACCATCAGCCTACCCGCAGAAAATCTGGTGAATTGTGCGAATAAAAACATTCTCTTCTGAAGACACAGAATGGTTTGAACATCACACCCTCACCCAATTCATTCATTCATTCATTTTCTTTACCGCTTATCCTCATTAGGGTCACGGGGATGCTGGAGCCTATCCCAGCTGGCTTTGGGCGAGAGGCGGGGTACACCCTGGACTGGTCGCCAGTCAATCGCAGTGCACATATAGACAAACAAACATTCACACCGATGGACAATTTTAGAATCGCCAATTAACCTGACATGCATGTTTTTGGAATGTGGGAGGAAACCGGGTTACCCGGAGAAAACCCACACACGCACGGGGAGAACATGCAAACTCCACACAGAGATGCCCAACGGAGATTTGAACCCAGGTCTTCAAGATCTCCTGACTGTGTGGCCAATGTGCTAACCACTCAGCCACCGTGCGGCCCCTCACCCAATTGCTTTATTGTAAATTAATTCATTAACAGTATGCCCAATAATAATAATATAATCAGCATAATAATGAGCCTAACAACAACGCGGGCTACTGTAGTGGCCGCACTCCAGCTAAAACTCAACTCTGAATGCACGACGTCGCTTCCTCTCCACACAGCTGGAAGATGCTTATTGCAAAGGAGCAAGAGTCTCGGGCTATGCTTCCCAATTTTTTACCTGGTGGTTCACATGACCAAAATAAGTATATAGCATAGGTCGCATGTTCAGCATGTCGGATTCATAACTGTTGGGCTTTTGAAAAGATAGGAACGTGCTGTTTACACTGACGTATCACAAATACGTGGCCGTATTTATGGCTTAGATTCTCTGATTATGTCTACTATATTGGGTAACCAAAGTGCAAATGTGACTATTTCATGTGTGGGGGTTCTAATGATGTTTAAGGTCATAAACTGTGTTTTTATGCTCTAACTACGAAAATATTCCATTCACGGTTGTGTCTGGCACCAACAAAGTGCCATGAATTGCCATTATGTTAGGTACTTACATGAGGTGTGTTGAGTCGGGCGTCCAGTCCGGTCTGTATTTGGCTCCCATTTCCAGCGCCTTCTCCCTCAGCTCACCTCTGAAGGGATTCTGGAAGCCGCTGAGGACAAACACCACCCCCTCCATGATGCACTTGAAGGGAACTTGGCCCGGACTCGGCGCTGTGGTGGCTTTCTGCCATTTGGGTTTGGGCAAACTGGCCTGTTTCTTTTCAGCGGAGGCTGGTGAGGCTGCAGAGATCAAGCAAAGGTTAGCAAATGTAAGCGCATGTAAGATTCTGCTACAAATGTGGTGGTACCTTTGGGAGTATTGGGACTCAGCATGCCGCTCTTGAGCTTGGGCGTGCCAGGTTTGAACTCAGGAGAGCTGCCGGGGCTACTTTTCTTGGAGGGAGGAGGGCCGGGGGAGGACTGGCGCTCTTTGCTGAACTCAAACTTTCTCTTGGCTGGCGGCTGTGGAGGGAAAACGTAAGACAAAATGATTACCTCCACCAAGGGCGTCATATTCTCATCTCAATATCTCTTTTCTGGGAATTTAAAAAAGGCCTTCTCAACCCACACTGTGGTGCCTCGCCATGTCCCACTTTGAATTTCTTGCATTTTAAATCAAACTTTACCTGCTTTTGGCCTCAATGAAGTAATTTGAGGCATAAAAATATCAAAATGAACTCATATACAAATATAAGGCATTCAGAAGGCATAAGTAGTGTAATATCCAGCTAGAGTTGACTGTTTGTGGCCGACAGCAGCTCCTGTGTGACTGTGTACTCTATAGGGAGCCAGATGTGGCTATTTCATGAGCACATATGGCTCTCAGACGTTTCTTAACACCATAACATTTGTTTCTTTTCATTTAGTTTTCTATTAGAATATATGCAACATGTCTTGCTTTGCGACAGGGGCGTTCGAGTGAATACAATACAACAGAAAACTTTAAGGATACAGCAAAAATAGAAAATCAGGAGTAGTTTTACGAAAATAAAGCCAAAATATTAGGAGAAAAAAGTTTCGGGAAAATTAGGTTGTGGAAAAGGTTATAATACTAGGAGAATAAAATCCAAATATTACAGGAATAAAGTCATAAGTACAAGAAAAGATGACGAAAATAGAAAAAAAAAACAGCAGAAAAGGAAAAAAAAATACTGTAATTTTACCAGTAGAAAGTCTAAATATTAAGCAAATGAATGTCGCAATTTTACAAGAATACTGTAAACTTGTAATAAAAGTAAACAACGTCATTTTAGTAGCATAGAGTTGATTTGTATTCCTTAAATGTCTTAATATTGTGAGAATCAAGCAAAACAATATAAAGTTGTCATTTTTGTCGGAGGTTTTCTGTGCTAAACTACTACTAACAAAAATATCCCATCAAAAGTTTTTTAATGACATTAGATGCCAGCGTAGTAGTAGAGTCCATTTTTGTCCCGTAAAATACTCCATAAATATCAAGCTGTGTGACGCGTACATAAGCACTAAAAGCACCACATCAACAGCCTCTCGGCTTCTCACACGGCAAGGTGGCCTGGAAGGGACGATGATGCCAATGCTGCCTACCTGCGGCGAGGCAGAGCTGGAGGATGAGGCTTGGCCCGGAGATGAGGAGGCGGGGCCAGAGGCCTGCAAGGCGGCAGTGGCGTAGCTCAGCTTGTTACTCAGCGGAGACACTGCAGAGAAAGGGCACACAAACTACGATGGAGTCCTTGTGTTCTCTTTCAACGTGATGAAGGCTTTATGCTTGTCAAGGTGGATGCATTTGCCTTTAGGAGAAGTGCTGGACTTGGCCGCACTGTCCCTGCCGAAAAACAGACATCCGGGCTGGAGGTTGGCGCCAGACGAGGGGGCGTCTTCTTTCACCCTGAACTGACCCAGTTTGGTCAGCTTCTAGACAGCGGGGGAGAACGCAGGGGTTTCAAACCCACAACTTTTCTACCGACACAGGCGAGGGGGGAGTTTCTTACCGGGGACGTCACGGGAGGATGGTTTTTGTCCGGGGGAGAATGGAACTTGACAAAGGCCAGTCCATACGTGATGTTCTAAATAAAACATTAACATCAATAACACGCGGCTTCTTTAACAAACTTTGGGACAAACTAGCAGCGTACCTTAGAAAAAACGTTATGAGATAGTACTGCCCGAATTATGAGATAAATCCAAATTATGATGTCCAAAGTCAAAATGATGCTACATAAACAGCGCATGTACACAGTTTGTATCTCAGAATTACTGTATGATATGACTTTTTTGGTCTGTCTCACAATGTTCAAGAATGAGCCCAAATCCAAACCGTCTTTCATCATGCATAGTTCAACTGGGGGATTGCTTTTTAACTTCCAAATGTTCTAATCTAATATAATCATAATTTTGACTTTTCCTCTCATAATTATAACTTGGTGTGTCACATTTATGACCTTCTAATCTCATAATTTTGATCTCTCTCATAATTACATTTTAGTTATTAATTTCTTAAATGTTTGTGTATATGTCATTGTTTGGAATATTTCATCTCATAATACATTCCTGTCACATGATTATGAATTTTTAATCACATAACTTCAACTTTTCATCTTACACATAATTATGATTTTTTTTTTATCTCATAGTTTGGCTTTTTTATCTCGCAATTTCAATTTTTTATCTCACAATTATGACCTGTAATTTCAGGATTTCTACTTTTTATCTCTCAATTTCAATTTATCCCACAGTTTTGAGTTTTTATCTCATGATTTTGCGTTTTTATCATATACATAATGTCCCAGAGGTGTTCTATTGAGTTTAGGTCAGGCGAATGTGGGGGCCAGTCAGTGGTATCAATTCCTTCATCCTCCAAGAACTGCCTGCATAACCTAGCCACATGAGGTCGGGCATTGTCGTGGACCAGGAGGAACCCAGGTCCTACTTCACCAGCGTAGGTTCTGCCAATAGGTCCAAGGATTTCATCCCGATACCTAATAGCAGTCAGGGTGCCATTATCTAACCTGTAGAGGTCTGTGTGTCCTTCCAGGGATATGCCTCCCCAGACCATCACTGAACCACCACCAAACTGGTCATGGTGAAATGCTGAATGATGTTGCAGGCAGCATAAGCAGCATGATGTTGCAGGCAGCCACCTCATCTGGCTCCTTTCAATGCGGAGGATCAGCGATTGTACTCCGAGTTTCTCCCGAATGACAGTGCTTCTCACCCGATCTCTAAGGGAGAGCCCAGCCACCCTGCCGAGAAAACTCATTTCGGCCGCTTGTACCCGCGATCTTGTCCTTTCGGTCACTACCCAAAACTCATGACCATAGGTGAGGGTAGGAACGTAGATCCACCGGTAAACTGAGAGCTTTGCCATTCGGCTCAGCTCTCTCTTCACTACGACAGACCGGTGCGAAGTCCGCATCACTGCAGATGCTGCATCAATCCGCCTGTCCATCACACGTTCCATCCTTCCATAACTCATGAACAAGACCCCGAGGCAGGACCAAATCCTTGACCCGGAAATGGCACTCCACCCTTTTCTGGGCAAGAACCATTGACTCAGATTTGGAGGTGCTGATTATAATCCCAGCCGCATTACACTCCGCTGCGAACCGATCCAGTGAGAGTTGAAGGTCACTGCTCGATGAAGCCAACAGGACTACGTCATCTGAAAAAAGCAGAGACCAAATCCTGCGGCCACCAAACTGGAACCCCTCAACGCCCTGGCTGCGCCTAGAAATTCTGTCCATGAAAGTAGTGAACAGAATCGGTGACAAAGAGCAGCCCTGGCGGAGTCCAACTATCACTGGAAACAGGTCCGACTTATTGCCAACAATGCGAACCAAACTCTGATACCGGTCAAACAGGGAATGAACCGCCTGGATTAGGTTCTCCGATACCCCATATTCCCGAAGGCGTAAGGAAACTACCCTCTCGCTTACCGGATTAAACTCCAACATGCAGGCTTGGAGCCGGGGGTCAACAAGAATTGCCATCCCTGCCTGTTGCCTCTCATTGCCGGCAACCCCATAGTGGAATGAAGTCCAGCCCCTCTCGAGAGGACTGGTTCCAGAGCCCTTGCTGTGTGTTGAGTTGAGTCCGACTATATCTAGCCGGAATTTCTCCACCTCACGCACCAGCTCAGGCTCCTTCCCCGCCAGAAAGGTGACATTCCATGTACCGACAACTAGCTTCTGTAGCCGAGGATCTGCCTCTGGCCGCCACCCAGCTCACTTAGCACCCGACCCCTTTGGCCCCTGCTACGAGTGGTGAGCTCATGGGAAAGGGGACCCACGTTACCTTGCTGGGCTGTGCCCCACCGGGCCCCATTGGTGCAGGCCCGGCCACCAGACGCTCGCCATCGTGCCCCACCTCCAGGCCTGGCTCTAGAGGGGGACCCTGGTGAGCCGTGTCCGGGCCAGGGAAAACAAAGTCCAATGTTTAAATTCATCATCAGGGTATATTGAGCCACTCTCTGTCTGGTCCCTCACCTAGGACCTGTTTGTCATGGGAGTTTGAAGTTTGCCACTGAACATCTGACTGATTCAGAAGAAGACTGGGTGAAAGTGTTGTGGTCAGATGAGACCAAGATTCAGCTCTTTGGCATCAAGTCAACTCGCCGTGTTTGGAGGAGGAGGAGGAATGCTGCCTACGACTCCAAAAACACCGTCCCCCCCCGTCAAATATGGAGGTGGAAACATTATGCTTTGGGTGTTTTTCTGCCAAGGGGACAGGACAATTGCAGCGCATCAAAGGGAGGATGGATGGGGCCATGTACCGTCAAGTGTTGGGTGAGATGGGTGGTGGTGGGGTATTCCAGCATGACAATGATCCAAAACACACGGCCAAGGCAACAAAAGATTGGCTCAAGAAGAAGCATATTAAGGTCATGGAGTGGCCTAGTCAGTCTCCAGACCTTAATCCCATAGAACATCTGTGGAGGGAGCTGAAGGTTGGAGTTGCCAAACATCAGCCACGAAACATGAATGACTTGGAGAGGATCTGCAAAGAGGAGGGGGCCAAAACCCCCCTGAGATGTGTGCAAACCTTGTGGCCGACTACAAGAACCGGCTGACCTCTGTGATTGCCAACAAAGGTTTTGCCACCAAGTACTGAAGCACCTTTTTCTAAGGGATCAAATACTTATTTCCTTCATGGAAATGCAAATTAATGCATAACTCTTTTTGAAACGCATTTTTCTGGATTTTTTTTGTCATTGTTGTCTCTCAGTGTTCAAATAAAGCTACCATTGAAATTATAAACTCATCACTTCTTTGTTGGTGGCTAACTTACTAAATCAGCAAATACTTTTTCCCCCTCACTGTGTGTATGTATGTATGTATGTATGTATGTATGTATGTATGTATGTATGTATGTATGTATGTATGTATATATATATATGTATGTATGTATGTATGTATGTATATATATATGTGTATGTATGTATGTATATATATATATACACATGTGTGTGTACTGTATATATAATTGTAAATATCATAATTCATATGCAGGTTGGTACTGGAAGTATTGGCACACCTCGTGTGCTAAGAAAGCTAATCTAAAGCATTACAGCTAAATTACTGTCAAAATGAAAAATTCATCCCACTAATAATAATAATAATAATAATAATAATAATAATGAACTAGCTGCACAGATTAGCATGTTCCCAGATGCACAGAGCCTTACTTTACTGTACGGCTGACTGCAGACGATCTTCACCCGGTCCCACTTCTCCAGCGCCGTGCTCTTCTGCAGCTGGCCGGGCCCGAAGAAGCGCACCCTGTTCATGTTGGTGCCGTTGCGGCTCTCTGTGGGCGACATGAAGGACGAGGTGACCAGCAGAACCTGGAGGAAACACAGCCAGCTGGTTATGAGGCGCTTCAGTGGGACGCAGGACGTTGGCTTTCTACCTCGTAGTCCTGCTCTCTGGCGGCTGAGGAATTTCCCACCAGAACCTCCACGAAAGCCGAGCCTTCATTGCCGATGTCGATGCTGTGCACCTGCTCCTCCTTCTCAAACTGAGGCCAGATGGAGAGCACATCAAGTGAAAAAGCATGATGGTGACCATAGAACAGGAAGTGGAACTTTCGGCATGCTGTGCAAACGTAAGAACAGGTCTGTCTGCTTCCCAACATGGGTACCAAAGGTGGAGCAGACAAACTGGGCCTGTAGAAAATCTACGTGTGACGGGTATGGGCAGATCACACTCCTGGATGATCGGCACATGCAGACATAAAACCCTGATCGGACCCTACCTCATTTTTCATGCTTTTTTTTGGGTGGATTTATCAGTATGACATCATAAATCCTCATACCGGCCCGAGCACCGCTAGACCACATTTTACTGTGATTCAAAATGTCATAAAAAGTCCAAATGAAAAGTCAAAATGATGCAAACTATGCGTGTGTCATGTTATGAAAGCATATGCGCTATTTGTATCTCATAATTATGACTTTTTATGACATAACCTCATCATTTTTGATCACACAATTATGACTTTCCTACTTCCTAATTTTAACATTTAATCTCAAATGTCAAGTATTTAGACCATAATGATTTTCCTATCTCATAAGTATGCCTTTTTATGTCATAATTTCTACTTTCTATCTTATATTCATGACTTTTTCTCATAACTTTACATTTTCATATCATAATTATAATTTGCCTATCTCATAATTTAAAATTTTTTATCTCATAATTATGACTTTCCTATCTCACAAGTATGCCTTTTTACGTCACAATTTCTACTTTTTATTTCACAATTATGAATTTTAGTTCGTAATTATGACCTGATATCTCATAAATTCACATTTTTATATAATTTTCCTATCTCATGATGACTTTTCATCTCATAATTTCAAGTTTGTACATCATAATTATGACTTTCCTATCTCATTACTTTTTATCCCATAAATTTCAACATTGTATCTCATAATTATGTGTTGTCAAATTATGACTGTTCTCATAATTATGACTTTTTAATCTCATAATTGTAGCTTTGCTATCTCCTAATTATAACTTTATCTCATAACTATGACTCATCTCATAATTGTAGCTTTGCTATCTCCTAATTATAACTTTATCTCATCATTATGACATTTTTATATCATAATTACAATTTGCCTTTCCCATAATTGAAACCTTTCACCTAGTATCTAATAATTATGACTTTCCTATCTCATGAGTATGCCTTTTTATGTCACAATTTCAACTTTTTATCTCACAATTATGAATTGTATATCTTATATAAAATTTATATATCATAATTTCACATTATGACTTTTATCTCATAATTTCAAGTTTGTACTTCATGATTATGACTTTGCTATCTTATTACTTTTTATTTCATAATTTTAACATTTTATCTCATAATTATGTTCTCAAATTATGACTGTTTTCTCATAATTGTAATTTGCCTACCTAATAATGATGACTTCCTATCTCATAATGTAAACTTTTTATCATCTCATAATTATGACTTTCCTACCTCATAATTGATTTTTTATCTCATAATTTTTTTTACATTTTTATATCATAATTATGACTTGTGTGCTTCATAATTATGCCTGTTTATGTCATAATTTCAACTTTTTATCTCACAAATATGAATTTTATATCTCATAAAATTTATATATCATTATTTCACGTTTTTTATGACTTTTCATCTTATAATTTCTAGTTTTTATCTCATTGCCTACCTCACAACTATGACTTTTTTTATCTCATACTTGACTTTTTATTTCATAATTTCAAGTTTGTACATCATAATAATGACTTTCCTATCGCATTACTTTTTAATTCCATAGTTTCAACATTTTACCTCATAATTATATGTTCACAAATTATGACTGTTTTCTCATAATTATGACTTTTTTTCTCATAATTGTAGCTTTCCTATGTGATAATTAAAACTTTATCTCACCATTATGACCTCATAACTTTGCATTTTTATATTATGATTATGACTTTCCCATTTCATAAGTATGCCTTTTTACATCACATTTTCATCTTTGTATCTCACAATTTCACATTTTTATGAATTTTTATCTCATAATTTCAAGTTTTTATCTCATTGCTTATCTCACAACAATGACTGTTTTCTCATAATTATGATTTGCCTATATCATAATGATGACTTTTTATGTCACAATTGTAAATTTCCTATCTCATTATTCTATCTCATAAATACATTTTTGTACCTCACAATTCAGGTTTTATCACGGAATTGTTCTTTTTTTTCATAATTATGACGTCCATACATCACTAATATTTTTTCTCCTCATTTCAGGTTTTTACCTCATAATTTCATCTCTCATAAATTATGACTCTCTCATTTTGCCTTTCATTACTTTTTATCTCACAATTTCGACGTATTATGTCAATTATGACTTTTTTTCCCCTCATAACGACTGATCTCATAATTTGGACATTTTATCCCAAAAATTCAAATGCAATATTTTTTTCTTGAAACATTGCATGGGACCTTAAAATTAAAAACTCCAGTTGGACTCTGAACTGGAATGATATTTTCATACATTTAAAGTAATTTCCTGTTGGAAATATGACCATAACTACAATGCATGATTGCATTAGTGATGGGAAGTTCCGATCATTTTACAGACTCACATCTTTGAGTCCCGTTCAGTAAAAAGAATGAATTTTTCGAGTCATTTCGTTCATTTCAGCAAAATATGATTCAAATGCAACATGTTTCTTCCCTATCACATCTACTGCTTACAAAAACGTTAATCACACTACAAACAAGAAAAAATTATAACGCTATAAGAAACAGAAAAGATTAATTCATTGTTTACCTGGGTATTTTGTCTATGAATCACTCACCTCTTTCCCTTTTCGAGTCGTTTATTTGACTGCGGTACTGATCGGAAAAGCGGTCACGTGGCAAAGGAACGAATGACTCAAAACCCGAAGACTCGAGAGATGAACTAAGCAATTCTCTGTCCGGCTCATGCAGCATAGATCGGATGTTACGCAAATGCGCATGCGTGACTGAACCAATCACTCCCCGAGTCACATTTGAGATTCAATCGTTCGTGAACGACCCATCCCCATACCGCATTCCACAGCAATGCCGGGATACTGTGCAGCTGAGAGAGTGACATATTAATGCGACAGCAACCTGCACACTTCAAACGTGAAAACGGGCATAGTGTGCCCATTTGTGCCCCCCGACGTTCGTCCAAATATGAAGCGGGAAAGTCACACACCTGCAAGATGACCGAAGTTTGCTTCTCTCCGGCTCTGGCCGCCTTCCACTTTCTGTACGTGTCCGAGCTCAGCAGGTTGTCTGCTTTGTGGGTCTGCGCGACACAACGAGCACATTTCAAGGCTTTTCCCCCCCAACAGGGCATTCCCTGCCGCACGACTTACATTGTCCTCCGTGCTGCACGACACGACGTGCTGCAGTTTGATTTCGGGCATGCCGCCGACAGCTATTGCTCGTTAATGAATGAACCAGTGTGCGTAGCTGATCGCGCGCGTGCTGGTTAATCGCTACGGGACCTCTCGAGACATAGACCGCCGCAAAGGGGCTCTCGCTAGCGTGTTAGCATGCTAGCAAACAATAGGGAGCGTTAACTTTTTTCCCCTTAATACGCCTAAATGCTTCCGGTGACCCAAGTAAAACTACTAATGACCTGCCTTCCCCTTCTATAAGAAGAACTGCCGCGGGTTATAAATAATAGTTTATGAACTGTAGTGTCGACCGTGCTTTCCCACCGAAAAACAACGCGTGCATTGTTGCCACCCAACTTCCGGCATGGCTGTCCAATCAGAGCGCGCGTTGCTCTCTTCTTCTGCAACTCATTGCGATTGTCTTTTACCGCCACCGGCTGGTCAAGTTGTAGTATTGCACCTGTTTACTCAAGACGACGTATTATCGTTTAGTAGAACGCCAATTACTCACCCAAATAATGTTAATTTATAACCGAATAGGAATTAAAAATGAAGTTGTCACGGAGTTGCCCCTCCGTGAATCACCATCTTAATCGTGTTGAAGGGGTTTGAGTGCCCGAGTGATTCTGAGGTCTCCCAAGGCAAACGGGTTCTAGGTGACGGGCCAGACTAAGAGTGATTCAGAAGACCCTAATTAAGAAGAGCAAAAGGAGTGACCGCACCCCGCCTGGACGTAGAATACCGGGGCCTCACCCTGGAGCCAGGCCTGGGGGAGGGGCTCACAGGCGAGCGCTTGGTGGCCGGGCCTAGCCCGAAGAAGCCACACGGGAATTCCCCCCCCAACCCAACGCCTGCAGGGGCAAGCATAAGGGTCCGGTGCATTGTGATTTGGGCAGTGGTCGAGGGCGGGTGTCCGGGCGACCTGGTCCTCGGCGGCCAAATCTGGTTCTTGGGACATGGAATGTCACTTTTCTGGTGGGGAAGGAGCCCAAGCTTGTGGAAGAGGCGGAGAGATTCCGACTAGATGTAGTCGGGCTCACCTCAACCCACAGTTTGGGCTCTGGAACCAAATTCTTTAAGAGGGGCTGGACCTTGTTCTTCTCTGGAGTTGCTGCAGGGGAGAGGCGGCGAGCCGGGGTGGGCTTATTGTTAGTGTAACGAGTTTAAGATGACGATTATTTTCACCAAAACACTTAACAGTACTGTTGTGAACATTTGTATGTAATTATTTTTTTGTACTAGTTCAGTATGTTTGTGTCATGTGATTCTGCGTCAGTCTAGGTGCCCGAGCGCGGTGACGTAATGACGTTACGGGGCGTGCGTGATCTCGTACACACACACACGTGGCTGGTGTGGACGAGGTAAGACGTGAAATGTGTTCTTCCCCTCCCCGAAAGTTGCGTGAAATGTGTGAAGTTGTGGTTGCTGCATTGTTACTGTCTGATGAGGGATTCCACCAATGTGGTATTGTATTGTGCACTTTGCAACTACTGTATGTTCTTCTGCTAAGTGGAAACTAGCTTGGCTAACATCGGTTGGCTAGCGGCCCGTGTTGCCAGGTCTGGGCATGTGTGTTTCATTTGGCGTCTTGTTTTTATTTGCAGGAGAAAGAAATGCATAAAGGGGCAACAGCTCATACTTTGTATGTTTTCACACAGACCAATAAATTATAGCAAAGACGATCGAGCCTCTTTTCTTCATAACCACGCAGAACACAACGCAGAGAGAGAGAGAGAGAAGGAAGGCGGGTTACATTATTCCCCCGGCTTGGTGCCTCTGTGTTGGAGTCGTCCCCGGTAAACGAGAGGGTTATTTCCCTACGCCTTAGGGCTGGGGACAGGGTCCTGACTGTGGTTTGTGCGTATGCGCCGGACGGCAGTTCAGAGTACCCAGCCTTCTTGGAGTCTATCATTGGTTCTGGAGAGCACCCCAGCTGGGGACTCCATAGTTCTGCTGGGAGACTTCAACGCTCATGTGGGCAATGACAGTGTGACTTGGAGGGGCGTGGTTGGGAGGAACGGCCTCCCTGATCTGAACCCGTGCGGTGTGTTGTTGCTGGACTTCTGTGCGAATCACAGTTTGTCCATAACAAACACCATGTTTGAACATAAGGATGTCCATAAGTGCACTTGGCACCAGGATACCCTAGGTCGCAGGTCTATGATCGACTTTGTGGTCGTATCGTCAGACCTGCGTCCGCATGTTCTGAACACGCGGGTGAAGGGAGGGGCTGATCTGTCAACTGACCACCACCTGGTGATGAGTTGGATTAGATGGCGGGGAAGGATGCCGGACAGACCTGGTAGACCCAAACGCGTAGTAAGGGTGTGCTGGGAACGTCTGGCAGAATCTCCCGTTTGTCGAGTCTTCAACTCTCATCTCCGGCAGAGCTTCGCCTGCATCTCGAGGGAGGACCGGGATATTGAGTCCGAATGGGCCGTATTTTGTGCCTCTATTGCTGAGGCAGCCAGTTGTAGTTGCGGCCGCAAGGTGGTCGGTGGCAAGCCACAAACCCGATGGTGGACACCGGGGGTTAGGGCTGCTGGCAAGCTGAAGAAGGAGTCCTATCAAGCATGGATGGCTTGCGGGACTCCTGAAGCAGCTGACAGGTACCGGCAGGCCAAGCGGCACGCAGCTTCGGCGGTGGTCGAGGCAAAAACCCGGGTGTGGGAGGAGTTCGGTGAGGCTATGGAGCACGACTTTCGGTCGGCCTCGAAGAGGTTCTGGCAAACCGTCCGACACCTCAGAAAGGGGAAGCAGCCCCCAGTTCACACTGTTAACAGTGCGAAAAGGGGGCTTGCTGACCTTGACTGTGGATATAGTTGGTCGGTGGAAGGAATACTTCGAGGCCCTTCTCAATCCCACTGACATGCCTTCCGTAGAGGAAGCAGAGTCTGAGGACACGTACGTGGACAGTTCTATCACCGTGGCTGAGGTAATTGGGGTAGTTAAATTACTCCCCAGTGGCAAGGCTCTGGGGGTAGTTCCGCCCTGAATTCCTCAAGGTTCTGGATGTTGGGGGACTGTGTTGGCTTGACACGCCTCTACAACGTTGCATGGAAGTCGGGAACAGTACCTCTGGACTGGCAGACCGGGGTGGTGGTCCCCATTTTTAAAAAGGGGATCAGAGGGTGTGTTCCAACTATAGGGGGATCACACTCCTCAGCCTCCCTGGGAAAGTCTACTCCAGGGTGCTGGAGAGAAGGGTACGACCGTTAGTTGAACCTCGGCTACAGGAGCTGCATGTAGTTTTCGTCCCGGTCACAGAACACCGGACCAGCTCTACACCCTTGCAAGGGTACAGGAGGGTATGTGGGAGTTTGCCCAACAGGTCTACATGTGCTTTGTAGACTTGAAAAAGGCATTCGACCGTGTCCCTCGTGGTGTAGGGGGTGCTCCGGGAGTACGGGATCGGTGGTCCGCTACTACGTGCCATTCGGTTCTTGTACAATCGAAGCAGGAGCCTGGTTGGCATTGCCAGCAGTAAGTCCAGCTTGTTTCCGGTGAACGTTGGCCACCGCCAAGGCTGCCTTTTGTCACCCATTCTGTTCATAATCTTCATGGACAGAATTTCTAGGCACAGTCAAGGCGTTGAGGGAGTCCAGCTTGGTGACCCTAGAATCTCGTCTCTGCTATTTGCAGACGATGCGGTCCTTATGGCCTCATCAGGCTGTTCATCAGAGCTGCTCATCAGCTCTCTGTTTACCGATGGATCTACGTTCCCACCCTCACCTATGGTTATGGGTTATGGGTCATGGGTCATGACCAAAAGAACGAGATCTTTGATACAAGCGGCGGAAATGAGTTTCCTTCGTAGGGTGGCTGGACTCACCCTAAGAGATAGGGTGAGGAGCTCGGCCATCCGGGAGGAGCTCAGAGTAGAGCCGCTGCTCCTTCACATCGGGCATGCCCAGTCGGGAGAAGGCCCCAGGAAAGACCTAGGACACGCTGGAGGGACTATGTCTGACAGCTGGCCTGGGAACGCCTTGGTGTCCTCCCGGTGAAGCTGAAGGAGGTTGCCGGGGACCTGGAAGTCTGGACTTCCCTACTGAAACTGCTGCCCCCACAACCTGGATAAGCGGAAGAAAATGGAATGGTACTTTACTCAGTGAACAGACCTGAAAAGAACTCCCGGCAACGGGCAAAGCCACAGACAAAGAGTACAAATACTGTCAATGAAAATGGCGGCAATGCTATGTTTGTGAGCTTATCGACCTTGCCCGGCTCTTCATTTATTAGGATTTGTTTTTATGTGGTGTCCATGTGATTATGTAAGAATAAGAATCATAACAATGAGGTGTCCGGGGCCGCTTCCAAGCACTGGCAGTCAGAGGTTTGCACACGGAAGCAATAAAGCTTTGCATTGCTTCCCGCTTCCGGGGGAACCGGAAGTCCATGTGCGTGAAACTGGAGAGGCTACCCAGAAACGTCGTCTGTGCTGGAGTGTGCGCGTGCAGCGTAGAGAGACGAGCACGCGGCGAGTTAGGTGACGGCATCGCTCATTCGGCGTTGAGACTACAGGACTTCCAGGTAGATGGCTGACTCGAGATCGGCGGCACCAGCGCTCTGCACCTCCCCCGTGGTCTCTGGCGCGCTGACACGTCCACCCGGACCCGCTCGCCTCCGCTCGCCACCTCTTCTGCCCATTGGACGGAGCTACACATGCACAGGTCTAGTCAATGAAGTCAATTTAGAGCTCTTTTCTGGTTCAGTTTCTATATTTGTTCAAGTTACAGGCAGGCCTGGAGTGCATTTTTCACAGCTGGGGTCAGCGGGGTACCTGTTTGGCGTGCACAAAGTGCGGCGTGCAGTTCTGGTAGACCAGCTGGTAGCTGCCGTTGTTGTACACGTGGGTGACCTCCGTGCAGTTGATGTAGAGCGGCGCGCGCTCCTGGTAGAGTCCGGACTCTCCTGCAGCGGGACGCCCGGTCAGGGCGTGTCTGGGAAGAGATGCGTGGGGTCAAGCCCGCCTTGCTAGCGTGCCAACCTTACAAAATTCTCTTACTTTCCAGCCTTCTTCCTGCAGTGGAAGAACACCAGCACGAAGAGGACGGCGGTCGCCAAGATGGCCGCAGCGGGGATCCCAGCGCACAACAGCAGGGGTGTGTCTGCACAGAGTCAAAAAGCAGAGCCAAAGTTCCCGCTTTCCAGTACTTGTCTAGCGTTTTTGGTGAGCGTGTCCACCTGGTCTTTGTCCGCCCTGCAGCAGCACCAGCGAATCGTTCCCGAGGGCGTTGAGCGCCAGGCAGGCGACCGCCTGGGGCCCGTCCACGCGGCCCCTCAGAGTGGAAGTGACCATGTCAGCCGTGTGCGACACGTTGTAGTCCGGGGACGGGGCGGTGCCGTTGATGCTCCAGATGAGGGCGGGTCGCGGGTTCGAGTCCGCCGAGCAGCGGCACGATACCTCCTGCCGCTTGACGACGCACGCCGAAGAAGTCCTCTGGATGACGGGCTTATCTGGAAAAGATATTCACTTGTCATTTGGTGTGATAGAGTTTGCGCTGCGTTCAAGCATGCCGGGAAAATATGAAAAAACATGGCGGCCAACCCCCGTAATCCTATTTGACTGTTGAAACGGAAAGAAAATCTGCTGCAATTTTACGAGAATAAAGTCTAAACATTTGTTTTAAAATATAGTATTTAAAATTTTAAGTGAAAAAGTTTGTAATATTATGAGAAGTTAGCAGCACAGTGTTGAAATATGAAAAAAAACATTGTGATAATGTTACATATGGAAATTATGTCCAAATATTAACGGAATAAAGTCAGACAATTTACAACCGTAGTGGAACATTTTATAAACTGACATATAAAAAAAGTCAAAATATAATAAGTCATATTTTAAACATAAAAAGTTTCAGTTTTACAAGAATTGATTTGCAATATTATGGGCAAAAAATAGTAATTAAAAAATAAAGTCATTTTAGTAGCATTGTGTTGAAATATTAACAAAAAGATTTAAAGTCAAACAAGCAAAAAAAAAAAGGTGGTTTGGAAAATTAGGTTTGAGAAAAGTTACAATATTTTTAAAAAAAGTTTAAAAAGGGGGAAAAAAAACAGCTGTAACTGACAAGAATAAAGTCAAAATATTAAGATAAAAAGTTACAGATTTTATGAGAATAAAGTTGTAATATAAGGAAAAATATGATTAAACAAAGACAAAATGCTATAGTCTTAAGCAAAACTCAAAATAACGTGATAATTTCTGGAAATGATGTTGGAGTACACACAGTGTAGAATATTCTGGCAATGAAGTGACACATGGGAATCACGTCATAACATACAATTTAGGAAGATAAGAGGAAAGTCGACGTATTTTAACTAAAATAATGACAAAAGTCGGACGTTGATGCTAAAAATAAGCACGACAAAGCTGAGAAGCAGTTTTTCCTTGGATGTTTAACATTTTAGTATGTTTCCATGTGCTGCTTTTCAAAATAAAGTGGCATCCTTTCATTTCTCACTGTATGGAGGACAAAGTTTGGACACCCTAAACTGGCCTAGTGGTAGCTGGGATGTCATGGAAGAGCATCCAACCACAGCAGGCGGAATTACACTGAACATCCAGGACGGTGGCCCGAGACTCAGCATGGCCGAGCAGGTTCTCGGCCGAACAGCGGACGGCGGTGTCCCGCGTCACGTTGTACAAGCGGATGGCGTGCGTGCGCTGGCCCAGGTGCACCGTGTGGCCGTGGTGGCTGTAGGACCAGCGGTAGTTTGACACCGGCGGGTCGGCTTTACACAAGCAGGCCAGCAGGGCGCTGCCCCCCTCCTGCACCGTCAAGGTCTGCACCTGCACCGTCACGTCTTTGGGCGGGACTGTGAAACAGGAAATGGAATTAGTCAAAGTGTGAAAAGGTAGAGAGAACATTTCGCCTTGCAGGCAGACGCAGCAACAAAAGTCACTCGCTGGTCAGAATCTGTGGGGCACAGTTATTCCTGCCCCAGAAGGACAGGGAAGGTCGGCAACAACAGGCAGGCAAAACACCTACACAATAAAAATGTGCAATTTATTATTACTCATTTAACTCTGTATTGAATTTAAAATGCACTTTCTAGAACAGTTCTTCACATGCCCCCCCCTCCCTTACATGTAACATGCAGATCCCTGACGGCGACCACCGTCTTGCTTCCCGTGTAGCTCAGCTCACATCGCAGGGCGGCCTTGACCCGGTGTGACACCCTGAAAGTCAGCGAGGCCTGCAACACCGGCAAGGGGGCGTCAGGGTCGATGGTCCGGACCTCCTGCACCCCGAGTGGATGCACGCCCCGCTCCCAACGCCAGTGCAGGGTCGGAGGTGTGGCGGGGCAATGGTAACTGACGCTGCAGTTCAAGGTGACCTCCTGTCCCTCCATGGCCGACGACACGCCGCTGATAACGGGAGCTTCGGGCGCGGCTATCAATGAGAGGGCGGACCCGTCAGCTCCGTTTCACACGACTCATCTACAAAGTTCTGGACTTGTTCACACCTGTCATATCTGTCTCTGCCCGAAGCTTTTCTACAAATATCCAATACAAAAAGACACATCCAACAACTAAACAAATAGACAGCATGATACGCCACTTGTTGCTAGGCAGAACTCCTGGGGCTCAACCATGGTTGCCCCAATAAGTCAATAAAGTCAGAAATGAAAACAGAAGCACTATGATCACAACCCACAAAAACCTATATTTGAAAAAATCAGCAAAAATGAAAAAAAAAAAAAAAATCAGCAGTCATTTTGAAAAAGTGAAAAAATTATATAACCAATAATATATGATATAATAAATATTAATTCATACAGAACAATATCAGTCCAAATAGTAGAAAAAGATTAAGAAAAAAATGTATTAAAAAAAAACACATCCAAAATGGGGGGTAAAATAGGCTTTTTCATTGAAAAAACCGAAAGGGCACCCCTGCTCTACGGAGTATTAGAGGCTCCCAAAGTGGGGCACGTAGATACAAATTGCATGTGGTACAGCGTCTGCAGGGAACACAGTAGAAGAAAAGCCCCAAGGGAAAATAAATGCGGTACTCACCCACCACCACCAGGGTGAAAGACTTCGCCCTCCCCCAAGAGGAGTCCCTGCTCGTCTTCAGAGACACCTCGTAGACCCTCATGTCGTCCACGCTAACCCTGTCCATCTTTAATGAGCAGTCTCCCTCCAAAACCTGACCCATGAGAAACGTCCGGCCCCGGAAGTCCCCGCTGACTTGTTGCACGTCCTCACTGTTGAAGGCCGTGCGGGTTTGGCGGAACACGAAGTCGGCGCCGGCTCGGTAACGCATGCGCGCGTCCACACGCTCCTTCCTGGACGGCGGGCGGGAGGAGGCCCTGGGGGCGAAGGAGCAGGGGATCAGCACGCATGAGCCCGCCACAGCAAGGACATGGTCTGGGATGGTGGGCTCTGGGGGCGAAGATCGCACCCCGTCCAACATGGCCGCTGTTTGGGCGGAGAGATGAAGGTCATGTGGGCGGGACGTACTGACAGGAATTGTACTTTGAATTTGCTTACTAAAACAATGCTGAAAGTGCCTGCTGCCTCATTATTATTACTAGAATAATTATTATTATTTTTACTATTCATAAATAGTGATAGACTAACCTTTTTACAGTTGAGGTAAAGATTTTATTATGAATTATTGAAATGAATACATGGTAAATGTCTAATTACAATAAGTAAAAAAAAAAAAAAACACCAGTTCCCCTTTTGTGTTTAATTTCTAACTCATTGCACAAAGCATCAGCCCATTTAATAATAATACAATCATATTAAATTACACTTCTAAAAGGACAATTAAAAATATAACTACAATTAATATATAAAATATATAATTAAGAGACCCCTAAATAATAAAAATAAGTCTTAACAATAATACACATTTAGTTATAACATTAAATCACAGTTATATAAATAACAGAAAAATGAAATAAAATATACTCGATGACTTTTGAATGAGTTGTGTTCACTGCTGACTCGTTGAAATGAAATCCAAAAGTCAAAGTAGAGGACAGTGTCACTGATTAGTAGCTTGACGACACTGCCTCTTTAACAAAACTATTTTTAGAAAAGGGAAGAAGAGCGCTACTGCCCTTTTTGCCCCACGACACTCCAAAAAAGTTGACATCTATGCAAGGCCTTTTCTTGATGCCAGGCGTCTCATCCTTAACTTAAGCAATACTGAAAGCTCAGCTATATTACTTAAAACAAGCAAAACAACATGTTCTTCTTCCAAGTGTGTCTTTAATTGTGCCTACGTTTGCATTCAATCAATAATCGCAGGTTAAATGGAGGACTCACCAAAGACCAGAAGAGTCCCCACGAGAGAGACGGAGTCCACATGCATGACCGCAGCCGTCCTCTGTCCTGCCAGGGCCCTCAAACACGCAGCATGCCTCACAGTCCCACTCTAGACGACAAGACAGAGCCAAACAGGAGTTGCTGAGACCTGGGGAAGCAAACACATGACAGCCAGTGAGTCATCCTCATGATGGAAGATGTGTCCTCAAAGGCGATAACCTCCCACCCCTCACAATGACTACACTGCCCTCTAGTGTTCCGTCAGGTCATGAGGTGGGAAGTAGTTTTTAGATGCAAAAAAATAAAAGTCAGCAAAAAATTGTTGGGCAAAAGCAACGCAGACCAGAGCCTTCAGTCATGAGGGATGCACCCTGCCACATCTCCACGTAGCCATCTGTCGTTTGACGCCCCTGCACACCCCAAAGCTCCATGGTTCCACTGAAGGATCATGATGGTGCCCCTTTCACTGTGCTGTGCGTCTCCTTGTCATGCCAGTAATGTTGGACGCAATCAAGACCATCAAGGAGAATAAAACTTTGTTCCACCCTTCAATGTCCCATGTTTGTTGGTGCAGATTCCAAACAGGCACTTTTTTTGGACATTTTTCTTTCAGAGATGTCGTCTGATGGTTGTTGGACTGCACTCGGCACCCGGATCCTCCAGGCATTTTTGGGGGGTCTACCACTTACGGACGTTTTGTTCCATAAGCCTCAGGATGTTTGAAGAAGTTTGAAATGACTTACTGCATCCAACCTCAGCCAGTATGGCACTTAGGTCTTGCCATTAAATTGGATTAAAGTTATTATTACTTTCTTCATCCATCCATATATATGTTAAGGTATTTTTATTTTTGTGCAATATTCATGTAATTGATAATTAACATAATATTAATTACTAGTCCATAAGCATTTGATTTCTTTTGGTTGGGTCAGCAATTTTTTTTTAATTTAACTTAAATGATTTAAATATTTCAATTAAACGTATTTACATGTAATTCACACTGTGTAATTGACAGTATCTAATATTAGTTGTAGTGCAATACAAAAGTTCGATACAGTATTATGATTATATAGGTCTATTTAAATGTAAAAGATTTGTTTTTATTATTTTCTCGTAGGCCCCGGCTTTGACACCACTGGTGCTCCACGCTCTGAAAGAAAACGCCGCACCTCAGCAGCTTCCATTGAGCACAGCAGTACTGCCAGCCTTTGCACATCCACGCTTCTAGAAGGCCCGTCATCCCAGTACCCCCACCACTACCGCCACTCCACATCCGCACCCCAAGTGTTCCCCGTTGGATGTGTTTAAAGGATTTTGCCTCCATCGACAAAAAAAGTGGAGGGGATAACTTTTTGGAATTTGGCCTTGGGGTTCCTCTTTGACGTTGTGCTCCCTGCCGGCTTCAACGCTCCCTCACGCGCTCACGCTCACCCTTAAGACAACCTGCGGATTTAAGGTGAGGTACCTTGAGTTTTGGGGACACCAAATACTTGGCCCGTGATGCCGGAATCTGATTTCATCCACACATGCTAATGACCTTCACTTCGTCTTTGCTCCAGAAGTGTCCGAGGCTCGCTCATGATGTACAGCTTCATGGGAGGGGGGCTGTTTTGCGCCGTCATGGGGAACATTTTGCTGGTGGTCTCGACGGCAACCGACTACTGGATCCAGTACCGACTGTCAGGCAGCTTCGCCCACCAGGGCCTGTGGAGGTACTGCATGTCGGGAAAGTGCTACATGCAGACCGACAGCATCGGTAAGCCGGACCCGCTGCAATGAGAACACACAATATGTCACGTGCAATACAAGCTAGGCATGCTCAAAAAACACCTGGCATAATCCTCAACGTATTAGGAACCAGAACCTAAAACCAGAATGCCGCCCATACTGATGCAAAGCCTTTTGTTGGCTACTTCCTGTTTGATGATACTTTTCCCTTTTTCATCGTCAGGCAGGAGGAAATACTCCTTTTGGCAATAAAATGACAAAAAGAGAAAATAAGAGCAAAAGTGAAAACACGTTGGAGCGACATACGCTACAGTAATCCCTCGTTTATGGCGGTGAATAGGTTTTGATTAGGTGCCCGATCTCGGCGTAATAATATCAGTCAATATCGGTATTGGGTTTTCCTTGCAATGAAAACTGATTTTTAAAAACTGCAGTACACCAAAAATGTCCAAAACAATATTGTGGGTCACCCCAATGTGTTCATTCCACAACAGGAGATGTATGATGTTACGCATGTATCAATCGATGTCAGAATCGGAAATTCAGAGTTGGCCAGTATCGGCATATCGAATATTGGAAAAAAAGGCCAATATCGAACATCCGTAGTTTTGGTATTTCTACCGAGTGGGATTGCTTCTTCTTTTTTTTTTTTTTGCAGTGATGACCTAGAAAACCTTCTAACGTTATTCTAAAATACACCTTAACATGATTAGAGCCCTGTAGACATTAAATAACACCCCTAGACTTTATTATTACTTCATAACATATTAGACATAAGAGAAAATAAGACATTTAAGAGAGTTTACAGTGTAAGGAATCAGAACTGCTGTTCCAGCTCGCTGTGGGTTGCAAAAGCAACTGGTTGTTGCGCCTGTTATGAGATCATTTTCAACCTGTAATAAAATTCTGTTGTTCCGGTGACACCTTGTGACCAAAGGACTACTTTACTAATACTACATCCACAGGGTGAATTCTGGTCTTATATTTGTATTTTACTTCATGGAGCCATTTTTACGCTTGGAATGCTTATTTTGGCCAAAAAAGCACATCCAATCTGCTTAAATATGCATACATGTTTTGTTTGCCTCCGCGTGTTAGCCTGCATGCTACTTCCTGGTTCATGGAAAGTCAAGGCATTTGATTGGCCCTTAACGAAATTACAAAACGGGTGAAAAGCTGTGCAGTGTTCGTGTGCATGAGCTAGCATGCTACTTCCTTCCCGGTGACACAAACTGGCGGGACTGTACCATTTATGAAATTTGGGACGGGCGGAATGAGCCCATCAAAAGGGAATATTCATTCTGTAACGTAAATGAAAACATTGTGGAGTATTTTTTGTTTCCGATTTACAGAGGTTGACGTGGGACGACAGGAATGTACCATTTTTCATTCTGCAGACAGTTGACGTGTCAAAAAGTGATTACAACGGCAAAAAAGAGAAAGGCTGCATTTTCGCTAGCAGGCACGCTACTTCCTGGTTCACAGAGGATGACGTAGGACAGATTGACTGGACCATTTTTCATTATCGAAAAGACGGAATGCTTATTTAAGAAAAACAAAAAGAGAAAATAGATGCCATTAACATGAGGGATAAAAGTCATAGCTCACCTTATATGTGCGTATGCGCTAGCAGGCTACTTCCTGGTCCAGAGGATTGTGCCATTTTTCATCCTCCTAGCTGAATTAGCGCATGCGCTCTGTGATGGGTGATTCACATACACCCAGTACCCAATCGAAGCAGGTATATGGGCATGCGCTCTATGACAAGTGGCTCGAATGAATTGAGTACCCGATTCACAACCTCCCCGTTTCTGCACATGAGCTCGGGGACAGGTGGCCTCAGAGAATCAAGTACCCAGTTCACTTTTGTGAGTGACCCATAAGAAGTCCCGTCAGTAAAAGGAATCGCGTTTCCCATGTTTAAATATTTTATATGACGTTGTCCTCGTGCTTTTTTCTCTTGTTGTATATCAGTTTGGCTGTGTTGTAAGCCAATATACTTTGGGCTTTTAAATCAATAAATAAGACAACCTTAACAAGTTATTCAATTATTTATTTTTCAAACACATCTTTGAATTCACCGCTTATTTAATCAATAAATTCATGTCTAGTATTTGTAATGCTATGATATAAAACACACACACACAGACAAATAAAGCTGTAATTTTGGGGAAAATCAAGCAGAGAAAAAGCAAAATAACAATGAGAAAAAAGTAGACACATTAGGTCAGTGGTTCTCATAGAGAGAGAAGCTCTAATAATAATAATACATCTATTCATTTACCTGTACTGTACAGACTGAATTCATAACTGAAACCGAAAAATGCAACAAAATGGGGAGCCGTGAAGCACACTCGCATATTCAAGCGCATGCGGAATACAATAAACTTGTACATGTTGGCAGGTCTGCAGCAAGAGTGAACGTACTCCCTGCCTCTCATAACACGAAAGACATAGAAGATATAGTATACAATATGTGTATATGTATACTGTATATATATATATATATATATATATATATATAGATGATCAGGGATCATCTATGGGTGCTCTTGCGTCTTGCGTGTTTTGTAGCCTACTGGAACGCCACGCGTGCCTTCATGATCCTGTCAGCCATGTCCTGCTTCGCCGGCATAATCGCAGGGATCCTGTCCTTCGCACACTTCTCTGCCTTCAAGAGGTTCAACCGCTCCTTCGCCGCCGGGATCTTGTTCTTTGTTTCAAGTGGGTGGAAAACACGCAGACAAGCCAACAACATGAATCATGCTGTACATGTGTGACGCTCTTGGGTCCCGCTAGCTCTCTTTGTTCTGCTTGCGATGGCCATCTACACCGGCGTGACGGTCAACTTCCTAGGCAAGCGCTTTGGCGACTGGCGCTTCTCCTGGTCCTACATACTGGGCTGGGTGGCGCTGCTCATGAGCTTCTTTGCAGGTGCCCACATTGGGTTGGAGTAATCGAGTGTCTTGCAAAAACCACTCAGGTAAACAAAGTTGTGTTTTTTTGCAGGTATATTCTACATGTGTGCCTACAGGATGCACGAGTGCAGAAGAGTGGCTGGCCCACGTTGACCAGGATGCCAAACATTCCCCTTCCAAAATAAAGCAAGCAAACGTCTGCTATAGCTTCTGCTCTCTGTGTTAAGTACTGTCTTTTTCCATATCATTAGTAATGTGGTTGATAATAATACTCATTGTTTGATTACAACTTACAATTGAAATCATTGTACTTTTTGCTGTCGGCCTGTGCGTTAAAATGTGTCTTGTGTGTGGTTTTGGGACAAAATAGTGTACAAAACCCCCTGAAATAGCTAATTTAAATCGTTTCATAATAATAAAAGTGGTTTCATTATGCAAATAATACTGCAAAAAATATTTCAATTCATTTTAACCAACTCCTCCCTGAGCAACCACCTTATCGTGGTGGAGGAGTTTGTGTGTCCCAATGATCCCAGGAGCTAAGTTGTCGTGGGTTGTTGTGCCCCCGGTAGGGTCACCCATGACAAACAGGTCCTAGGGGAGGGACCAGACAAAGAGTGGCTCAAAAGACCCTGATGATGCACAATAACAATTGGACTTCGTTTTCCCTCGTCCAGACGCGGGTCACCGGGGTCCCCCCCTGGAGCCAGGCCTGGAGGTGGGGCACAATGGCGAGCGTCTGGTGGCCGGGCCTACACCCGTGGGGCCCGGTCCGGCACAGCCCGAAAAGGTAACGTGGGTCCCCCCTCCCATGAGCTCACCACTCGTGGGAGGGACCAAAGGGGTCGGGTGCAAAGAGAGCTGGGTGGCGGCCGGAGGCGGAGGGCTTGGCGGTCCGATCCTCGGCTACAGAAGCTAGTTGTCGGTACGTGGAATGTCACCTCTCTGGGAAGGAGCCTGAGCTGGTGCATGAGGTGGAGAAATTCCGGCTAGATATAGTCGGACTCACCTCAACGCACAGCAAGGGCTCTGGAAACAATCCTCTCGAGAGGGGCTGGACTTCATTCCACTCTGGTGTTACCGGCAATATAATGCGACGGGCAGGGGTGGGAATTCTTGTTGCCCCCCCGGCTCCAAGCCCGCACATTGGAGTTTAACCCAGTAAACGAGAGAGTAGTTTCCCTACGCCCTCGGGTGGGGGGACTGGTCCTGACTGTTGTTTGCACTTATGCGCCAAACAGCAGTTCACAATACCCACCATTTTTGGAGTCCTTAGAGGAAGTACTAGAGAGTGCTCCCTTGGGGGATTCCCTTGTTCTGCTGGGTGACTTCAACGCTCATGTTGGCAGCGACAGTGAGACCTGGAGAGGTGTGATTGGGAGGATCGGCCCCCCCTGATCTCAACCGAGCGGTGTCTTGTTATTGGACTTCTGTGCTCGTCACAGATTGTCTAACACCATGTTCAGGCATAAGGGTGGCCACATGTGCACTTGGCACAAGGACACCCTGTGCCGCAGTTTGATGATTGACTTTGTGGTTGTGTCGTCGGACTTGCGGCCACATGTTTTGGACGCTCGGGTGAAGAGATGGGCGGAGCTGTCAACTGATCACCACCTGGTAGTGAGTTGGTTCCGATGGTGGGGGAGGATGCCGGACAGACCTAGCAGACCCAAACGCATTGTGAGGGTCTGTTGGGAACGTCTGGCAGAGTCCCCTGTCAGAAGGAGTTTCAAATCCCACCTACGGGAGAGCTTTGACCATGTTCCGAGGGAGACAGCGGACATTGAATCCGAGTGGGCAATGTTTCGTGCCTCCATTATCGATGCGGCCCATCGGAGCTGTAGTCGTAAGGTGGTCGGTGCCTGTCGTGGCGGTAATCCCAGAACCCGTCGGTGGACACCAGTGTTGAGGGATGCCGTCAAGCTGAAGAAAGAGTCCTATGAGGCAGTTTTGGCCCATGGGACTCTGGAGGCAGCTGACAGGTACTGGAAGGCCAAGCGGTCTGCGGCTCTGCGAGTTGCTAAGGCAAAAACCCAGACATGGGAGGAGTTCGGAGAGGCCATGGAAAACGACCCTGGACTGGCAGACCGAGGTGGTGGTCCCGCTTTTCAACTATCTGCCGAATAGTGGAATATCAGATTCAGGAGGAGCAGTGTGGTTTTCGTCCTGGTCGTGGAACTGTGGACCAGCTCCTTGAGGGTGCATGGGAGTTTGCCCAACCAGTCTACATGTGTTTTGTGGACTTGGAGAAGGCATTCGACCGTGTTCCTCGGGGAATACTGTGGGAAGTGCTCCGGGAAGATGGGGTATCGGACCACCTAATCCAGGCGGTCCGTTCCCTGTATGACCGGTGTCAGAGTTTGGTTCGCATTGCCGGCAATAAGTCGGACCCGTGTCCAGTGAGGGTTGGACTCCGCCAGGGCTGCCCTTTGTCACCGATTCTGTTCATTACTTTCATGGACAGAATTTCTAGGCGCAGCCAGGGCGTTGGGGGGTTTCAATTTGGTGGCCGCAGGATTCGGTCTCACTCGGCCTTCAACTCTCACTGGATCGGTTTGCAGCTGGGTTGAGAATCAGCACCTCCAAGCCCGAGTCCATAGTTCTCGCCCGGAAAAGAGTGGAGTGCCATCTCCGGGTTGGGGATGAGGTCCTGCCTCAGGTGGAGGAGTTTAAGTACCTCTGGGTCTTGTTCACGAGTGAGGGAAGGATGGAACGTGAGACGGACAGGCGGATTGGATGGATTTTAAAAATTTTGGATGATGTGGTGGTTGATAAAATTGTTCAATAATTTCATGATAATAAGAATAATTATTATAGCTTAATTACACAAATAACTTTATTACTACTACTAATAATAATAAAAGTAATACAGTGGAAACTTTGTTTTTTGTTTAAATGTGACTTGTCTTGTGTGTGGTTTCTTTGGGACAAATTAGGGTACACCCCCCCCCCCCCTAAATGAGGTAATTTCAGTAATTAATAAGTAATAGATTATACAAATAATAGTGCAAAAATATTTTAGTAAATATCTTTGGAGGGCATGGGGGGGGGGGGGGTATAGTGAGCAAAACCCCCCTAACTAGGTAATTTCAATAATGGAATAATAATAATCGTTTGAGTGTATAAAAAAAATGTACACATGTACAGTCCAGTAACATTTTTTCAAAAGAATAATAAAGAAACGAAATACTGTGAGAGAAAAGAGAAGGACCTGGGGCTAAATTCCACTGGTGTGGTAGTAAAAATGTATTTAAAGTGTAATGCAAACAAAACCGAAGAGTGTCGAATATGTCATTGCTTTATACGGTTGTTGCAACTCTGACGGGCGGCGGCGGCGCAAAAGAGGCCGGAGCCACCGAGAGGCTGGACGGCGTCTGCAAAGCAACACAAGCACAGCCGCCGGTTGGAGCGCCCCAGCCGCCCGGGGAAGACACGAGAAGCCCACCTGGTGCAGTCCGTTGTAATCTGGGGGGTGCTTGAGCGCCAGCAGGTTGTGAGGCGTTTGCGTGTGGGTGGTCTGCGCCTGTCACGACACCAAGAGAAGATGCTGAAAGGGAAGCGCTCAGATTGGGAACGCCGTCGCGTGGAAGATTCCCCCTGACCTTGTCGGCCGCTCTGGACACGGGATATCGTGTCTGACGACCTACAAACCACACAAAAAGAGAAGAAATGCGTCCCGCTGGCTGTCCGTCCGTCTCCCCTGTGTCTGCTCACTTTTCATCCTGCTCCAGTGTTTCAACGTGAAGAGCAGTCCGCACACGAGGCCCAGGAAGACGACGCTGCAGGGAATTCCAGCTGCGATGCCAGCAATGGCCGGACCGCTCAGACCTTCTCCTGCCAACCCGTCTGTCATTGTCATCATCGGCAAGCGGGACAGAAATAGAGCCAATTACATACCCGGGCCAATCCTGTGGGGCGCTGTTGGCTGACCCTCTACCATTAAAGCTCTGGGGACGACTCGGAAGCGGTACGTGGCTTTGGGATCCAGGTCCAAAATGTCGGTGCTTCTGGCTGAGCCGAGTTTGGCCAAGACGGTGCGGTACGTGTCTGTGCTGCGTTCAAGGAGCTCCGGCCCGCTCATCTGGATGTCGAAACCTGAGTGGAACGCAAGAAGTGATGTTTACACACCACCATCGGCAACACGACACACCTTCCTCCTGCCAACCTGTGACGATGGAGGTGGGCGGGACTTCCCAGGTCAAGGTGACGACGGTTCCATCTTGATGTGGGAACAAACTGAAAGCCGAGACGGACGGCTCTGTGGAGGCGGAGTTGGGAGAGATTGTGTTGCGAACGTGTGGTATTATGCCCTTCCCTACTTGAGCTCTAACAGTGTGAAAAAGGTTAAAAAGCCATTTCTAAAACTTTGGGACCCCAGCAAACCACAGGGAGAGCCATCCTCCACACACGGTGAAAACATGGAACAGGGGTGAAAGTTCCGTGGCCGGCCAACCAAAATGACCCCAAGAGCGCAGCGACAACTCATCCAAGAGGTCCCCAAAACCACTGCTTACCAGAAGAAGATTAAGGGTGGTCTCATCTTTGCCAGAAAACACCTTGATGATCCCCGAGAATACTGTGGCGTAAAAGTAACGCCGCCTTTCATCATCAGCATACAGTAAAGGGAAAATATGCTGGTGGTAGTGTGATGGTCTGTGGCTTTTTTGCTGCTTCAGGGCCGGGAAGACTTGCTGTGGCAACTTAATAAAACCATATTTTTAAAAATATTCTTGTTTCTCCAAATCATTTGCTTGTATTCTTGTAAAATGACAGCTGGGTTTTTTTTTTTACGACCTCAATTTTTCTTTCAAATTGTGACTTCATTCCCATAATATTTTGACTGTGAAATTGTATTTTAGGAAAGTGCTGAGGCGAATAAAAACACGTTGAGCTCGGACTACCTTGCAGGTGAATCCGTCGGCTGCGGCGGCCCAGAGGGTTGCGGCAGATGCAGGTGTAGTTGTGGAGGAGGAGCACGCTGACGTTGTGGTGGCGAATGCTCAAGCGGGCAGTGTTTGCGCTGATGTCACTCCCCGCCCCGTCGCTGATGACGGCCTCGTCGCCTCGGAGCCAGGTCACCACGGTCGGGGGCGAGGCCTCGCTGACGCAGGACATGCTGACCACTATTTTGCCCTCGGAATCCACTTGGGTTCTCACGGTCGGGAGGAAGTCCACAGGACTGTCTGGAGAGAAACACCTCAAATTTCCGTGCGCAAAAGTCTTGGGTCACCATTACTAAGCAGATTGGGGGCAGGGGGTGGGGGGGTTAACGTACCTGCGCTGATGTAACATTTGTTCCCTCCCACGGGATGAGCGCCCTCACAGGTGACGCTCTTCCCATCCAGGCCGCCTGATGCTTCTACAGTCAGGCTGAGGTTTTCCAGCGCGCTGCTGGCGTTCATCAAGTCTGGGAAGGACAGCCGGGCGGGCGGCGTCCCCCCCGACCACTGGCACCCGTACTGCAAGTGGATGTTGTCCTCGGACCACACGGAACACACCGGGTGTCCCGGAGGCCTCTCTGCACCGGGAACACGTCAGGTTAACAACCACAATGTATCCCACAGGGCAGTAATGTTGCAATAAGGAGGTCAGCGCTTAGTCAGCAAAATGACGAAAATAATTAAGATCTTGTAAATATAAAACATTTGGACCATGCATATAAATGCTGGCAGACAATAAATATTACACATAATATGCAAAAAGATATTCTTTTTAGTTTCATTTAAGAATGATATGTAGAAATGTAAACTATATACCGTATGTGTAAACAGTGTGGGCCAAGTGACGTGTAACGCACCATAAACATGCACGCTGATGTTCTTGTGTCGCTGCAGTCCAGTCACCCCGTTGAGGAGCGTGCACACGTAATCCCCGTCTTGGCTGGTCTGGACGTGGCTCAGGCTGAGGACCCCCGCCTGGCCAAGCGACAACGTTTGACCGCCAAACGTCCACGCCACAGTTGGGCGCGGGGACCCGTCCGCCTGGCAGGACAGGGTGAGCGAATCTCCTGATACGTAAAAGTCCTGGGCTGGACTGACCTGGATTCTGGGCTCGTCTGGACCGTCTGTCCGCAAAGAGAGACTAAGCAAAGGGTACGATCCAAAAAAGACCTTTTAGGGAGGAAAGGGCTTACACAACACGCTGACACCGACGTGAGCTGTCTCTCTGCTGAAAGGGTTGCTCAGCGACACGGTGTACCGTCCCGTGTCAGTCCGGCCAGGCCCGCGGACAACGAGGCTGTCAGGCAGCACGGAGTACCGTGGGTGGTCTGGTACCGGGCGTCCGTTGAAGAACCATAGCCGCTGCTCCACCACACCTTGCAGCATGCTGTACCGCAGCACCAACTCCTCGCTGCCTTCCTGGACATGCTCAGGCAGCAGTGTCACTGTCACGTTCTGGAAGCTTTCTGACGGGACAGAAAGATCATTCAACTGGAACGGAACCTGCGTGAGCTAGGCAACTTACCAAAAACCCTCAGCGTGAAATTCAAAGAGGCCGTGCCCAATCCGGATTTTGTCATCTCCACCACGTAGCTGCTGCTGTACTCTAAAGACACATGGAGGAAGGTCAGGGATGCGTTGGGTTCTAGCCTCAGAACCTCCTTGTTGCTTTGGGCTACGTCAGGGAGAACGCCTGAGCCCACGGTCCAGGTGACGACGGGGAGATGACCTTTGAACCAGGTCACAGCCGGGTCGGGAGCACCACTGAAGGACACCGGCAAGGTCACATTGGCGCCGGCTAGAGCATCCACTCGGGCGGGACCGAGCGCGGAGACCAGCAGCGCACAACGAGCACCTGTTGGATTACGGCAAGTCATGCAGGATGTGGACAAGACTTGGTGTGACAAGGGGTTTGCCCCCTTTCCTGATTTTTTGCATGTTTCTCACACAATAAAAAGTGATTTTAGCCTAAAGCTAACGAGTGGTTGGGCCACCCTTAGCAGCAACAACGCAATCAAGCATTTGCCATAACTTGCAATGAGTGTCTTACAATTTAATCCACTCATCTTTGCAGAATTGTTGTCATTCAGTCACATTGGAGGCTTTGCCAGCATGAAGCGCCTTTTTAAGGTCACAGCATCTCAATAGGATTCAGGTCAGGGCTCCAAAGTCTTTATTTGGATTGCCTTGATTGAATAGAGACGGACTTGCTGGTGTGTTTGGATCATTGTCCTGCTGCAGAACCCAAGTTTCTTTCAGCTTGAGGTCACCGGCAGATGGCCGGACATTCTCCTTCAGAAATATTGGCTAGACAGTGGAACCAGTTCATGGCCCCAGACGGTCACACTACCACCACCACATTTTATTGTTGCCCTGATGTTCTTTTTCATTACTTTTACACCAGATGTAACAGGGCACACACCAGCTAAAACGTTCCTTTTGGGCACCATCAAGATGTTTTCTAGTGATTCTTAATGTTCTTTTTGTTCACCAGTGGTTTATGTCTTGGAACGCTGCCATGCAGGCCGTTTTTGCCCCGTGTCTTTCTTACGATAGAGTCATGAACACCGACCTTAACTGAGGCATGTGAGGTCGGCAGTTTTTTTGGATGTTGTTGTGGGGTCTTTTGTGACCTCTTGAATGAGTTTGTCGCTGCGCTCTTGGGGTCATTTTGGTTGGCCAGCCACTCCGGGGAAATTTCACCCCTGTTCCATGTTTTCACCATGTGTGGATAATGGCTCTCACTGCGGCTTGCTGGAGTCCCAAAGTTTTAGAAATGGCTTTTGTAACCTTTTCCACACTGATAGTTAAATTATGTTTTAACGTTGAGGGGAATCACTTTTTCACATAGGTTTGGATTTGTTTCTCCCTTAAAATTAAACTTTTTGTTGTGGATTCAGTTTGCTGGTTTTGCTGTCATTGACTGATATTTAAATTTGTTTGATGCCCTGAAACATGTAAATGTGAGAAACATGCAAAACTTACTGCTTTAGTGGCCCTCGACACATTCTACAAATACAAAAAACAAAACACAGTAAAAAGAGGAGATAAAAACTAATCGTAGTATATTTAAGAGAAAAAACGTTAAAACAATTTTTGAAGTCGTAAGAGAAACTCAACTTAGAATAAATTCCCACTTTTAGGTTGGGTAAAAGTTTTAATATTACAATAAAGTAAAAGTATTGTTAGAAAAAAGACATAATATTACAAGAAAAATGCATGAGAAGAAAGTCTTTATTAAAAAAATAGTTAGAAAGGAAAAAATTAAAAAGTGAAGCGTACAAAGAAAAAGTGGCTTAATAATAATAAATGAAAAAACAAATGAGCAGCGGGCTTCCCGTACATCCTGACCAGATGGGATTCAATCACACCTTCTGTGTCAAATTGCTTCCTCTCGCAACTTTCTTTGACCCCATGGCGGGTTGTTTAGCACACAGAAAATGCTTTGTATGGACCAACAAAGGAGGCAACATGCATTTCAAAGTAAATACAAAGGAATGTACTTGCCTGGGAAAGCCAAGCCAAACATGATCATCAAGACTTGACCGCTTAGTCTCATTTTGCTGGAAGAACCCCACCTGGAGATTTCACAAAGAAGCCTGGAAAGCGTCCTTGGAGTGAGACAGCAATGTCACCTGCAGGGGCGCGCCAGCAGAGGACACGCCCCTTGGCCAATCACACAACAGTACCTGCATGGTGCAGCCATTGCACCTGTATGACCCAAAATGTCAGACAAGTGTGGGTTTATTTTTTTTCTCATGATTTTTTGTTGTTGTTGAACGAGCACTTTGTTGTGCCCTAAGTTTTACCCGTCTTTTCAAGCCTTCACATTCCCCCTAAGAAGCAAATCCCTCTGTTTGATGTACAAAGTCAACCATACATAATATTATATAATAATAATCATATTGGTTTTAGCTAATGTAGCCACAACAGGGCACAAGCCAGTGTCTTATTGTGGCAGTCCCAAGCCCGGATAAATACAGAGGCTTGTGTCAGAAAGGGTATCCGACGTAAAACCCGCCACGGTGCTCTTCACCGACAGGGTGCCAGTGGAAACTGGATTACTGTTGGCCGAAGAAGGAGAGGAGGAAGGTGTATCCATAGGAGGAGAGGGAAGAGGAATGCTAAAGAGTCTAGAACTAAGAGTTGGGACTTTGAATGTTGGAACTATGACAGGAAAAGGTAGAGAATTAGTTGACATGATGCAGAGAAGAAAGGTAGACATATTGTGTGTCCAAGAGACCAGGTGGAACAGTAGCAAGGCTAGAAGCTTAGGAGCAGGGTTCAAGATGTCCTATCATGGTGTAGATAGGAAGAGAAATGGAGTAGGGGTGATTTTGAAGGAGGAGTTTGCTAGCAACGTCCTGGAGGTAAAAAGAGTGTCAGATAGAGTCATGAGCCTGAAGCTAGAAATCGAAGGTGTGATGTTCAATGTGGTTAGTGGGTATGCTCCACAGGTAGGATGTGAGATGGAGGAGAAAGAGAAATTCTGGTCAGACCTGGATGAAGTGATGCAGAACATCCCTAGAAGTGAGAGAGTTGTCATTGGTGCGGACTTCAATGGGCATGTTGGTGCAGGAAACAGAGATGATGAGGAGGTGATGGGCAAGTTTGGTATCCAGGAGAGGAACGCTGAAGGACAGATGGTGGTCGACTTTGCAAAAAGGATGGAAATGGCTGTAGTGAATACTTTCTTCCAGAAGAGACAGGAACATAGGGTGACCTACAAGAGTGGAGGTAGGAGCACACAGGTAGACTACATCTTGTGTAGAAGGTGTAACCTGAAGGAGGTCAGTGACTGCAAAGCAGTGGTAGGTGAGAGTGTAGCCAGACAGCATAGGATGGTGGTGTGTAGGTTGACTCTTGTGGTGAGAAGGATGAAGAGGGTAAAGGCAGAGCAGAGGACAAAATGGTGGAAGCTGAAAAAGGAGGAGTGTTGCGTGACTTTTAGGAAGGAGTTGAAAAAGGCTATGGGTGGCCAGGAAGTCCTTCCAGATGACTGGACAACTACAGCTACTGTGATCAGGGAGACAGGTAGGAGAGTACTTGGTGTGTCATCTGGAAGGAAAGTAGATAAGGAGACTTGGTGGTGGAATGAGGAGGTGCAGGAGTGTATACAGAGTAAGAGGTTAGCTAAGAAGAAGTGGGACACTGAGAGGACTGAAGAGAGTAGACAGGAGTACAGAGAGATGCAGCGTAAGGTGAAAGTAAAGGTGGCAAAGGCCAAACAAGGGGCTTATGATGACTTGTATGCTAGGTTGGACAGCAAGGAGGGAGAGAAAGATCTATACAGGTTGGCAAGGCAGAGGGACAGAGATGGGAAGGACGTGCAGCAGGTTAGGGTGATGAAGGATAGGGATGGAAGGGTATTGACAGGTGCCAGTAGTGTCATGGGAAGATGGAAAGAGTACTTTGAAGAGTTGATGAATGAGGAAAATGAAAGAGAACAAAGAGTAGAAGAGGTGACTGTTGTGGACCAGGAAGTAGCAAAGATTAGTAAGGAAGAAGTGAGGAGGGCATTGAAGAGGATGAAGAATGGAAAGGCACTCGGTCCTGATGATATACCTGTGGAGGTATGGAAGTGTCTAGGAGAGGTGGCAATAGAGTTCCTGACCGGGTTGTTTAACAAGATCTTAGATAATGAGAAGATGCCTAAGGAATGGAGGAGAAGTGTGCTGGTGCCCATTTTTAAGAACAAGGGAGATGTGCAGAGTTGTGGCAACTACAGAGGAATAAAGCTGATGAGCCATACAATGAAGTTATGGGAAAGAGTAGTTGAAGCTAGACTAAGGGCAAACGTGAGCATTTGTGAGCAGCAGTACGGTTTTATGCCAAAAAAGAGTACAACAGATGCAGTATTTGCTTTGAGGATGTTGATTGAGAAGTACAGGGAAGGTCAGAGGGAGCTGCATTGTGTTTTTGTAGATCTGGAGAAAGCTTATGACAGGGTGCCCAGACAGGAACTGTGGTATTGTATGAGGAAGTCTGGAGTGGCAGAGAAGTATGTTAGAGCGGTGCAGGACATGTACGAGGACTGTAAGACAGTAGTGAGGTGTGCTGCAGGTGTGACAGAGGAGTTCCGAGTGAAGGTGGGACTCCATCAGGGATCAGCTCTGAGCCCCTTCTTGTTTGCTATGGTGATGGACAGGCTGACGGACGAGGTTAGACAGGAATCTCCATGGACTATGATGTTTGCAGATGACATTGTGATATGTAGTGAGAGCAGGGAACAGGTGGAGGAGAAGCTTGAGGGGTGGAGGTTTGCCCTGGAAAGGAGAGGAATGAAGATGGAGTACATGTGTGTAAATGAGAGGGACCCAAGTGGAAGAGTGAGGTTACAGGGAGAAGAGATAAAGAAGGTGGAGGATTTTAAGTACTTAGGGTCAACAGTCCAGAGCAATGGAGAGTGTGGAAAAGAGGTGAAGAAGCGTGTGCAGGCAGGCTGGAATGGGTGGAGAAAAGTGTCGGGTGTGATGTGTGATAGAAGAGTTTCAGCTAAAATGAAAGGAAAGGTGTACAAAACTGTGGTGAGACCAGCGATGTTGTTTGGTTTAGAGACAGTGCCGCTGAGGAAAAGACAGGAGGCAGAGCTGGAGGTAGCAGAGATGAAGATGCTGAGGTTCTCTTTGGGTGTGACCAGGATGGACAGGATCAGGAATGAGCACATCAGAGGGACAGCACATGTTAGAGGTTTTGGAGATAAAGTCAGAGAGGCCAGACTGAGATGGTTCGGACATGTCCAGAGGAGAGATAGTGAATATATTGGTAGAAGGATGCTGAGTTTTGAATTGCCAGGCAGGAGGCCTAGAGGAAGACCAAAGAGGAGGTTTATGGATGTAGTGAAAGAGGACATGAAGGTAGTTGGCGCAAGAGAAGAGGATACAGAAGACAGAGTTAGATGGAGGCAATTGATTCGCTGTGGCGACCCCTAACGGGATAAGCCGAAAAGAAAAGAAGAACAAGATATGCAGACATCCCTCTTTGCTACCACTGAGAAGAAGATCTTACACTCAGTACTGAGTAAAGAGATGGTTCTAAATTGATGAGTTGTCTCTGCGCTCTTGGGGTAATTTTGGGCGGCCGGCCACTCCTGGCAAGGTTCACCACTGTTCCATGTTTTTGCCAATTGAGGATAATGGCTCTTACTGTGGTTCGCTGGAGTCCCAAAGCTTTACAAATGGCTTTATACCCTTTACCAGACTGCTAGATCTCAAATTACTTTTGTTCTCATTTGGATCTTGGCTTAATGTCTAGCTTTTGAGATGCTTTTGGTCTACTTCTCTGTGTCAGATAGCTCCTGTTTAAGTGATTTCTTCATTGAAACAGGTGTGGCAGTAATCAGGCCTGGGGGTGGCTACAGAAATATAACTCTGGTGTGATAAACCACAGTTTTTTTGTTTTTTTTTTAACACTGGGGGGCAATCACTTTTTCACACAGGGCCATGTAGATTTGGAGTTTTTTCCCCTCCCTTAATAACAAACCTTAACTTAAAAACTACATTTTCTGTTCAATTATGTTATCTTTGACTAAAAGTCAACTATTTTTTTATGAGCAGAAACATTTAAGTGTGACAAACATGCGAAAGAATAAAAAGTCAGGAAGGGGGCAAATCGTTTTTCACACCACTGTATCTATCACTTCGGAAGTCTTCCGTAACTTAGCTATCACCTAGCATACTAGTAGAAAGGTGTCTTCCAATGAAAACAGCTCAAAATGCTACTATGTTAATGCTCGAGAGGTGTGATTAACTCAAAGTTTATGTGGAAATCTTAAAACACATCCTGTATGTATTTTTCTTCCCTCACATGAACAAGCAGTGCTGCCTTCTGCTGCATGCACTCTCAATTACCGTCCACACTATCTATGTTTTTTTTTTGCATGCTAACACCCAGCATAATAACATAAATGTATCTGCCTTCTGCTGCATGCATCCCCAATTAATTTGAGCATGGTAGCAAAGTTGGCAATGCTAACGATGCTCAATGCTGGCAATTGTGACAAGTGTACAGTGTCCGAAATTAAGAGCATTTATTCAGTACTTAAGTAAGGATTCCATATTAAAGACCATCGTCATTGTTAACAAATAGATGCCATAGTTCCAAGGAAGTGTGATGTTTGTTTATACAGTATATTCGCAGAATACGACTATGGAGTCATGGCAGCAGTAGCCCATAATGATCAGTTGGGTAGAGTTGAAGAGGAACTGTAAAATGAAAAGAGAAGAGCAATTGATGATTAATAGAAAATGGAGCAACAATATTAAGAATTAATGTTCTGTAAAAAAAAGGAAAAAGGTTTACTATTTAGTAAGGAAATTAAAACCATCAATAGAGATGTCTTCTAATGATGGCGCTAACAAGCCAGGAATAACATACAGTATGTATACTTATGTCATCATGCAATAAATATTGTGTATGTCTTTTGTATGGATCGTATGCAATATGTGTATGAAAGATTGTATATTTATATATATATATACTGTATATAAAAAAGGGTTTACCTTGTAGGTGTGACCATGTGTTAAGTAAAAATGTAGTAATGCATGGAGTCTAAGGAGTCAATGCTTGGCGGTAAAATAATTCATTTCAAGTAGTGAAGGTGAAGAAAAGTTGTAAAGCATTTGGGGGAAAAAAATCAAGTAAAGGTACAAGAAACACTGATGTAGTCAATTAAAAAAGAGCATAAAGATACGGTGCATACCTTACGTATGGTGTTGAAACTGCAGCACTTATTTGGTACACATACGTTGTTTAGGCTGAGTGGCTGACCGGCAGTGCTAAATACTTGAAGAATACATACCTTGTGTGTGTGGTAGAAAGTGCACTACGGGATATATGGAGAGAAGATACCCATTGAAGTGGAACGATTCCAGAAAGAAGAATCTTAGAGGAGAAAAATATTGTTGAATTACAAGAAACAAAAGTACTATGGAAGGAGCACTACTCATTTCAGTACACATACTTTGAGGACGCAGTGTGGGGTATTTGATAATGAAGACTGTGGGAAGAATAATAGAAAGAAAAAACATGAATCGATAAGCAAAGCTAAATATTAGAAGAATATGTACCTTGTGTGCGTGGTAGGAAGCACACTACTGGATGTATGGAGAGAAGACACCTGATAAAATGTAAGACTTTCAGGAAGAAAATCTTATGGAAGAAGAATAAAGTTAAAGTAGCAAACATACTGAGGTAACCAATGCAAAAGTACATGTAATGGACCGATACATACCCTTTGTATGTTGTTGAAAGAGCACCACTCGTTTAGTACACAAAACTATTAATAACCATGATCTTCAATAGGTAGACATGCATTTCAAGAGATAATGTTAACATGAAATATCAATATGTAAAACACAGTAGACAGCATTGTGGTAGCTGTAGTATGTTTGCAAGACACCTGCTTGCAAAGCACACTGTGGACGAGACACAAAAATTAGGTCCAGCAATGTATTTTTGTCCGTGGTCGCAGCAGTCATGACTTGTGTATAACCTTCAGATAAAAACAGGTCAAGTATGGGCTTATGAGCCGAGAAGGACAGATCTTTGTTGAAATCTCCACAGACCACAATCTGATGATGGTCTATCATTTCTAAGGAATGTAGAAGATTTTGTAGGTTTGGTAGGAAGCTGCGCAAGCAAATATATTGGTTGCTTCAAGTCTCACAACAACAAATTCACAATCAGTAACACCCTGTAAGTATTTCTTTTCGTGGGCACCAATATGATGTTTCACACAAATAGCCACTCCTCCACCAATTTTGTTGGTCAAGTCAGGGCAGTTAGAATAAGAAGCACTTCGATTCCTGTGAAACATTTTGTAGCCTTCCAGTGAACCATTTGCAGAAGCCAGTGAGCCTTGAAGGTGTGTTTCCGTGAAGCACAAACATCAGCACAATTATGTACATCTATATATTTGAAAATATTTCATATGGCCACGTCATGCTGCTAAATAATTACCATGGGCCGCACAAAGTTGGAAGTGCCAGCAATGCAATTACGTATTAAAATACATATAAGATGTATGTTTTACATGAAACAAACTGGTACTTCACTGTTATAACACATAAAAAGTCAATATTTCATAGTTTATGTGTGAAATTATGACACTTTCAAGTAGTTACGTAAATAAATATGTAATGACAGTGTTTTATTGAACAATGTCAAAAAAGTATTGAATTAAATCCCATTGGGTCCTTCATATTTGTTTTTATTCTGTACGTCCTCTTTTTTCCTCTTTTCTTCCTGGCTTTTCTCCGTCTGTTCCATCATTTCCTCCTCTGACTTGTCATGTCCGGGTTGGTCCTCTTCTTTTCCCTTTTTTGTCTGTATTCCTTCAGCTTTTCTTTTATCTCCTTCAATTTGCTGGTTAGGCGTACACATATCCACAATATCTGTATATGGGAGACATAGGAAAGTGTACTGTACTTAATCTGTATGTAATAAATCATGGATGCAACCGTCCTCGCCACATCCTTGTCACGCCACATCACAAGGCCTACGACTGAGACGTTTGCGGCCACACAACACAGTCGGACACAATAACATATCATCATATGTTACAACTCACTCCAAAATGTCTCCAGCTCCTTTATGCGTTGATTGGCCTCCTGCAAGTGAAGCTTTAATTGTTGATTCTCTGCTTGGAATCCCGCTTCCCTTCCACCATTCCAACGGCATACAGCATAATTTGCTCACCAAGTGCAAGGGCCTTATTATTTGAAGTTTCCCTTGACAATCCGTTGTCCATGCAGGAATACTGTAAACAAACATCAATAAGTACAGTATCCATATACAGTAATTATATGTAAGTGGCATTGTTATCAATTGTTAAGTGTACAATAAATATGTACTTAGTCATCAGTTAAATTCTATAGTCCCTCCATGTCCTGGTCTTTATTATTAGCAAATTTGTAAGGTGATTTTGTATGCGCCATTGTAATTATAAATCTAGAGACACACTAAAAATATGCTCACATGCAGCTATGACGTACACCTACAACAGGTAACTGAGGCAAAAAGGCAGAAAGCCTGAGTTTTTCCTGTAGTGGTCAATGGAATCTTTAAGTTCAAAGAGCTTCTTTGAAACGTTGACGCTCACTGCTTTTCACTATATAAATGATTACTTCCATTGCTCCCGCCACACGTACACAGTCCAGGACAACACTTGCTAAATTGTGTGTTTTTGTACCATTTTGTACCAAATTTGTGACATTTACTTGCTGTGTTGTATTTATGGGTCTGCACCAAACAATGAGCAGTTAGCCTACCTACTTGACAAAAGTCAGCCAATGAAAGTCTCCTCTTCCAGCCACAATGAGCCTTGTGATTTTTGACAGGCAATGTGCTGCTATTGATGCTAACATGCTAGCTGTTTGTAAAACACTCATCACTTATCAAAACAGCTAATCATGCTACTAACCTTATTTATAACTGTATAATCATGTACTCCAATAAATACAGCTAAAAATGCTACTAGGCTAATATTAGCAAATTGGCCAACAATTTGAGGACTTTGTCTTGGCCACGATCCTCTTGACGTTCGCGATCGACTCATTACACACGAATCTGCTGCAGAGCGTTTATATATGTTTTTGTCTATGCAAAAATTGCCCCAAGTTAATATTAGCATGCTGGCATCTTTTGTCATTAAGCTATAACCTAACATACTAGTAGAAATGTGTCTTCCAATGAAAACAGCTGAAAATGCTACTATATTAATGTTAGTGAGGTGTGATCAATTCAAAGTCTGTGTGGAAACACTTCCTGTATTTATTCTTCACTCACACATTGGTTCTAAACAAGCAGTGCTGCCCTCTGCTGTATGCACACTCAATCACAGTCCACACACACACTTTGTCAATGGCAAGACTTCTCTGGGAAGACAGCGGGGACGAATCTTCATAGAAAACGCTCTCACCCTACGGAGCATACCACAACAGCTGCAAAGCAATCAATTTCCCAACAATTACAGTATTTTGTCTTGGGCACCATCCAAATCATTTGAGAAGTGTAAAAAAGATGAACTTTTGAAAATCTCACCATTCATTTGCAATGGGAAGAAAATCTCGGACAACGAGAAATTTTGCAAAAACTGTGCTTTGTAAAGAATTTTATTTTTTGGGTAGCACCTCTTTCTCAGACATTTTGATGTATGTTTGCATGAAATCGGTTGAAAAATGATACTAACTATAGAATGCTTGCAATGCTCTAGTGAACTGGAGAGTTTGACATTTTGGAATCGAATCTTTGGAATGAATCGAATGGGGAAAAATTCCCGGAAAAGAGAATTTTTGCAAAAACTGCATTTTACAGAAATATGTTTTAGGTAGCACCTCTTTCCCAGCGAAGCCGGACATTTTGATGGATGTTTGCATGAAATTGGTTGAAAACTGTGGGACTAGTTAGCAGACAAAAAGGTGGATTAAAAATCCTAAATAGATGAAAAATGGTGCAGAATACTTCACACAATATATTGCTTAGACCTGTGTAATTTCAGGGGAAATTGCATGTGAATGCTGGCTACGCTGGCGCTGAACTGCCATCCTGCTGCATGCTAACACCCAGCATAAAAACAAATGTATCTGCCTGAGCTGCATACACCCTCAATTACAGTCCACACACACACATTCTCTTAAAAGACAGACATCTCTGGCGCGAAGCGCATGCAGGTATCTTCAAAGAAAACGCCTTCACCGTACGGAGCAGACAAAAACGGCTGCAAACTTCTGAAAGTTTAAGACTTCAAGAAAAACATTTTGTCTTGGGAACAGTCCGAATTGGTTGAAAAATATAACTAGTACAAAACTTTAAAAAACTTCCCATTCATTTGCAATGTGGAAAAATTCTCTGAAAACGAGAAATTTTTCAAAAACTGTGCATTTTACAGAAATATTTTTTTAGGTAGCACCTTTTTCCCAGCTGAGCCGGACATTTTGATGGATGCATGAAGTCTTGAAAACTATGGGACTAGTTAGCGGAACAAAAAGGTGGAATAAAAATAATAACTGCCGGTGTGAATGCTTCACACATTAATAAATAGATGAAAAGTGGTGCAGAATCAGAATCAGAAAAACTTTGCCATTGTAAGTGAACAATTCACAAACTAGGAACTTTCTTTGGCGACTCAGTGCAACGTAGAATTCTAAAAAACAGAGTATTAAATAAACATAGAACTAACTAAACATAGAACCTGAGTAAAAAGTTGAAATCACTGATAAGTAAAGGCATGAGAGTGTTTTTAGTGCAGGTAGTATAAGGTGCCAAAAATACTGATTATAAAGTGAGCATAGTGCAAATGTTATAAAGTGTTCATGAGTTAAACAGCAGCAGGAAAGAAACTGTTCTTGTGGCGAGAGGTTCTGGTCCGAATGGACCGTAACCTTCTGCCAGAGGGGAGTGGCTCAAATAGTCCATGTCCAGGGTGGGAGGAGTCAGCAAGTATCCGGCCTGAGCGCCCCCGAGTTCTGGAGACGTACAGGTCCTGGAGAGATGGAAGGCTGCAGCCGATCACTTTCTCGGCAGAGCGCACGATGTGCTGCAGTCTTTGTTTGTCCCTGGCAGTGGCCCCAGCAAACCACACTGTGGTTCGCTGGGGCCATACTATACTATAACACCTTTGAATTTTCGGGAGAAATTGCATGTGAATGCGGGCATTGCTGAAGCTGAACTGCAATGCCGCTGCATGCTAACACCAAGCACAATAGCATAAATCTATCTGTTCTCTGCTGCATGCACCCTCAATTACAGTCCACACACACACACACACACACACACACACACGTTCTCTTCAAAGGCAAGACATCTCTGGCAGAAGACTTTGGACGTATCTTCAAAGAAAACTCCCTCACCGTATGGCGTAGACCTAAGCGGCTGCAAAACAATCAATTTCCCAAGGATTTGAGCATTTGGTCTTGGGCACTGTCCAAATCGGTTGAAAAATGTAAATTATACAAACTTTAGAAAATCTCGCTATTAATTTCAAATGGGCACAAAATCTCGGCAAACATGAAATGTTGCAAAAACTGCCATTTTACAGAAATTATTATTTTATTTTTTTTAAGTATCACTTCTTTCACAGCTGAGCAGGACATTTTGACGTATATTTGCATGAAATCGGTATAAAAAATACTAAACTAAAAAAAAAGGAAAAACAAAGCGGCTCCCTGCAACAGGAACCAGCTTTTTACCTTCATTTCAAAGAGCCGATTCGTTCGAAATTGAATCATTACACACCCGCTGCAGTGTTTATACTGTAATTTTTTTAATCTATCAAAACAGCTAAAATGCTACTATGCTAATATTAGCATGTGGGCATCTGTTAACACTTAGCAGTCACCTATCATAACTTCTGCAAAGCAATCAATTGGCCAACAATTTGAGCACTTTCTTTTGGCTGCGATCCTCTTGACGTTCGCGATTGACTCATTATTACACACACGCACACACATCTGCTGCAGAGCATTTAGATATGTTTTTATCTGTGAAAACGACTAAAAATGCTAATACTCTAATATTAACATGATGGCATCTTCTTTCACTTAGCTGTCACCTATCATACTAGTAGAATTAGGTCTTCCATTTTAAACAGCTAAAAATGCTACTATGCTAATTTTAGCAAGGTGTAAATAATTCAAAGTCTTTGTGGAAACACTTCCTGTATGTATTCTTCTTCACTTACATTCGCTTTAAACAAGCAGTACTGCCCTCTGCTGTATGCACCCTCACTTACACTCCATACACACATTCTCTTCAAAAGGCAAGAATTCTCTGGCAGAAGACCTTGGATGTATCTTCAAAGAAAGACCCAAGCGGCTGCAAAGCAATCAATTTCCCAACAATTTGAACATTTTGTCTTGGGCACGGTCTGAATCGGTTGAGAAATGTAAAAAATATGAACCTTTTAAAATCTCCCCGTTCATTAGTAATGGAAAAATTTCCAGGAAAATAAGAAATTTAGCAAAAACTATGTGATTTACCGAAAGATTTTTTAAGGTCGCACCTCTTTCCCAGCTGAGCCGGACATTCTGATGTTTGTTTGCATGAAATCGGTTGACAACCTTGGGACTAGTTAGCGGACAAAAAAAGGTGGAATAAAAATAGGTGCAGAATTTTATCTGCAGCATTCACACGATAGATAGATGAAAAGTGGTGTGTGAATGCATTCACACAAAGCTGAAAAGTGGTGCAGTATTCACACAAATAACAGATTCTATTAAGCGGCAAAAGTACCTTTGTGCCCCTGGCAATAACTGTGCAGGTCTTAGGGCTGGGAAGATGCCATGGAACCAGCTTGTCCATCACAACCAGCATCGGCGGGCTGAACCACAAAGGGTTCACAGGGATGTTGCACTGGCAACTGGTCCTCCTCTCAAGAAAACACACAAAGTAAGACTTCAAACCATCATAGCAACTTTGCTAGTGATTAACTGTGACCAACCTGCTGCTTGCACATCCCTTTGCTGGGCTCACGGGGCACCTTGGACTTGACACGGAGCCGACTCTGTAGCGATAAGTGACATTATGGCTACATACATATTCTTGCAGGACACATTTTTCCAAACAGTGTTTTTTACCCCATCCTTTCCAACGAGTGTCCAGTCAAAAGGGTTAGAAGGATGCTGTGCAGTGACCTCACCCTTCACAACCACTTTTGGCTGGAGCACCGGAGTCAGTGGTGACCTCGGAAGAGAAGCCCGCGCCGGTGGTGCAGTCGTCTCCTGCTTAGGGAGCACAGAAAAGAAAATCATCCCAATGTGATATGCATAGTTTTCATAAGTTAAACAAACATCTGCATGCATTAAATATGTAGATGCTTTGTGGGGAAAACACAGTTCTTATGAACACCTTCAGGAACAGAGACGACCAAGCAGCAGGAACAGGTGACACAGGAGTCTCCAGCTGAAAACGGATACAAAAATATTTGATGTGTGTATCTTTTAATAAAAACACAATGAGTCACATGCATTAAACTTTTACAGCAGATGCATTTGTGATTAAAATGTAGTTAGAATGAGGGTGCAACCCCAAAGTACCATGCCCGATGGCGGTGGGGGGGTGGGGGGGGTGGGTTGTGTTGCAGGTGACCGAACACTCTCCAGCTGATGGCAGGCAGCATCCCACAGCAACTGGGCAAGCACCGGCATCCCATCGCTATCACACAAAAACCACAATGTTTACTCATTTACTTGATACATAGGACTTGTACGTTTCCTTGTTGTTGGAAGCCCCTACTTAGGCCATCTCAACACCACATCTCAAGGCGTGACAGCGGGTAGTGGTCAGCTAAGCACAGGTAACGAATACCTGCAGTACAAAAACAAATCTCTCATTAGTTTACTTGGAAACTTACATTTTTTATTGTACCGGGTTTCAGCTACACATGATTGTGTAAAAAAGATGTGGTAAAAAAGAAGCTGCCACACTTTTATTTTTTAAAATACTGCTTGCGTGGCTAAACAGTATTTTCTATGTAGACAAAAATTGTAAAACTATATAGAATTTATTTATTTATTTTATTTTATTAACTGTTATGGTTTTAAAAAGTTAAGTGAAATTGTTATCTTTTTTTAATGAGGCAATTCGCTCTCCTATGCCGCCCACCACCTCAGCTTAATACAAAAATCCCAGGGGAAACCCTGTCGTATTTAGAGAGGTTTTATCATTGTAATCATTTTGTGATGTAAAAAATGCGAACATTTCCAACCATGTCTTTATATTTGAATGTACATACCCATATTTGCTGCCACCCGGCGGTACTCTGCTGGGCCATCCCGACGTTGAGACGTGGAGGAAAGTCCACCACAATGACTTGAATAAATTAAAATATTGCATGATGACTTCTAATACGAGAAATTCTACTTTATTAATAGCAATGAGATAATCATAAAATTTGTCATGTATAAAAGAGGATATCATGTGTTTTGTACCAAAAAGTAAAGATAAGAAAACATTCACGTTAGGCCGGCAACGGCAGGAGGCGTAGAGGAGCTTCCCAAAATCCGTGGCTGCCTCACGAACGGGACGACCCAAGTTGCTAGGAGCCAAAACACAGACTGCCTCTGGCAACAGAGAAGGAACCGCGTTCTGTACCCCAGCACACAACTGGGCCACCGTGGCACAGGGGGTGGACATCACACCGAAGCAGAAGCGTGTCCCTCCGGCATCCTCACGCAGCCATCCGCAAAGGATCGCAGATGGGAGTCTCCGACGAGCAGGACAAGCTAAAAATATGACAATGAATACGTGAGTGGACGGGCTTCAACAGACATTTGTTCAGAACTGAGAAATACCCATTTGTCCCGGGGTACGGCTGGAATGAACAGTTTGTGGCTCTTCCCAGTCACTGCAGAAACTGGCCATTTCTGCACGGGGTGGCGCCGACCAGTGCCTCGAACTAATCAGAATCACACACACAATTCCAAAAGTAAATCCTCCAAAAAAGTGATATGATAGCAACGCTTTGCACAAGACTACAGAGAATACACGTTACAATCAAAAAGCTATAAATGAACACATACACACACAACCATACATATGTAACAGAGCATAAATGTGCATGTTAAATTATTCAGAAGTGTCGCAACAGCACCTGTTGGTGGTGGGGAGTGGCATGTGCAGGTTTCCGTGAGAAGCGCTCAGATCTGTGAGGAATGAGACACGGTGACACACGATTTTGCACTGTCCGAGATATTTGGTTCATTCATGTTTACTGCCCGTTTGTAATGTGTTTACAATGTGACGTGCATTTAAGAATGTTTGCGAGTTGATATGAGCCCACACTACACTTTAGAGGGAAGTTTAAAGACTTGAATGCACATTCTTTAAGTAATTTGTAACTGTTTATGTGCAATGTAGATCATCCCGTGACCAAAGTCGACGTTCGCCCGTCATTCCTGTCAAATTGTGTTACAGGTAATACTTTGTGTCATTGTGACAATTTTGGTTTGAAGATATTGTTACTGTGCTAACGCTAACTGCGGGGCCTTATTCGGCATGGCAAGCTGAACGTTGTGCAGCGGAAGCCATGTGGGATGTGTTCAGGGACATCATGCAAAATAAGTTTGACTGTTAAGTTTATCTTGTGTTGTGAACAGGATTATGAAAAATTGTATTGCTTTATTACACAAAATGGGAAATTGTTGATTTCATATGTGAATTAGAAAATGTCAGCCCAACAAAGTACTATACGATCACAACCAATTGAAACGCTTTTGTTATGCAAGATGTAATTGAAGTTGCCGTAAGAAGGGCGCAGAACTGTGAGGAATGAGATGCAATCATCCCGTGACCAAAGACGGCGCTTGCCCGTCATTCCTGTCAAATTATGTTACAGGACACGCATTAAAAGAGGCCAATAACCCACCTGGCTCCGTGTGAGTGATGCATTAAAGCGACAGCATTGTGGAGCTGCATTTTCCCACATCACGTTGTGGACCGTCACACACACACACTTCATATACTACACGTACTGTACATAGTAGAAATGGTGTAACACATGACCGTGCAAAAGTAGCCACACCAGATGTATACACTTTCTGCACATACATACAACTGATCACATTTTTGCTACACATCACGTTTGAATCCAAGCAGGCAAAAAGAGTCATGTAAAAAATGTGTATTAGTGCACATAAAACTCAAACATATCTACAACATTAACTAGTAGTGGTCACAATTGATAAGACAGCACCTACAATCTATTAAACAAGGTATGCAAAGCAAAAGCAAACAATATAGCAGAGCAGCGAAGCATACAGCAAGGGCACAGTAGCAGCAGGGGATAACACATAAGCAATTGTTCAACAGCTTGAAAAAGAGCATTAGAGCTGCCTGAACCATCACATCAACCATTTTACACCGTCTGGACACGTGACCAACAAGCTAGCACACGAGGAAGGCTAGCATTAGCGCTAGCTAAAAGCACCAGCACTTCAACCATTTTACACCGTCTGGGCACGTGACCAACAAGCTAGCACACGAGGAAGGCTAGCATTAGCGCTAGCTAAAAGCACCAGCACATCCACCATTTTACACCGTCTGGGCACGTGACCAACAAGCTAGCACACGAGGAAGGCTAGCATTAGCGCTAGCTAAAAGCACCAGCACTTCAACCATTTTACACCGTCTGGGCACGTGACCAACAAGCTAGCACACGAGGAAGGCTAGCATTAGCGCTAGCTAAAAGCACCAGCACATCCACCATTTTATTCAGGAAAGCATGAGAGCGTCACATAAGGCAACAATTAGTAAAAAGGATGTAGATAGAAATCTTTTATATATGATTTAGTGTAAGCAATGCGTGCACGTGAGCGGCGCCAACATGAATCCCTTTCAAGTTGGGTGTGGTATCGGCAATAAAGATGATTAGAAAGAAAATACGCACTTTGTACGAACACCAACATTCATAATTAGCTTCTTATTTGTCCAATCACAACAATTGGCAAGTAGAAAAGCTCCAAAAACACCAATAGTGTCAATACACAGGAGGACAATGAAAGACGTGCACTCACCTCAGCTGAAGCATGGAAAGAACTTCCAGAAGCTTCTGGCTCAGGCATGCGCTGTTCAGCCGTCCTGTGATTGGCTGTTGTCTATCAAAGCATCCAATTGAGGCTGTGCTGTTATTGCTTGTTATGAATCAAACCATCCAATCGTGACAAAGTTGTCCTTATAAGGAAACGGGACAGATTTCAGACGAACACGCCTGCTGCACCCAAAAGGTTGATACCTTTGACAATCGCAATATTAGATAGATCGATGCCAGGTCAAAATTGATATCGGACGCCGTTAAGGTGTATCGGCGCCGACCGGTATCGGCAGTGTAGATACCGAATCGGCCCGGCCACCTGTCAACATGCTTTTTCCCCCCATTAAAATCTATGTAACACCACACAGTCACACTCAACAGATATTTTATAAAGAATGATTTGATGAATAAGAATTTTGACTATTCAAAAATCACTCCCCTATGAAAGTAACTAAATCACCAGGTACAGTAACTGCGTCATTACTTTCAAAAAAAATTAAAAAATATCAAAGAATTATAATTGTTTTCCCGAACAGATTTGACAGGCCAGGTGCATGGAGTAGAACAGCAAAGACAGGTACCTGCACAGAGGTTTGAACATTCCTTCTTTTTCACAAAAGTAAACTCTAGCAAAAGAAAAGAAATAAATCACACTTTCAGACAACTCCAGACAGCTGATGGACATGCAGTGATCCAAGTACAGTATGTTCTTAAAAGGAAACAGTTTAACAGTTGAAAATACTACTGTATAGTAACAGTACTGAAATTTCCTGAACAAATTGAACTAGAATTCCTTAACATTTATGCATGCATCTATCCATCCTCCTTCCAAACACTCATTCATGCATGCATGCATTCCTCCACCCAGCCTATTTAGTCATCTCACCATCTCAGCCTTTATTGATTGTATCCTAAAAGTAGAAGCTTTTCAAACGTAAGGTCAGAGAGCCTATTCCTCTTTGGAGCAAATATCAGCTGGCCCAGGCTAAACAGTCTCTCCACGGGAGCACTGGATGGAGTGGCTGCGTTGTATTTGAGTGAAATGTTCTTCATCAGTGGAAACCTACGAAGAGAGTCCATTCCTTGTGCTCCTGATTTCGAGTAATCTGCGCCTTGACTTTCAGCAGTAGCAGAAGTGTCATCCTCACCATGACAGGTGAAGAACTCATCTTCCATGGTTGAGCTGGTATGTGCTGGTGTGCTGGTAGTACCGGTTTGCTGGGCTTCATATCGAGCACTTTTGCAGCATTCTTCCATAAGACTTGCCTTGGCCTTATCCTTCTTGTCTTGTGTCCGCAGCCAACGTCATTTCAACCCAGGCAGAGTCACCGCAGCCAAGATAGCATTCTCGCTTCCCAGTACGTCTGCAAATCTGCCTTTATTTGCCTGAAATGACATATAATGCAAAGAACATATTCAACTGACGACCTACACACACACACATTATGAGCTTATTTTTAAGAAAACATTTTACATGATATTTTTCACATAATGTGGATGTACCGTGCTGTGAAAAACTATTTGCCCCCTCCCTGACTTTTGATTCTTTTGCATGTTTGTCACACAAAATGTTTCTGATCATCCAACACATTTGAATATTAGTCAAAGATAACACAAGTAAACATAAAATGCAGTTTTTAAATGAATGTTTTTATTATTTAGGGAGAAAAAAGTCCAAAGCCACATAGCCCTATGTGAAAAAGTCATTGCCTCTGCACCTAATAACTGGTTGGGCACCCTTAGCAGCAATAACTGCAATCAAACGTTTTCCATAACTTGCAACAAGTCTTTTACACGCTCTGGAGGAATTTTGGCCCACTCATCTTTGCAGAATTGTTGTCATTCAGCTTTATTTGAGGCTTTTCTAGCATGAAGCGCCTTCTTAAGGTCATGCCACAGCATCTCAATGGGATTCAGGTCAGGACTTTGACTAGGCCACTCCAAAGTCTTCATTTAGTTTTTCTTCAGCCATTCAGAGGTGGATTTGCTGGTGTGTTTTGGGTCATTGTCCTGCTGCAGCACCCAAGATGGCTTTAGCTTGAGTTGACCAACAGATGGCCGAACATTCTCCTTCAGGATTTTTTGCTAGACAGTAGAATTCATGCTTCCATCTATCACAGCAAGCCTTCCAGGTCCTGAAGCAGCAAAACAAGCCCAGACCATCACACTACCACCACCATATTTTACTGTTGCTATGAAATGCTGTGTTATTTTTACGCCAGATGTAACGGGACACGCACCTTCCAAAAAGTTCTACTTTTGTCTCCTCAGTCCACAAGATCTTTTCCCAAAAGCCTTGGCAGTCATCGAGATGTTTTTGAGCAAAATTAGGACGAGCCTTAATGTTCTTTTTGCGTCTTCGATCTCTGCCATGCAGGCCGTTTTTGCCCAGTCTCTTTCTTACGGTGGAGTCGTGAACACTGACCTTATGTGAGGTAAGTGAGGCCTGCAGTTCTTTAGATGATGCTGGAGATTGAACAAAAACTCCCAAGTCCACAACTTCTCTGTCGGCCAGCCCAGAGTCATGAATTTCAGAAAGCTTTTGGTTTAATTGGCCTTGGTGATTGCATTCTCCCACATCTTGGTGCTTCCTTCATTTCTGAAGATAAAAGTCAAATAATCCCGCAGGTAATCCGTCTGTGAACACACACAGGAGAGTGAATGTGAAGAAGCAACAAAGGCTTCCAACGTGTGTGATGCACTTCAGCCTTACATCTGCGAGGAGTAATGAAAGAGAGGCTGCGCATGGACGAGCCTTTGCCTGTCCCCTCAAAGAGCTCAGCCAGGCATGGTGGGAGCTTTCCCAGCTTCTTAGTCCTGGCTACCCCCATCTGCAACAAGATTGTCATTATTATTCGATGACAAGTTCACAAAGTAGTGTTCATATTCCAGCTGTCACTCAGTCTTTTCTGCAGGTCCTCCACAATAAGGTCAGGGAGGAACTTTAGGAGGGCTTTGTGATCATCTTCATAGTCACCATCCTCTTCTTTTTATCTTCTGCCTGTCTTTTCTTTATTTCTTGCCTTTTCATTTGCCGCACTTGCCTTTAGTTTGCTTCCTCTTCAAGCTTGTCCCTGCTTTGAACGTGAGAATCAAAATGAAGTCAGATGAAAACCTTACTGGGAAACAACTCGCCTTTCTCGCCTTGTTCGCTCAATAGCTCAAAGTGAACCCCCCCTAAAATAGAAATACATTTTTTCTCGTCATCCAGGTTACCATCCCTTGCCATCCATCCCCAAATCTTCTCCATTAGATTTAGATGAGGGAAACAGGCAGGATGGTCCAAAAGACTGAGGAAGAAGTATTTTCGGAAGTGTTGAAAAAGCCAGCCATTACCTCACAGGACCAGGACCTTGAGTCATTGGGGGTGCCCCCCTGCAAAATCTCCACAAGCTGGCTGCTGTTTGATGCCCCTACACAACCTGAAGCTCCATTGTTCCATGGAAGAATCATGATGGTGCCATGTGGAAAACATCTCAGCTGGGATCTCCTTGTCACGCCAGTAACGCTGGAAGCCATCATGACAGTTAAAGCAGAAGAAAACTTTCTTCCACCTTTCAGTGTCCTGTATTTGTTGCTCTCCTGCTAATTCCAGACATCGATAGAGACCATGACTTTAAAGACCTTTTTTCTTTTAAAAAGCCTTCCCTGGCAGATATCATCTGATTAATTTTGGCCTGCACTACGGACTAGTAACAAGCATCATTTGGCCCAGGGATGGTCCCATGTCTTGACGGACAGCCAGTGGGATTCTCCATCTAATTTTTTGGATATACCATTAGAGTTTTTGTTCCATGCGCCCCAGTATGTTTGAAGAAGCTGTGAGACATAATCCCTCCAGCATGGCCTAGGTCTGCCCTGGGGCCTTCTCCCGCCTGGGCATGCTCAGAACACCGTCCCAGGGTGACGTCCGGGAGGCACTCGGACTAGATACCGGAGCCACCTAAACTGGCTCCTCTCTATGTCAAGGAGCAGCGCCTCTACTCTGAACTCCTCCGGAATGGTCGAGCTCCTCACCCTATCTCTTATAGTGAGTCCAGACACCCTACGGAGGAAATTAAGGCCCCCAAACCAAACCCCCTCGGCACCTGGACCGCACCAACAAATTCTGCCTATGAAAGTTCTGAACAGAATCGGTGACAAAGGGCATCTTTGGTGGGGGCCAACATTCACTGGAAACAAGCTTGACGTACTGCCGGCAATGCAAACCTTCTCCTTCTCCAGTTGTGCAAGTACTGAATGGCATGTAGCAGATTGCAACCAATCCTATACTCCCGGAGCATCCCCACAGCACACAGCACGGAGTCAAGTGCCCTTTCCAAGTGGACAAAGCACATGTAGACCAGTTAGGAAAACTCCCACGTACCCCACAGTACCCTTGCAAGGGTGTAGAGCTTGTCCAGTGGTCCATGACTGGAACAAAAACCACGTTGCACTTCCTGTAGCCGAGGTTGAGCTCACAGTCGCACCCTTCTCTCCAGCACCATTTAATAGACTTTCCAAGGGCAGCTGAGGAGTGTGATCCCATATAGTTGGAACACACCCTGCCTTTTAAAAAGGGCAACCACTACCGTGGTCTGCTGGTCCAGAGGTACTGTTCACGTCACCCATGCGATGTTGTAGAGACGTTTCGGCCCAGACAGTCTCTAAACATCCAGAGCATTGAGGACCTCAGGGCAGACCACCTACCGGAGGAACTTGTTGACCAAACACATCTCAAAGTGCATTGTTTTGCTCCAGATGGGGAAACTGGGAGCGGTTAGTTATGGTTCCGGTGGGCATGTTTTTGTTGTATTTTTTTGTGTGTGTGTGACATCACCTTGAAACTAATTCAGCATCCTGGCTTGTCGGTTTTGATGGGCTCACCTTGTTCATTGTGTGTGTAGAAGTTGGCTTTGCAGTCATCTTTTTGTGTGACAAAGAAAACAGAGACAAAGAGACTGAATGACTGCTTGGAGGCGAGAGACAAGGACAACTGACATGTATGCACGCTGGCACATTTATCAAATTCAATTTCATTTATCATGCAATTCATGGAGTCCAGACCTACATGTCATTGCCATAATGTTCACGCACAAAAACACAAGGTTCCACTGCTGAGGCAGAGAAGCAAACTGAAAGGAACGTCTTTACATAAACGAGCATCTGCCGAAATGCTTGAGGCTCCAACTGTAGACTGTACATCACATTGAATGGAGGACCAGAGGAAGCCAAATGACATCAAGGGACTGGACAAACATTGAAGATGATACCATCTCGACAACTCACAAAGACTTAATAGAGCTCGAAGTCCCTAACATCAACCTGTGACATGTCAGGCCACCCACAGTGTCATAATGAAAAATGACAAAAAACAAGCAAACACGAGCGTTTCTCTATTATAAATGTATTGTTTGATTCCAATGCTTTAACATTTTCTCAAGCACAAGTTGCTGAATTTGCACATTTCCTCAACTACAGGGCACAATCCTGCCATAGCCATGATGGTGGTTTCCTGGCTTTGTGCGCAAGCCCCGCCCACATTCTTGAGCACACCAGGTGGATCCTTGTGCCTGTGTAATAGATTGTTTGTATTAAAAGGTGAAGTTTAAAAAGTGGATAATTCTTCTAGTAAAAAAAGGATGTAGGTCAACTCTTGAAGGGTTTAAATTGTGTAATGCTTTTAAAATGGTTAAAAATGTACCTGTAATCAGTGTAACAGGGATCAGAGCGATCGTTCAGGGATCGATTAGTTATGTCTGCTAAGGCCGAAAGGGGGAGCTCGAGGCCGCAGTGCTCCATTCCGGATGAGGCTGCCAGAGGGAGACATCGTGTCCGGCCATCCTCATTTATATTTCCCCCCCTTTCAGGTATGTCACGGGTAATGACACGGATTCTACCCAGTCTTGTAACATGTTAATGTTTTGAACATGATTGGTGCATCTTAGTTACTGTTAAAACACAGTTTGGTACCACATTGTTGTTGCTATATAGCAATGTAAGCTAGCAGACGGCTGTTATCATAGCCATCTATAGGAGCAGTAACGGTGCTCGTAAAATGTTTAGCACACATTCACATACGTGTCACATTGTTTTTAGTTCATGTATGTGTTTCTTTTGTAAAACTTGTCACTGTATTACTTTAGAAAACAAAGAGATGTTCCAATAACATGTAAGTGCCTTGTGTTGTCTGAAGTGCACATATTTTTCTAACATAATTAAAACATTCTGGATGAGGCTGCCAGAGGGCGACATCGTGTCCGGCCATCCTCATTTATATTCCCCCCCTTTCAGGGCTGTTACATTTTGGAGGCACCGCTGGGATTGAATGAAACAAGGGCCGGCTGTCCCAGATAGACGTCCACGTTGGTCATTCAAACCCCCCACTACATCAACAGCCATTCGGACAATATCGTGTGGTAGTTCGTCTGCACAGAAAAAGACTTGCACGCCATCTGAGGTCAACCAACGGTTCCAGGAGAGCTGCGCTGTCGATTCTACCAGGGAGAACATTCCACATCATATTGTCTGCAGGTCAGAAACTACAATGGAGTCTTCACAGCTGGAGGACTTGAAATTAGAAGTTGGTGGTGCACTGTACACATTGGGCAGAGATGACTTAGTTGAAATATGTGATTTCCTAAACATTGCTGGTGCAAATTTTGAGAGGGTGATCACCACCTTCTTAAGCTCACCTGCAGCGACTGGATGGCACTCGGCTATTCCAATTCCCTGAGTTACCTCGACACTCTTCTCTTAGTCCATACGAGTTTCCGGTTGGTTCTTTGAGGTGCCATCCAGTCCAAGTCTGAGGTCCACGGCTGTTAGGCTTATAGCTCCGCCAGGAAGCTTCTTGCTTGGTCATATATATTCCTTGTGCCTTTTCCGCAGTGTCAATTCTGTTAAAACCCCTTACCTGTGACACCGTCGTTTTTTGTTAAAAAAATTAATAAAGACTGTTTGGACACAGCCCCTGGCTCCTCTGCATCTTGAGAATCCAGAACAAGGTCCGACCGCACTGCGTCACAGTAAGGTTTAATTTTAATTTTAATCATAATCCACTAAAAAGACGAGAAAAGAAATAAAACAATCAAATCTTCCTGCATATGTCAGAATCAATGTGTAGCGCAGGGTGCCTGAGTGCAACATTGTGATGTTAGTGCATGTGTAAAAGATGCTAAAAGTAACCAAACTCCAACCAAAATACAGAACCCTACTCTGCCAAATGCTTCAGCTAACGCTCTTTTAAGGAAACACTTGTGGCACAGCAGCAGCAGGTGGATTCAATGTGCGTCAGACGCACACAGTCACTCTTACACAGACATATGTATTGTCTCACACACACACACAGTGTGTATGTGTATGCATGCGTGTACGTGTATGTATGTTTGTGGGTGGATGAGTGAGAGGGTGGATCATCGAACAGTCTTACTGTGAGCACCATTCATTATCAGACAGGTCTTGTGTAAGTGTAAGAACTCTCGGGTTCACATGGAGGCAAGATTTGCTGGTCTTCTCTACCTTGGTCCCCCTCTGGATAGATGGAAAAGAAACATCTGGAGAACAGTAAGAAAACGAGAGAAAGAAAACCAGACTAGGTTAAAAGCACAAAGGCTTCATAAAAATGAAAAAATTACATTAAAAAAACAAAAAACAACCTGCTCAATAAACAGTTCCTCAACATCCAATGACAAATTATACAAACTATAAAGTCAGTGTAGTTACTAAGGTTTATGCCATATATTGAAGTTATTTTTTAATAATGTAATGATAAATACCTCTGTAAGAACTCCAGCGTGGATGTGAGGACTACTGGATAGTGGATGTTAAAGACATAGAAACTGCCAAACATCAGACACAGGGTCGGTATGAATGATGGGATACTGGGCTGTACAATCATTCGGTCCACACTCAGCCTCCATCTCTTTGCTGAGAAGCACGATTGTCCTACAAAAACAAATACAATTAACAAAAAGGTGAGAGGACAATGGTTGTGGGTGTGTTTCTGAGACACAGTTTGGCATGTGTATGCCTGTGTAAGAGAGCACATGGTCAACTTACACATTTCTTCAACAATTACTTGTATGGTGGAAGGAGGAGCTGGCCTTGCAACTTTAAATGCACATATTTATTAGAAAAGTCTCCTTGAAATTCTGAGGCAAGTCATTATTTGGTGCATCATTTGAGGCTAGATTCTGGAAGGTATCAGAGGACTGTGGTGTAACCTCCTTATATATTTTACTGATGGTACTTGCTGAACAGTCCCTATGTGTCCTGGACATGTGAGCAGTAAAGGATGACTTTAAAGTAAACGATCTTTTGCAGCCTGTTACCATACATGCCACAGGTCTCCCCTCCACAAGATGTTCTTTTAAGTGGAATAATGGTTCTTTAACAGCCTGAAATTGGCGCGCACACAAAACAGCACAAGCAAAATTCGCAATA
>QODF01000434.1:0-15125 GCA_024372805.1 Oostethus manadensis
CCGCTGAGCTGAGCTGCAAGATATCTTTCAAGATATATCTAAAGATGATTTCAAGATGAAGAGTGTGCTAACTGTGAAAGTTAGACCCATCGCATGCGTTGTTACCGGGAGATCACTAAAGAGAGGTAAAAAAAGAGATGTGATTACTGACCAATTAGTGAAACTACAATTGGCTGAGGCCCACGAGCGAGCCACAAAAACTAAACAGGCAACAAAAGTAATGTGGCAGGCCAGAGGCGGTGGAGCATCCCGGAGAAGGGGGAAGGGGAAAAAGCAGAATGGCGGGTCCACTCCGCGCCTGTTTTCTGTGTGGAGCGCTTGATCATTGGGCTCGCGACTCCCCGTACCAGCAACAGCAGCAGCCTCTGGGACCACGTCCGGATGTGCGACCATATCCTGCACATCCTGCAGCAGCAGCACCGGGTTTTCCATTCACCGGGTTTTCCATTCCACTTCACACAAGCACCAGCTTTCACAGGACCTCCAGCGGCCAGCCAGTACTACGCTGATTATGACGAGGCTGGCGCCCACTATCAGGCCTAGGGGTGCCTGGGAGGCCCAGGGGGCAAGGACACGGCAGAACCCTTGCTTCCCATGACTATGGATGGGAAATCATTGAACGGACTGGTGAACATTCATCTTGCAGGGCTCCAGCTGAGACACAAGTTTGTGTATGCACCCGACACCCCAGTGGGCCTCATTGGACAGGACTTGCTTAAAGCAACACAAGCAACCATACTGTGTGGACCGGCTGGCCTCACAGTTCAATTTCCGGATGGAACATCCGTGGACTGCAATACTGGACACATAGGAAGTCAGTGGTTAATTAAACCTGTCTCAAATGCACCGTCAGCTGGCATCTTATTGGGCAGCCTTGCTGGAAAAGGACTACAAGCAGCAAGGAGGTGTGGCGGCCTACCAGCTGTGGCCTGTCGCCCAAAGTCTGCTGGGATAGGCTCCAGCATCCCCGTGACCCTAATGAGGAAAGCCGTGGAAGCCCTGGATCCTAACCTGTGGTGTGTATCTCCCGCCCTCTGATCTGTTCCATTGCACGTTGTACTATCACAGAAATGATGATGATACATATCACGAGGCCTTTGAGGGCCTGAAAGAAGACTCAGATGAATGGTCTTTAGAGTCAGACCCACTGTATATTGGCAAAGAGGGTGTGGCGGCTCGTGTACAGCTGAATCCGGCACAAGAGAACTGGTTCCGGATGGGACATGACTCGACACCCCACATCGCTCTGGCAGTCTCACCCGGTCACGAGGCACGACAACCGGGTTCTATGGTAAAAATGTTAATATCTAAAAATAATTGCAAAATTCAGATGTTCCACAGGTTCAGTATTCACCCTCAGCAGAGACATACTGGATTTGTGGCAACTTCTATGGTGAGGCTGTGCTTCAACACCTGGAGGTAACATGTGACCATGGTAGGGACCTATCTGATCATGATCTAGCAGCGGCACTGCTTGACTCCATCCTGGAGGGGGTTGGTCGACAGGACCGTTGATGTTGGTCTCAGCACAACGCCCTCACCCATTCAGATACAGTTTGTTGATTCTCATGTCATCTACAAGCCACGGTGTCGTTGACCCCAGAAGGCAGATGCGGGAATGGCGGCGACGCTGTCGGGGGTTATGGGATGGAGGGGTTTTGGAGGAATCCTCTCCCCTTGGTCGACTCTTTTACGACCGGTTTGGAAGGCAGACGGTAGAATTTACCGCCTGGCTCATGATTTACGGGCAATAAAATGCTGTTATGGCAAAGCCCTCACGTGGCTGCAGGTGAAAGTCCCTGCCGTTGGCCCCGACTTTGTTGACCTTGGATTTGGTTTGTGAAATTGCAATCAAACTTTCCTATTACGTCATTTTACTCAAAACGTCTTCCTCTTCATACTTGATTTTTCTAAATGCATTTTTCCTGCTTTTGTTCATTTTCTTCTTTATTGTACTTTTAGAACGTGTGTATGGGCCAATAAAAAGTCCTTTTGCTCTGCTGTGCCTTAAGACATCCATCCATTCCTTTTCCATGCCGCTCATCCTCAGGGTGGCGGGGATGCCGGAGCCTATCCCAGCTGGCTTGGGGCGGGAGGCGGCGTACGCCCTGGACTGGTCGCCAGCCAATCGCAGGGCAGACAAACAACCAATCAGACGCTAATGGACAGTTTAGAGCGGCCAATTAAGCTAACATGCATATTTTTGGAATGTGGGAGGAAAGCGGAGTACCCGGAGAAAACCCAACCACACACGGGAAGAACATGCAAACTCCACACAGAGATTTGGAGATTCGAACCCTGATCTCCTGACCGTGAGGCCAACATGCTACCCACTCGACCACCGTGCGGCCCTGCCTTAAGACAAGTGATCATTTTTACAATTGCTTAAGCACAAATTTGACAACAGGGAAAAAACATTGTGATTTTTTCCAACTGCTAAAACACGCTTCTTCCATATTTGGGGGAGGATCCGGATCACCATCTTTATGCCAAAAAAACAACAACGGAGCACTACAGATGCAGTATTTGCTATGCGACTAAATATGAGTTGAAAAAAATTTCTAGAGCCCGGTAGACCTTCACCTATAGGGGTGAAGTAACACCCCTATAGTCACCTTTACACACCTACTTTGTTTACACCCCATTGTGCAGGCTATGGGATCACATGCAGGGACATAACAGACGGCCACTGCTAGCATAGCAAGCTACCAAGCTAGCTAGTTAGCCTGTCCACTTTACTCATTCCAAACTTCAAGTGTTTCAAATGGAATGGGGGAAAAAAAGGACTAAGTTTGAAGCTAAAACTTACCACTTCCACACGGAATGAGAAACTGAGTCACCAGGCAGTGTGAAAGATCCATTCCATTTTCTTCCGCTTATCCGGGTCGCGGGGGCAGCAGTCTCAGTAGGGAAGTCCAGACTTCCCGGTCTCCGGCGACCTCTTCCAGCTCCACCGGGAGGACACCAAGGCGTTCCCAGGCCAGCTGGAGACATAGTCCCTCCAGCGTGTTCTAGGTCTTCCCGGGGGCCTTCTGCCGACTGGGCATGCCTGGAAGGTAATGTCATCTAATGTCACGTCTCCTCAGTCTATCATTACTGACACCTAGTGGCCAGGATACCACACAGAACTTGTTTGACTAATCGTCTGAACATATCAATTCCCCAGACTGATCACACACACACACACACACACAAAGAAAATAACTTCCGACAAGAAGAGGCCACGCCCCCTCCTACCTGTGGCAGCGAGGTTGTCCAGTCAGTTGCCCAGCAGATACCCAAAAGAACTCCTGCACGGGGCGTGCTTAGCGGGGGCAGCTCCGGGCCAGTATCGCCGGTGTGCTTGTGATCGTTGCGGCACTTGAGCGGGGCGACCTTGTCTCCCGACAGGGACACACTTTGTGGCCTCGCGGGAAGGAAGCGGTGGCTTTGAAGACGCCAACCTTCTGGACATCTGACGGCGGAGGAATCCATGCGTGCGTTGTGTCCGCCATCCACCCGCAGTTGGTGGAATATGCAAATAAAAGGGCACAAACACAGCATGGTAGGGTGAGAGCAGGGCGGGAGAACGTACAAGGTGCTTTCAAGGACCGTCAAACAGTTCGACAAATAGCCGCTGCCATTCAATGTTAGAGAACCCGAGGGCTTTCTAACTATGTTATTGTTGAACAAAATAATAGCCCATATTTCCAATATTGACATCGCTTAACATAAAATGTGATGTAGTTATTTTAGTTCCATATCGAATTGTTTCCCACAAAAAGATTTACATCCCTTTTTATTATACATAAATATTGATTTTTCCCTGCAACTACATGCGGTTGTTTACGATCATATACAGTATTTGAATTGATTGACAGGTCCTAGAATGTATGTTACTGATACATGTTACTGGTTTGGACACGCAAATGTCAAGGTACCACGTCATAAATGACTAGACGTGTCATGATAATCAATAAATCAATAAATAACAAAGGACAGGATGAGTTTGCTTGCCTGGACAGCCTGACACGCGGATGCAGGTTTGCTTGCCTCCTTTCTCCCCACCAAACAGGCTGGATCAACACCTGGGCCTGTTGGTTCTATAACCCTTCATTCATTCATTTCCTGTGCCGCTCATCCTCATTAGGGTGGCGGGGATGCTGGAGCCTATCCCAGCTGGCTTTGGGCAGGAGGCGGGGTACACCCTGGACTGGTCGCCAGCCAATCGCATGGCACATATAGACAAACATTCACACTCTAATGGGCAATTTAGAGCGGCCAATGAAGTTAACATGCATGTTTTTGGAACGTGGGAGAAGAGCGTAGTACCCGGAACATGCAAACTCCACACAGAGATTCCAACCCTGAACCTCCTGACTGTGAGGCCAATGTGCCACTCGACCACCGTGCGGCCCCCAAACCAAAACATAGGAATCAAACATACGACTTCCATACCGGATCGGACGTGGCCCGGCTTAACGACGCCCGCCACCAGTGCTATTCACCGACAGGGTGCCGGTGGAAATCGGATTAGTGCTGGTGGAAGAAGGAGGGAGGAAGGTGTGTCCGTGGGAGGAGAGAAGAGGAACGCTGAGAACCTGAGAGTAGGGACCAGGTGGAGACAGAGATGGAAAGGACGTGCAGCAGGTTAGGGTGATGAAGGATAAGGATGGAAGGGTATTGACAGGTGCCAGGGGAAGATGGAAAGAGTTGATGAATGAGGAACATAAGAGAGAACAAAGAGTAGGAGAGGTGACTGTTGTGGACCAGGAAGTAGCAAAGATTAGTAAGGAAGAAGTGAGGAGGGCATTGAAGAGGATGAAGAATGGAAAGGCACTCGGTCCTGATGATATACCTGTGGAGGTATGGAAGTGTCTAGGAGAGTTCTTGACCGGTTTGTTTTACAAGATCTTAGATAATGAGAAGATGCCTGAGGAATGGAGGAGAAGTGTGCTGGTGCCCATTTTTAAGAACAAGGGAGATGTGCAGAGTTGTGGCAACTACAGAGGAATAAAGCTGATGAGCCATACAATGAAGTTATGGGAAAGAGTAGTTGAAGCTAGACTAAGGGCAAACGTGAGCATTTGTGAGCAGCAGTACGGTTTTATGCCAAAAAAGAGTACAACAGATGCAGTATTTGCTTTGAGGATGTTGATGGAGAAGTACAGGGAAGGTCAGAGGGAGCTGCATTGTGTTTTTGTAGATCTGGAGAAAGCTTATGACAGGGTGCCCAGAGAGGAACTGTGGTATTGTATGAGGAAGTCTGGAGTGGCAGAGAAGTATGTTAGAGCGGTGCAGGACATGTACGAGGACTGTAAGACAGTAGTGAGGTGTGCTGCAGGTGTGACAGAGGAGTTCCGAGTGAAGGTGGGACTCCATCAGGGATCAGCTCTGAGCCCCTTCTTGTTTGCTATGGTGATGGACAGGCTGACGGACGAGGTTAGACAGGAATCTCCATGGACTATGATGTTTGCAGATGACATTGTGATATGTAGTGAGAGCAGGGAACAGGTGGAGGAGAAGCTTGAGGGGTGGAGGTTTGCCCTGGAAAGGAGAGGAATGAAGAAGGAGTACATGTGTGTGAATGAGAGGGACCAAGTGGAAGAGTGAGGTTTCAGGGAGAAGAGATAAAGAAGTGCAATGGAGAGTGTGGAAAAGAGGTGACGAAGCTGGAATGGGTGGAGAAAAGTGTGATGTGTGATGGAAGAGTTTCAGCTAAAATGAAAGGAAAGGTGTACAAAACTGTGGTGAGAGCAGCCATGTTGTTTGGTTTAGAGACGCTGAGGAAAAGACAGGAGGCAGAGCTGGAGGTAGCAGAGATGAAGATGCTGAGGTTCTCTTTGGGTGTGACCAGGATGGACAGGATCAGGAACGAGCACATCTCAGGGACAGCACATGTTAGAGGTTTTGGAGATAAAGACGGAGATGGTTGGGACATGTCCAGAGGAGAGATAGAGAATATGTTGGTTTATATTGGAAAACACCAGGAAATTGGAAAAGGACCAAAACAGAAAACCTTGTGTTAATAATAGGCATGAGGGCAAATCTTGTGGCTATAATATAACCTGGTATGATAAGGCCGTTTTCAAAATACAGCCATTTAATCAGTCACATCGAACGGGTTTGTAGCTAAGCTCACTTAGCAGTTAGCTTAATACAATCCTGAATGGCAGCACTCGCGAGGCTGCTGAACTTAATACCATTTAATAAAGGAAATACCAGTCCAGGGGGTCCAGCCTCTCACCAAAAGTCAGCTGGGATAGGCTCCAGCATACAAGCGGCATAGAAAATGAATGAATGAATGAAATATGACTCACCGTTGTGTAGATAAACAGCGCACTAGTGATGGGTCGTTCATGAACGATTTGTTCATTGTGAACTCGATAAGAACGAACTGTCTCGGGGAGTGATTTGTTCAGTCGCGCATGCGCATTTGCGTAACATCCCATCTATGTTGCATGAGCCGGAACGAGAATGAATTAGTTCATCTCTCGAGTCTTCGGGTTCTAGTCGTCCGTTTTTTTGCCACGTGACCACTTTTCTGATCAATACCGCAGTCAAATACTAAAGTATAACTCTATTTGTTATATGTAAGATCATATTTAGAAATGATCATAAAACTATCAAAAGATGTGTGAAACGCAATTTCCTCATTTGTGACATTGTAATTTTGTTTTTGTATTTTTTTAAAACTGATATAAATGAAATATTAAGTTGCCTAGTTTGTTATTTTTTTGTCTTTGTCCATCAGTAAGCAAACCAACCAAGCCTACAATTTACTTATATTTAATAATCATACATTATTCTATAGAGATGTTCATTTTTACTGCACAATAATTGTTTTCATATTCAGACTTGATATATTTGTAGAAGATTGGTCAAAAAGAACGGCTCAGACAGCTTATGGGGCTGTCACGTGATAAACGAACGACTCAATACCCGAAGACTCTAAACATGTGAACTGATTCCACTAGAGAACAGATGTCACGCAAGTGCGCATGCGCGACTGAACAAATCCCTCCTGAGACGATTCGTTCTTCCCGAGTCACATTTAAGGTTCGTTGAAAACGAACAAATCGTTCATGAACGACCCATCACTAGCTGCGTTACACTTGCATGCTACCTTTTCTAATGGGATGCACACATTGGCAGCAAATCTTTAAACTGCAAAGCCCTGCTTGTGATTAACTGTACTAACTTAACATCATTTAATAAAGGAAATACCAGTCCAGGGTGTCCAGCCTCTCGCCCAAAAGTCAGCTGGGATAGGCTCCAGCATACCCGCGACCCCAATGAGGATAAGCGGCATAGAAAATGAAAGAATGAAATATGACTCACCGTTGTGTAGATCTGAATCGATTGATCCAATTGATTCGATCGTTTCAGTGTTCCATTTCTGCCATGTAATAGTTTCTAATTATTTCTAATTGTTTTGCGTGTTCTTCACACTTAGATGTTTCTGATCAAACAAATGTCAACGTTAGTCAATAACAGCACAACTGGACACAAACTTCAATGAAACTTTTTATTATTAAGGGGGAATAAAATCCATATCTACACGGCACTGTGTAAAAAAACACAGCTAATATTTTTTTATGTATTTTGTGTGTCTTGTCCAGCATCAGAACAGCTGAATGGGAAAGCTTTAAATGCTGAGCAAAGTTTCTTTGCCAAGGGAGACTTCATAATCCAAAGGAGTCTCCCTTGGCATTTGACTGCGTTTATTTTGTTGCGCCACATTTCGATGCCGGACCCGACCTGAAAAGGGACGGGGGTGGGGTGGGGGATATAAGAAAGGGTGCAGAAGAACCTCACAAACATATTTCAACCATATTATAAACAACCATGATAATCACAATTTCCGCAACAACCAGAACAGTCACAGAACAAAACGAGCAAAAATAGAGGAAAAAAATACTAATTATATATATATATACATATATATATATATACACACATACATATATATATATATGTATGTATGTATGTATATATATTGCCTCAGGCAAGCAGCACAACCGCCCCCGGGCCCAGAAGCCACCCAACCCCCAAAGCAGGGGCCACATTTAACACCCCAGGAGCTCCAGGCCGCCCCAGACACAACCGCCGCGGGCTATCGCCTTCCCCGACGCCAGAGGCAGGCGCCCCCAGAGGGCCCATGGGTCTAGAAAGTGCCCCGTCCACCCCAGCCTCCACATCAAACCCTGTTCCCCCACTCACACATGCCAACACGCACACCCCCCCTTTCACATATGCACCTGGATGCGCCCCCCCCAATCCAGCGAGCAACACCACCGCAAGCTCCCTCGAGACACGGGGCCACACCACCATACCCGGCCGCCGGGAATCCCACAGCCAGAGCACCACGCACGCACGCACACACACATGCACACACACATGCACGCACACCTCCCAGCACTGCTGCCGACCGAGACCTGGAGCCGAAACAACCACTCCCCCCGACCCCCACCCCCAGGGAGCGTCCAAGAAAACCGGGGTGTAATAGGACCCTCTAATCCCCGCCCCCCCACCCAACTAAGAGTCTTATAAGGTGTGAGATGTGTGTGTGTGTAGGCAGTTAAAATAGAAACTGCGTGACACCATGGGCAGAACCACTCCGCCGGCTTGTTTCCATCTGTTGGGTAAGGTACAAGTACTGCAAACGCACAATGGAAAAAACTTTATTTGCTTTGTATTCCTGAGTTTTAGCACTTTTTCATCTTTCATACTCAAACACCTGAAATGTAGAAAAAACAAAACCATGTTGGAAATAATGGAAGAGTTTGCATGTTTTTGTATGGCTTCCCGTTCCTGCCGTTTGTTTTCCCGCACGGTCGTGGCGCCGACATCTCCTCACTGGTCCGCTTGTCTTCTCTTCCTGCAACACACAACACCATCATGGTCAGAAGAACCATCTCACCCCCCCCCATCTGCTCTTACATCCTCATTTTGGATCGCTTGCTTTGTGTTTACCTCTCGCCTGGAGGCTTGGAGGTCATGACCCACAGCAAATACTCCTTGGCCGCCATGGAGTCCAGGACTTTGTTCACGTCGCTGGTGAAGCTTCCGTCCACGTGTCTTCTCCGGCTTAACCCCTGATGCTGCCTCTTGACATCATATCTGGGTACATGCACACCATGGAAACAATTATGGGTCCAATACTACCCATAGCCTGTCCACATTTGCTCCTGTGTCCAAATCACGCGTTATCACAGGTTGAGGTTGTGTTTGGGTTAGGGTTTGGGCTTGGACTAGTTTTAGAGATTAGTTTTGTTTGGGTTGGGATTAGGTTTCGGGACCACACCAGGTTGTTTTAGGGATATTGTACTAGGTTTAGGTTAGGGATAGGCCTTCAACTATCTTTAGAGGCTAGGGTTTAGGTTAGGATTAGGTTTCAGAGTTGGGGTGGTTAGGTTCAAGGAGTAAGGGTTGGGGTTAGGATTAGAGATTGCACTAGGTTTACGAGTTCGGGCTTAGTGTGGGTCAATAATTCTGTGATTAATTCATTTTGGAATTGAATTAGTGGTAATAATCCTTCAACAGGTTTGTTGGTGTGTAAAATGCCATTTTCATGCTTGAAAATGGCATTTTCTTCCACTTATCTGGGCAGCAGTCTAAAAAAGTCCATCCTTCCTAGTAGTCTCTGGCTACATCTTCCAGTTCCATCGGGGGGACACCGAGGCATTACCAGGCCAGCTGTGACACATCTCTTCAGAGTGCCCAAGGTCTACCCCTGGGCTTCCACTGGGCTGGGCATGCCCAAAACATCTCACCTCAACTGGCTCCTCTCCATGTGAAGGTCAGTAAGCCTACGAAGGTCTGCGATCTCTACCTTATGGTCACGACCCAAACCTCGTGACCATAGGAAACGGTCGGAAAGTAGATCGACTGGTAAAATCAGACAATTTGTCTTCCGCCTCAGTTCCTACGCCAAAACGCCGGTCTGATACAGCGACCGCATTACTGCAGACACTGTTGATCCGCCTGTCAATCTCCTGCTGCAGCTTTCCCTGTGAACATCATCCCGAGGTACTTCAACTCTTCTACCCGGGGAAAGAGCTCACTCCCAACCCAAAGGGTGAAGTCCAATCACGCACTGGGGGAGCGATAAGAAGAAGTAAGAGTTTCCCCTACTCTCTTCGGATCTGTCCCGACATGAGCCCGGCCAGCAAAGTCCTTCACGGCCTGGTCCGTCAGGTACAAGCTCACGTCGCTGGTGTAGGTTCCCTCGGAACTCGTCAGGAAAACATCCAGAGGACTCTGTAGTGATTTGGTTTGGAGCGCGTTACCTCGGCGTACAATCCAAATCCTGCTTAAAGCGGAAGCTAACTATGTTTCCTACACGCGACCTACAGGTCCACTAGAGGGTTTGGGTTACGGTTATCAGTTGTCATCAGTTGGGTCCTGCCGGTTCTTTTTCATACATTCGTATTTTTCCGCTTATCCAGGTTCGGGTCACGGGGGGCAGCAGTCTTAAGTAGAGAAGCCCAGACCTTCTTCTCCCCGACTGCTTTGTCAAGCTCGTCCGTCATCTTGTAGAGGCTCTCAGTCGTGGTGTCATCCACAGGGGAAGAGATCTGAATCGTCGACTGGACTGGGTAGTAGAGTTGCGGACGTTTTGCTTCTATTCACAGAGGCTTTGTCAGCTATAGTGTCGGTAAGAGAAGTACAACAAAGTCCATATGTTGGAGACTCTATAGTCTCCGACTCCTCCAGACAGAATAAGCTCTCCTGAGGGGAGTGGCTAGAGCTGCCACATTCCTACATACTTGTTGGTTTCACCAAATTAGCATGGCCTTTGTTAGGAGCTACCCGATACGGGGCAGGGAGGACTACATTGGCATCAACAAAGGCCTTGATCTGATAAGGCCATTGTGTGGAGGGGAGGGGGAGGGTTAACTTGTAATTCAGGCCGCCATTTCGGTTGAGACTGGAGTTGTGCTTCCTGACAAAATGGGCTTCTTTCACTCCTCTTTCAAACCAGCACTTTTCCCTAGCTAAAATCTTGACCTCACTGTTTTCCCTAGCTAAAATCTTGACCTCACTGTTTTCCCTAGCTAAAATCTTGACCTCACCGTTTTCCCTAGCTAAAATCTTGACCTCACTGTTTTCCAAAGTGTGGTTAGTGGTCTTCAGATGTAGACTGTGGACCACTGCTGTTCTGCCTCCGGTGTTGGGCTATTCTTTTGGACAGGGGTTGCTTCCTTTACCTATGTATTCCTCACTATACCCCTCCGGACATCTGATGGAGTAAACTACATTGCTCTGTTTGTGACTGGGGATCTTGTCTTTAGGATGTACTGGTCTCTGCCTTAAAGGGTCGACGGGCTTGAAACAACCTGGAATGTTGTGCTGGCTGAAGTGTCTCCCCTAAACCTCCCACATCAGGGATAGATACTCCTTTCCTCCTGGGCTCTGACTCGGGTGTTACTGTTGGGGATCTTTGAACCCTGGTGAAAGACCGCCTCGGGTAAGCACAGGTTGTGCCGGACATCTCTTTGGTTCCACCCTCTGCAGTCGGGGGGACCGGCTGCGCTGTGTTGGGGAGTCCTACTCACTCCTAACTTGTGCTGCGGCGGATTCGACACGACGATTCAGATCTCTACTTCCGTGTAGTGATGTTACGTAAAGTCAAGTTAAAAACGCCTTAGCACTTTAGCAAACTCTTTGTGGCCATTTTGCCCCTTCAAATAGGAAATGAGACTAAAACAACACATCAAAAGTCCAGTTCAGTCAGATCATCAGAGCACTAACCCACTCCGCTTGTTGTTGATCAGCCACCGAACAAAGTCCTGAGCTCTCTGCTCTTGGAGATACTTGCTGTAGTCGTTGGAGAACGTTCCCTCCGAGTGTCTCCTCACTAAAGCGTGCTCCGACTCTGAGCTGGAGGAGCAAGAAGACGTTGGTCACGCGGACCCGAACCACCAAAGCATCAAGCGGGTTCTACCTCGAGGTGTCCCGGAGAGGAAGCTGCCAGCCGCTGCGGACGAAGCTGAGGATGACGAGGAGGCCGAGCGCGAGGCGGGTGCTTGTCATGGCTGCGAGCTGACCCACAGAACCACAGCGTTAGTTCCACACGCTCCGATGGCCAATGGGTCAAGTCCATCGTGCGGCGGAGACTCAAGCGACACATGACAGTCGTCAAAGGGCGCCTTTCGTGCCTGCGATACTCGTACGATAACGATGGGCTTTGATACCGAAACGTCTATGCTTCCGATACCATCTGCCGGTTCTCTGGAATGGATTCTTAAAGCAAAATGATGCAATGACGTGAAAAGCACGAGGTTGAAAAATTCTCATTTGGCCTGACGTTCTCAAGGTATCGGACCGGAAACAGAGTCAGCGGTATCGCACACTACTGCTAATAATGATACGACTGACTTGATTACCTTGATACTTACATGATGATAATGATAACCGTGATACTAAAAGGATGATACTGATGCTACTCATTTTAGAACACTGGGATGATAACGATGCTACTGATACGCATCTTTCGTAACATTGATACTAATGATAACGCTGCTACTGATTTCGTTACTTTGACACTAAAATGATGATACTGGTGATACTGATACACATTTCTCATAGCATTGATACTGATTTGATAACGCTGCTACTGATTTCATTACTTTGACACTAAAATGATGATAATGTGCACTTCACATCCTGTGATACTTTAATGTAATCGATGTAGATTTGCATCTCCTACTGTGCTCTTATTGCAGCAGGCTGAGTTCCCTGTTAGTATCAATGTTACGAAAGATGCGTATCAGTAGCATCGTTATCATATCAACGTTCTAAAATAAGTAGTATCAGTATCATTTTAATAGCGAGGTTATGAGATCAGTAGCATCATCATCATATTGGTATCGAGGTAATGATGAATGTGTACCAGTGGTATCATGATAACATTGCTAATAATTTGGTTGGGATGGTTGGGCAGCAGCTTCAGTAGGGAAGTCCAGACTTCCCGGTCCCCAGTGACCTCTTCCAGCTCCACCGGGAGGACACGGAGGCGTTCCCAGGCCAGCTGTGAAACATAGTCCCTCCAGCGTGTCCTAGGTCTTCCCGGGGGCCTTCTCCCGACCGGGCGTGCCCGGAACACCTCACCCGGGAGGCATCCGGACTGGATGCCCGAGCCACCTCGCCCGGGCGTGGGATACCGGGGCCTCACCCTGGAGCCAGGCCTGGGGGAGGGGCTCGCAGGCGAGAACCTGAGATAGATCCTGATCATTTGTTCTCTTCACTGTAACTACTATACTGAAGAGGATTAGAAGAACTCCATCAGATCTTCCGGGAAACTGTCATTAATAATTCTCTTCAACAGTAGGAGTATGTATACAAACCTAATATCTACACCCATTTAGTATCATTACAGTATCAGAAGCAACAAGAATCACAACACATACATGCCTACACCTCATAACACTCTTAGTTGGGGAGGAGGGCGGGGATTAGAGGGTACTATTACACCCCTGTGTCTGGAGCGGCCTGGGGCTCCCGGGGTGTTGAATGTGGCCCCTGCTTTGGGGGGTGGGTGGTTTCTGGGCACGGAAGGTGCGTGTCCCGTTCCATCTGGCGTAAAAGTAACACAGCATTTCATAAAAAGAAGAGTCAAATATGGTGGTTTGGCTGCTTCAGGACCTGGAAGGCTTGCTGGGATAGATGGAAGCAGGAATTCTACCGTCTAGCAAAAAATCCTGAAGGAGAAGGTCCAGCCATCTGTTGGTCAACTCAAGCCAAAGCCATCTTGGGTGCTGCAGCAGGACAATGACCCAAAACACACCAGCAAATCCACCTCTGAATGGCTGAAGAAAAACCAAATGAAGACGTCGGAGTGGCCTAGTCAAAGTCCTGACCTGAATCCCATGGAGATGCTGTGGCATGACCTTAAGAAGGCGCTTCATGCTAGAAAAGCCTCAAATAAAGCTGAATGACAACAATTCTGCAAAATTCCTCCAGAGCGTGTAAAAGACTTGTTGCAAGTTATGGCAAACGTTTGATTGCAGTTATTGCTGCTAAGGGTGCCCAACCCGTTATTAGGTGCAGGGGCAATAACTTTTTCACACAGGGCTATGTGGGTTTGGACTTTTTTCTCCCTAAATAATTAAAATATTAATTTAAAAACTGCATTTGGTGTTTACTTGTGTTATCATTCAAACATTCAACATACAAAGGAATAAAAAGTCAGGTATGGGGGCAAATACTTTTTCACACCACTGTATGTATATTATGTTTTTTGTCTTTTCCTGTATTTTTGCTCGTTTTGCTCTGTGACTGTTCTGGTTGTTGCTGAAATTGTGATTATCATGGTTGTTTATAATACGGTTTAAATATGTTTGTGAGGTTCTTCTGCACCCTTTCTTGGAAAAAGAAAAATACTTTATATGAACTATTTATCAAATTAAAAACTGAAGAACCCGAAGGCCGCACAGTGGATAAATGGGTAGCATGCATGTTAGCTTCATTGGCCGCTCTAAATTGTCCATTAGAGTGTGAATGTTTGTCTATATGTGCCCTGCGATTGGCTGGCGACCAGTCCAGGGTGTACCCCGCCTCCCGCCCGATGTCAGCTGGGATAGGCTCCAGCATCCCCGCCACCCTAATGAGGATAAGCGGCATAGAAAATGAATGAATGAATCCGAAAATGCCTCTTGGCCTGCCGGTCCCTGTCAGCTGCTTCGGGAGTCCCGCAAACCATCCATGCTTGATAGAACTCCTTCGTCAGCCTGACAGTAACCCTAACCCCCGGTCTCCACCAACGGGTTCGAGTCTTGCCGCCATGACTGGCACCGACCACCTTCCGGCTGCAAATACGACTGGCTACCTCAGCAATGGAGGCATGGAATACGGCCCATTTGGACTAAATATGGATGTTGGAGGACTGTCTTGGCTGACACGCCTCCTCAACTGGAGGACTGCCAGACCAGGGTGGTGGTCCCCATTTTTAAAAAGGGTGACCGGAGGGTGTGTTCCAACTATAGGGGGATCACACTCCTCAGGCTCCCTGGGAAAGTCTACTCCAGGGTGCTGGAGAGGAGGGCACGACCGTTAGTCCAACCTCGGTTACAGGAGCTGCAATGTGGTTTTCGTCCCGGTCGCGGAACACTGGACCAGCTCTACACCCTTGCAAGGGTACT
>QODF01000434.1:18302-67422 GCA_024372805.1 Oostethus manadensis
CCACCTTAAGGCCACACAGGCCGCATCGACAATGGAGGCACGAAACATCGCCCACTCGGATTCAATGTCCGCCGCCTCCCTCGGAACACGGTCCAAGCTCTCCCGTAGGTGGGAGTTGAAACTCCTTCTGCAGATGATGCCTGAATGCCTTCAAGGAGCTCACTTGTTGCGTGCCTGCCTTTAATCTTTGATCGGCCCCACAAAGCTGTTGTTGCTGTACAAATAAGGTTCTCATTGATTATGCATACCAGAAATGATTGACTGCTCAAGCATCTTCTCAAATTCATACCACAGAAAAACATGAACTGGAAACTAGAAGGCCTCCCGGCCAGCCTCACGGTTGCACTCACCTTCATCCTCATGGCATCGGCACGCTCTTCTTACGGCTCCCCCCGCTCTCTGTCGTCTATTCCAAAAGCGCAAACCCTGCAGGACAGGATGCTTGAAGTTGAGGTAGAAACACACGTGGAAACCCGATTTGTAGACGCCGTAGTGACCCCAGGAACATATCCTCCTGCAGAACCTGGCAAAGCAGCTGAAGATGATGATGGAAACCACCAACCAGGTAAATACTTTATTTACATACAGGTACAGGAAGTACCACAGTGTTACTTGCAACATGTACTCTACAGTCCCCGATGGGCCGTGTGGACAAGGTGGAGAGAGACGCAGTAAACAAGCAGGTAAAGGCACACCTGAATACTTATATACAGGTAGTAGTACTATAAGATGTACAGGAAATACTAGAGTATCAACATGTATTCTTACAGGCTCTGAAAGGACGTGTGGCGAGAGAGGCAGTAAACAACAAGCCGGTAAAAATACAAATACTTTATTGACATGTAGAAATACTTTATTTACAAATACATGTGCATGAAGTACTAGAGTATTACAACATGTACTCCCCACACACACACAACGAGGCCCTTCGGGTGCACTCTGGTCGCACCCCCCCCCCCCACCGAGAGACCCGAAGTACTACAGTATTACTTACAGCATGTACTCCTGCAGGCGGTACTCCTGCAGGCCCTGATGGGGCGTCTGGACAAGGTGGAGAAGGACGCCGTGAACACCAAGCAGGTAAAAACACACTATTTGCATGTAGTTTAAGAAGTATTACTGACAACATGTACTCCTGCAGGCCCTGGTGGAGCTTGTGGACAAGCAGGTAAGACCACACCTGATTCCTTAATGTACATGTAGTACTGCTAGGAGGCGGTGAGGAAGTATTACTTACAGCATGTACTCTGCAGGCCCTGCAAGGACGTGTGCATGAAGTAGCAGGTAAGTCAGAGAGGGTAAAGGTCGTAGGAGCGCGGGTGACCTGACGTGTGATCCTGCAGAGCATGCAAGGGTGTGGTTTGCAGCAGGAGGAGGCGACACCAAGCGAGACGAGAAGGTGCTCTTCAAGAACGTGCACGCCAACGTGGGTGGCGGTTACGATCCCAACACAGGTGGGAAGTCGCCTGCGTGCTAACTAGCATAGCATTTCTTCCCCCCTGGGGGCTAACAAGGTGTGATTGCCCCCTGCAGGTGTTTTCACAGCCCCCTACAAGGGTGCATACTTCTTCTCCTTGTCCTACCGCTCGGATGGGGGGAAGATCGGCCTATCTGTGTTTAGGAAGAGGGTGAAAGGGGGCGGGGATTGGATGATCTACATGTACGACACCAACACCCAAGGCAAGGCCTACATGACCTCCACCAGCAGGATGATGGACATGGAGGTGGGAGAAATGGTGTTTGTCTCTCCTTGGAATAGTCATGTATTTACATCTTATAACATTGCTAACATGTTCAGTGTCTTCCTGGTGTACCGCGTGTAGCGAGGAGGCGGGGCATCCATCACGATGACGTGGATAGCGGGGCAGTGTCGCTATGGGGTGGACGCTAATACTTTATATTCTTTCTTGTGTGTAAAAAGGATACTTGGGCCGATACCCACTGTATGGGTTTTGCTATGCTAACGATAGCCGTTTGGTTGAGTTTAGCGGCTGATGTGATTGGAAGCGCTATTGCTAACATGCTAGCCGGAGTTGCCAACGGTCCCTTTTAATGTTTGCATCATCATTTTTTTCTCTGATTATTCTTTTATGCCAATAAATGCCACCGCATGTGTCAATTCCTTGCGCACCAATGAAGTTTTATCGGGCTAAACGTCATTTTACAAGATTAAACATCCAAATTTGACAGAGAGCTGAGGTTCAGGAGCGCCTGGAAAGATGGAATCGAGGTCCGTGAGTCGGGCCGGCGGTCCCAAAGCTTCAGAGCGAGGGCCGGAAGGGAAGCAAGAGGACAGCAACGCCTAAAAGCAGACACAGGAAGGTGAACGGACGGCCGCCACGTGACCGTCGTGCGAGTCGGAACAACTGGCTCCAAAAGGTTAAGTCCGTCCCGGTGCAATGGTATTGGGCTCTCGGTGGATCTCTGTTTTCTCGGCCCTGCAGGCTTGAGTACCACGAGATGCTGGACTTTAAGAAAGCCAAGAGCCTGCTGAGGGCCGATATTATCTGGAGCTCGTCGGCCCACCAGCAGGAGGGGATGCGGCTGCACCCGGTGGCTTGCAGTCTCAAGGACATTTTGGCACTTCCAGGGGTTGGGTTGAAAATGCGAGCATAGACTGATATCATCCAAATGTTATAAATATGTATCTTTAGACTAGGGGTGTCCTCACCATTTTGTAGTAGTAAATCATCTTAACTTGGTTCTAGACTCTTTGCATTCCTCTTCTCTCTCCTGCTACGGACACGCCTTCCTCCTGTCCTTCTTCCACCAACAGTAATCCAGTTTCCACCGGCACCCTGTCGGTGATCAGCACCGGTGGCGGCCGTTGTTAACCCGGTCCACGTCCGATCCGGTATTGATACGCATGTTTTGGTTTTTGGCAAAAGTTTTACGTCGGATGCCCTTCCTGACACCCATCCATCCATCCATTTTCCACCGCTTATCCGGGTCCGGGTCGCGGGGGCAGCAGCTTCAGTAGGGAAGTCCAGACTTCCCGGTCCCCGGCGACCTCTTCCAGCTCCATCGGGAGGACACCAAGGCCTTCCCAGGCCAGCTGTGAGACATAGTCCCTCCAGCGTGTCCTAGGTCTTCCCGGGGGCCTTCTCCCGACTGGGCATGCCCGAAACACCTCACCAGGGAGGCGCCCGGGAGGCATCCGGACTAGATGCCCGAGCCACCTCAACCGGCTCCTCTCGATGTGAAGGAGCAGCGGCTCTACTCTGAGCTCCTCCCGGATGGCCGAGCTCCTCACCCTATCTCTTAGGGTGAGTCCAGCCACCCTACGAAGGAAACTCATTTCCGCCGCTTGTATCCGCGATCTCATTCTTTCGGTCATGACCCATAACTCATGACCATAGGTGAGGGTGGGAACGTAGATCCATCGGTAAACAGAGAGCTTTGCCTTCCGGCTCAGCTCTCTCTTCACCACGACGGTCCGGTACAGCGACCGCATTACTGCAGATGCTGCACCGATCCGTCTGTCGATCTCACGCTCCAACCTTCCCTCACTCGTGAACAAGAACCCGAGATACTTGAACTCCTCCACCTGAGGCAAGACCTCACTCCCAACCCGGAGGGTACAGTCCACCCGTTTCCGACTGAGAACCATGGCCTCGGATTTGGAGGTGCTGAGTCTCATCCCAGAAGCTTCACACTCAGCTGCAAACCGCTCCAGTAAACGCTGAAGGTCACAGCCTGATGAGGCCATAAGGACCACATCGTCTGCAAATAGCAGAGACGAGATCCTAAGGTCACCAAGCTGGACTCCCTCAACACCTTGACTGCGCCTAGAAATTCTGTCCATGAAGATTATGAACAGAATCGGTGACAAAGGGCAGCCTTGGCGGAGGCCAACGTTCACCGGAAACAAGCTCGACTTACTGCTGGCAATGCGAACCAGGCTCCTGCTTCGATTGTACAAGGACCGAATGGCACGTAGAAGCGGACCATCAATCCCGTACTCCCGGAGCACCCCCCACAGGACACCACGAGGGACACGGTCGAATGCCTTTTCCAGGTCTACAAAGCACATGTAGACTGGTTGGGCAAACTCCCACATACCCTCGAGTACCCTTGCAAGGGTGTAGAGCTGGTCCAGTGTTCCGCGACCGGGACGAAAACCACATTGCAGCTCCTCTAACCGAGGTTCGACTAACGGTCGTACCCTTCTCTCCAGCACCCTGGAGTAGACTTTCCCAGGAAGGCTGAGGAGTGTGATCCCCCTATAGTTGGAACACACCCTCCGGTCACCCTTTTTAAAAATGGGGACCACCACCCCGGTCTGCCAGTCCAGAGGTACTGTTCCTGACTTCCATGCAATGTTGTAGAGGCGTGTCAACCAACACAGTCCTCCAACATCCAGAGCCTTGAGAAATTCTGAGCGGAACTCGTCTACCCCCGGAGCCTTGCCACTGGGGAGTGATTTGACTACCCCAATTACCTCAGCCACGGTGATAGAACTGTCCACGTACGTATCCTCAGACTCTGCTTCCTCTATGGAAGGCATGTCAGTGGGATTGAGAAGGGCCTCGAAGTATTCCTTCCACCGACCAACTATATCCACAGTCGTGGTCAGCAAGCCCCCGTCCGCACTGTAAACAGTGTGAACTGGGGGCTGCTTCCCCTTTCTGAGGTGTCGGACGGTTTGCCAGAACCTCTTCGAGGCCGACCGAAAGTCGTGCTCCATAGCCTCACCGAACTCCTCCCACACCCGAGTTTTTGCCTCGACCACCGCCGAAGCCGCGTGCCGCTTGGCCTGCCGGTACCTGTCAGCTGCTTCGGGAGTCCCGCAAGCCATCCATGCTCGATAGGACTCCTTTTTCAGCTTGACGGCAGCCCTAACCCCCGGTGTCCACCATCGGGTTCGGGGCTTGCCACCACGACTGGCACCGACCACCTTGCGGCCGCAACCACAACTGGCTGCCTCAGCAATAGAGGCACGGAATACGGCCCATTCGGACTCAATATCCCGGTCCTCCCTCGAGATGCAGGCGAAGCTCTGCCGGAGATGAGAGTTGAAGACTCGACGAACGGGAGATTCTGCCAGACGTTCCCAGCACACCCTCACTACGCGTTTGGGTCTGCCAGGTCTGTCCGGCATCCTTCCCCGCCATCTAATCCAACTCATCACCAGGTGGTGGTCAGTTGACAGCTCAGCCCCTCTCTTCACCCGCGTGTCCAGAACATACGGACGCAGGTCTGATGATACGACCACAAAGTCGATCATAGACCTGCGACCTAGGGTGTCCTGGTGCCAAGTGCACTTATGGGCATCCTTATGTTCGAACATGGTGTTCGTTATGGACAAACTGTAGTTCGCACAGAAGTCCAGCAACAACACACCGCACGGGTTCAGGTCAGGGAGGCCGTTCCTCCCAACCACGCCCCTCCAAGTCACACTGTCATTGCCCACATGGGCGTTGAAGTCTCCCAGTAGAACTATGGAGTCACCAGCTGGGGTGCTCTCCAGCACCCCTCTGATAGACTCCAAGAAGGCTGGGTACTCTGAACTGCCGTTCGGCGCATAGGCACAAACCACAGTCAGGACCCTTTCCCCAGCCCTAAGGCGTAGGGAAGTAACCCTCTCGTTTACTGGGGATGACTCCAACACAGAGGCACCAAGCCGGGGGGCTAACAATAAGCCCACACCAGCTCGCCGCCTCTCCCCAGCGGCAACTCCAGAGAAGAACAAGGTCCAGCCCCTCTCAAGGAGTTTGGTTCCAGAGCCTAAACTGTGGGTTGAGGTGAGTCCGACTATATCTAGTCGGAATCTCTCCGCCTCTTCCACAAGCTCGGGCTCCTTCCCCACCAGAGAAGTGACATTCCATGTCCCAAGAACCAGATTTGGTCGCCGAAGCCCAGGTCGCCCGGACACCCGCCCTCGACCACTGCCCAAATCACACAGCACCGGACCCTTATGCTTGCCCCTGCAGGTGGTGGGTCTGCGGGGGGGAGTTCCCGTGCGGCTTCTTCGGGCTAGGCCCGGCCAGGTCCCACGGGTGAAGACCTGACCACCAGGCGCTCGCCTGCGAGCCCCTCCCCCAGGCCTGGCTCCAGGGTGAGGCCCCGGTATCCCACGTCCGGGCGAGGTGCGGTCACTCCTAATGTTTCTCTTCATATGGGTCTTCTGAATCACTCTTAGTCTGGCTCGTCACCTAGAACCTGTTTGCCTTGGGAGACCCTACCAGGGGCATAAAGCCCCCGACAACATAGCTCCTAGGATCACTCGGGCACTCAAACCCCTCCACCGCGGTAAGGTGGTGATTCACGGAGGGGCCTTCCTGACACCACCCTCTGTATTTATCCGGGCTTGGGACCGCCACAATAAGACACTGGCTTGTGCCCCGTTGCGGCTACATTAGAATTTATTTAGAATAAAGTGGTAATACAAGAAAAAATGTAAATATTTTTAACACCTGTGAAAACAAAACTTATGTGACCTGTGGCCTTGCTCAAAGGTAACTTTTTTTTATTTAAATCTGGCCTTAGCAATTATGTTTCAATGATATTTGAGGCTTAATATAACAAAATCAACCAGCTGTAGTTTCTTACCTTACAGTATCTTGTGTTATTAAAAAACTTGTGTATTTTTTTAAATTAGAAAACGCCCCAGTTAGCAGCCTATTAGCTTGCTAATACCTTGAAAGCAGCAACCGGAAGTCCGCTCTGTCAACCGTCTATGATGTCAACAGTGGTTGACTCTGTAGTTCTTGTTTACCACAGTTACGCCTCAATTTGTGCGGAAGATTACTATCACTGTACCGCTACACTGAAATACAGGAGAACGGATCATTCAGGGAGCGATGAAATCCTTTTCCCTTTATTGCCTTTTTATACAGACGGGATACAAGGGGGGTCAAATGCAATTCTCAAGTCCAAAAAAAAAAGACACATGGTAGATGAAACAAACGAGCCGACATCAGAAGTAAACATTTGAAAGTTCAAGTGTGTGTTTTTGTGTGTTCCACCAAAAACGTCTTCTCAGAGAAACTTTGACCACAAACTGCGCAGGAAAACGGTTTCTCTCCGGCGTGTGTTCGTTGGTGCTCTTTCAGCTTTGACTGCTGAGAGAAACTTTCACCGCAAGCCGTGCAGGGAAAGGGTTTCTCTCCGGTGTGCGTTCTTGTGTGCCCTTCCAGCAGCGACAGCCGAGAGAATCTTTTACCGCACACCATGCACGAAAAACGTTTCTCTCCGGTGTGTATTCTCGCGTGTTGCTTCAAATGGGTCGGCTTCGAGAATCTCGTGCCGCACACCGTGCAAGGATAGGGTTTCTCCCTGGTGTGCGTTTTGCCGTGTTCCGTCAAAGATATCTTCCGGGAGAAACTTTTATCGCACACCGTGCAGGAAAAAGGTTTCTCTCCGGTGTGCGTTCTTGCGTGTTTTTTAAAGTCGTCTTTTTGATAGAAACCTTTCCCGCACACCGAGCAGATAAAAGGTTTATCGCCAACGTGTCTTCTCGCGTGCACGTTCAAATGTGACCGCTGAAAGAAACTTTTGCCGCACACCGAGCAAGCGAAAGGTTTATCACCGGTGTGTGTTCTCGTGTGCACCTTCAGATGTGACCGCTGAGAGAACGTTTGACCACACACCGCGCAGGGAAAAGGCTTATCGCCCGTGTGTGTTTTTGTGTGTCCCGTCAAAGTTATCTTGCGAGAGAAACTTTTACCACAAACTGGGCAGGAAAAAGGTCTCTCGCCGGTGTGCAGTCTCGCGTGTTCTATCAAAGATATCTTCCGAGAGAAACTCTTACCGCACACCGAGCAAGGAAAAGGTTTCTCCCCGGTATGAGTTCTAGTGTGTCCTTTCAAATTCGACTGGTCAGAGAATCTTCTATCGCAAACAGAGCAGGCGAAAGGTTTCTCTCCTGTGTGCTGTCTCATGTGTAGATTGAGATTTCCCTTTCTGACAAAAGTTTTGTCGCACTGAGAGCATTTCCAGCGTGTGTTGTCAGCGGGACGCGTCACATCAGCTCCGGAGTCTTCATCATGGGTGTCGGGAGAGTGTGACGTCGTGTCGTCGCTGTCTGACAGCGGAGCTAAGAGGTTGTGTGCTTGTGGTCCTCCACGGTGCTCTCCATCGGCTTCTGTTGTCATGTGTTGAGTTGAGCCGCTGCTCGGAGGCTCCGCCTCTCTCTTCTCCACACGTTCACGTTCACCATCTTCACTCTTCACAGGGACAACAACCACCGGGAACTCCTCCCCTCGTTCAAGATGCTCTCCCTCCTGACTGATGCTGTGGTCGTCCTCTTCCTTTTTTATGTGCGGGGCCTGTGGCTCCTCCTCTTCCTCTTTAATTTGAGGGAGCTGCGGTTCCTCCTGCTCCATCCTGGAGTTCAACTCCGGCTGCTCAGAGGTAAGATGCTCTTCGCCGACGTCTGCGGGACACAGGAAAGCATGCTTTATAAAACCCAAGCTTCGCTCCGTCACATTGGCTGACACGCCTCTTCAACATCGCCAGAGCTGAGCCGGAAGGCAAAGCTCTCTGTTTGCAGATCTTCTACGTTCCCACCCTCACCTGTGGCCATGAGTTATGGGTCATGACCGAAAGGACGAGATGGCGGATACAAGCGGGGAAAAGAGTTTCCTCCGTAGGGTGGATGGAGTCAGCGTACAAAATAAGGGGAGGAGCTCGGCCATCGGCCCACGGCTAGCCTGGGAACCCTTTGGGGTCCTCTCGTGGGAACTAGAAGAGGTCCCTACGCACTTGGATAAGCAGAGGACAATGCATGGCGTCATCTAGCCCCCCCCTCCTTTCAGCCACCAAACTGCAGACCCGACTCCATTTTCAGAGACCGCTGATTAATCTGTGGGCGGGGCGCCTCTTACTACCGGACTTAACCCTGACAGGGCAGTTCCCCGCAGAAGTCACGTATCCTACTAAAAAGTTAACCATATTGGTAGTACTCCATATCCAGCGCTAATCCTCTAGCTTATCCTGGATGAGAAGAAGGCCTAGGCACAGATTGATGTTCTACACATTTATATTGACACCATCATGTCCTCCCTTTCATTCCTTGTTTTAGGTATGAAAGAATCCTGGAGACTAGATTCTGGAGTGTGCGGGCCTATTTTCCCTTGCGGAGTACTACCGACAGTGCTATTCACTGCACTGCCTTCACGTGCGTGAAAGGGAAGCGCCGTGTTTCCCCAAGTTACTCGCGACGCATCGAGTTCCCCAAACACTCACGTTTGCTGAGGTGAACGCAGGAGACGACTTAAGCGCGTGCCCGTATCGCCACGTGACTGCGGGATCCGCCATCGCACAGCTTCCGGGTCTCGTCGCGCTAGCAGCTAGCAAGCTAAGCTAGCAAGCTAAGCTAGCAAGCTAAGCTAGCAAGCTAAGCTAGCAAACTAAGCTAGCAAGCTAAGCTAGCTGGAGAAGCTTCGGGAGTTTCTCTTGGCACAAACAAACGCGCGTCTCTCGCCGTCACACCATCTCGGCGCCCTTCGCATTAAACATACCAACACTTATGATTTGTGTTCTACACGGCGGAAATAAACGATGGGCTTCGACGTGTCACGACTGTTAGCATTACTAGCATGGCACTGCCGCCGCGTCCACTTCCGCGTGGTTTGCTGTGGGACTTCAAATTAAGAGGAGCGCCGTTTGAGTACTCGTTTGAGGACTGGCCCTCGGAAGGAACTACGTTAACGAGCCATACAGCGAACTATTTCAAATGTGTGCACCGCCTGCCCTGCGAGCAAACAGCAATATTACAAAGTTTGGCGAATGTGCTGCTCTTACTTTGACGTTTCATCGCAAACGTCCGCTCGGAACCCGGAAGTGAACCCGGTAGCGTAACAGTTTTGCAAAAATTTGGCGAGCTCTCCCAAAAAGTTGTCCTTTTTTAACCCATCAATTTCTCTCCATATCCCTTTGCGGGTTCCGCATTTTCCCCCCGAAGGGTACATGGAAAAAATAGTTCCAGACGAGGAGGGGGGGGGGACCGGGGTGCGCATGCGCCGTACAACTTCTCCGGCAACGTCACTTCCTGAATGGCTTTTTACTTAAAACTCGAAATAATAAGCACAGCACAAAACGGGCACTTGAAAATTCATCAATATGCATTTATTTTTATGCCGTGCATATTCTATGGCGAAATAAATATTATATTACACAGTAATGCCAAAGAACATAATGATGGATGACAAGGGAATAGATTTTTACAACTAAAATGGTGGAAATCATGGATTTAAAATGTGTAATTCTTTTTGCAAATGCAAATAAGTCATGTGTTTGGTTTTATACCTTGCGTAATTTGAACACAGCTACAGTCATAAATAAAATGTTTTGATGATTATTTTCTGCGGCGTCAATCTTGCTTCAACATTTGTTTTGGGGCTGCGAGCTGCTTCTTTGGGCAGAACCCGATTTTCTTTTATTATTCTGGTATTTTTTTTTCCCAACCTCATTTTCCAAAACAATACAACTTTGTCCTGCGTTTTGTTTCTTTCTCGTTGTTATTAAAACAATGTCTTTTAGTATTTCGACTTAATACAACTAACATTGTTATGTTTTTTCTCATGACGTTATTTTCTTAAAATGACTTTTTCTTGTCCCAAGAACCAGATTTGGCCGCCGAGGACCAGGTCGCCCGGACACCCGACCCTCGACACTGCCCAAATCGCAAAGCACCGGACCCTTATGCTTGCCCCTGCAGGTGGTGGGTCTGCGGGGGGGGAGTTCCCGGGTGGCCAGGCCCCACGGGTGAAGGCCTGGCCACCAAGCGCTCGCCTGCGAGCCCCTCCCCCAGGCCTGGCTCCAGGGTGAGGCCCCGGTATCCCACGTCCGGGCGAGGTGCGGTCACTCCTCTTGTGTTTTTTTCATAGGCGTCTTCTGAATCACTCTTAGTCTGGCTCGTCACCTAGAACCTGTTTGCCTTGGGAGACCCCACCAGGGGCATAAAGCCCCCGACAACATAGCTCCTAGGATCACTCGGGCACTCAAACCCCTCCACCGATGGATCTACGTTCCCACCCTCACCTATGGTCATGAGTTATGGATCATGACCGAAAGAATGGGATCACGGATACAAGCGGCGGAAATGAGTTTCCTTCGTAGGGTGGCTGGACTCACCCTAAGAGATAGGGTGAGGAGCTCCGACCATCGGGAGGAGCTCAGAGTAGAGCCGCTGCTCCTTCACATGAAGAGGAGCCGCTTGAGGTGGCTCGGGCATCTAGTCCGGATGCCTCCCGGGCGCCTCCCTGGTGAGGTGTTTCGGGCATGCCCGGTCGGGAGAAGGCCCCCGGGAAGACCTAGGACACGCTGGAGGGACTATGTCTCACAGCTGGCCTGGGAACGCCTCGGTGTCCTCCCGGTGGAGCTGGAAGAGGTCGCCGGGGACCGGGAAGTCTGGACCTCCCTATTGAAACTGCTGTCCCCGCGACCCGGATAAGCGGAAGAAAATGGACCTTTTCTTGTTACTTTTTTCTCGAAATATTTTGCCTTTGTGGTCGTACAATTGCTGTTGTTTTCTTATTATATTTTTATTGGGTTCAATATTGCAGCCGTGTATCTCATTCCTCGTGTACCTTAAAACCGATCCTATCTTATTCGTGCCAGTGACTTGGAACAACAGCAAAAACTGGCCAGGCTGATTCTTTGCCGAAAATACGGCACGATGATGTAGCGTTTGAGCGACACTGTATCATGTTTTCAATAGTTAAAATGGTGATGGTTCCTTTTGGTAAACAGGTTTGTGGCACATTTTATGGCAAATGTAGCCAGGAAACCATGACATTGAATTTACACACTTTTCTGTATTATATCGTTACAGCTGATAGATTGTACATTTTTACACCAAATTCCCGGTGCAACAGTGGCCAGGTATCAAAGCCGTCCGACCCCCTTGTGGGTCTAAAAACAAGAAACGTGCTCATATAATTGATAGATGAAGTATATTGTAATGTCGATCAGCAAAGTCAGAACTTTAGCTTTCAAAAAAGTCTTTCAGCCAAATTTGTCCTATTTGGGAATCGCTGAGCACACATTGGAGAAGAAAAGTTTTTTTTCCCTCAGGTGTGTGTTCTTGTGTGTCCTACCAGATATATCTTGTGAGAAAAACTTTTACCGCAAACCGCGCAGGAAAACGGTTTCTCCCCGGTGTGTGTCCGCGTGTGCTCTTTCACTTGCGACTGCCGAGAGAAGCTTTTGCCGCACACGGTGCAGGGGAAAGGTTTCTCTCCAGTGTGCGTTCGCGTGTGTCTTATTAAATCGTATTTTTTGTAGAAACTTTTACCACACGCCGTGCAAGGAAAGGGTTTGTCGCCGCTGTGCAGTCTTGTGTGTTCTTCCAAATGCGACCGGCGAGAGAACCTTTTACCGCACAGCATGCAAGGGAACGGTTTCTCCCCAGTGTGTATTCTCGTGTGCTGTTTCAAATGTGTCCGCTTCGAGAATCTTGTTCCGCACACCGTGCAAGTAAAAGGTTTCTCCCTGGTGTGCGTTCGTGTGTGCTCCGTCAAAGATATCTTCCGAGAGAACCTTTTACCGCATGCCGTGCAAGAAAAAGGTTTGTCGCCCGTGTGAGTTCTTGCGTGGACCGTCAAAGTTATCTTGTGAGAGAAACTTTTACCACAAACGGCGCAGAAACACGGTTTCTCTCCGGTGTGCGTTCTTGTGTGTTCTATCAAAGAGATCTTCCGAGAGAAACTCTTGCCGCACACTGTGCAAGGAAAAGGTTTCTCTCCAGTATGAATTCTAGTGTGTGCTTTCAAATTCGATTGGTCAGAGAACCTTTTACCGCAAACCGAGCAGGCAAAGGGTTTCTCTCCGGTGTGCTGTCTCATGTGTAGTTTCAGATTTCCTTTTCTGACAAAGGTTTTGTCGCACTGAGAGCATTTCCAGCGGGTGCCGTCAGCGTGACGCGTCGTATCGGCTTCGGAGTCTTCATCATCAGGGTCGGGAGAGCGTGACGCCGCCTCGTCGCCATCTGATAGCGGTGCTAAGAGGTTGTGTGATTCTGATCCTCCACGCCGGTCTCCATCAGCTTCTGTTATCATGAGGTCCGCCTCTCTCATCTCCTCGCTGTCACCTTCATCATCTTCACTCTTCATTGTGACAACCACCACTGGGAACTCCTTCACGTCTGCAAGATGCTCTCCTTCCCGACTGATGCTGTGATGCTCCTCTTCCTCTTTAATGAAGGGGTACCGTGGCTCCTCCTCCTCCTCCTCCTCTTTCACGAGGAACGGCTGCGGTTCCTCCTGCTCCATGCTGGAGGTCCACTCCTCCTGCTCACGGGGGGGAAGATGTTCTTCACTGACGTCTGCAGGACACGGGAAGAGAAGAAAATGTAACATGTACTCGAACACACACCAACAATAATAATAATAATGAGTCAAACAAAAAGGCTCCATTTGGTTTTGCTGGCAAGGCCAACGGCGACAGACGCCGGCGTCATCTAGCACCCCCCCGGCCCCCAAACTGCAGACGGGCGGGAAACACTGACGCCAGTTTCGGAGACAGACGATGAATCTGTTTGGCGGGGGTTTAGACCGACTTTGACCTCTTACCACCAAATTTAACCTTGACAGAGCAGTTCACCGCAGGAGTAGCATATCCTACTAAAAAGTGAACCATGTTGGTAGCACTCCATATCCGGCGCTGATCCTGGATGAGAAGAAGTCCTGCTTTGTAGTACAAGCGTGACTGATAACCATCACGTGCTCCCAACTCTAGGTACGGGCCTATTTTACCTCGAGGAGTAATACTGACTCTCCCTGACGCACTCCGTGTGTGCGCACGCGCAGTGATAGACACGGCATCCTCTTCAAAATGGCCGCCGCCTGGCAGTAAACAAACGGTGACGTCGAAGTCTGCCTCTGCTGTTCCTCATTTTCACACGTTACTAAAGACGCGTCAAGTGCACAAAAACGCAAACGTGTCGATAAACACGCAGAGTCGCGCGACGACAAACGGAAAGCTCACAAACACGCGGGAGTAGGAATGAAACTAACCCGCCTGGTGTGACAAAACTCCGGGCGTCCTCTTTGGCTCGACAAACCTCCTCTTCGTACTCCGCTCGGCTTCGTTCCAACACCACACTTATGTCTCCGGGTAGTCGTACATTCCCCAGCAAGCGTAAGCATTTGGACGTCAGCCGTGTGCCGCTAACTTCCGGGTCTCTTTGTTAGCAGCTAGCAAGCTAAGCTAGCAAGCTAAGCTAGCCCGCCAAGCCTCGACGTTCACTGAGACGAGTTCATCCCGACACGAATAAAGCTGTCGCTCAACCAATGGGTCGTTTACATTACACACACACGCACACACACACGCATTAAAATGTATCTATTGTGCTTTTTTTCCCCCGAAAGAAACCCGAAAAATATTTCCAAGTGTGGCGGCCCGTTTGCGCATGCGCTGTACAGCTAGCGATGCGGTGGTCGCGAACGAATCGACTCTAAGAAATGAACGACGGTAGCCGCCTGGCGTCGTTGGGAGACTTTTGAGAGCCGATTCGTTTCGCGTCTTTTTCCCTGTTACTTTGTGACGTAATAGGGGCGGGGTTTTGTGATTGAGATGTCTTGTATTTTAAAACACATCCATTTTCCGTGCATCTTGCATTTTATATTATATTTTTGTAGCAATTTAAGTAAACATTTGACATCATGTGTTTTTTTAAATCAGCAATTTCTAATACAATACACAAAATTTAGTTAAAAATTAATTTAGGACAACAAAAAAGGGTTTGTTTGTCTATATGTGCCCTGGGATTGACTGGCGACCAGACCAGGGTGTACCCCGCCTCTCACCCAAAGTCTGCTGGGATAGGCTCCAGCATCCCCGCGACCGTAATGAGGATAAGCGGCTTAGAAAATGAATGAATGGAAGGCTCAAAAGGTGGTATCGGGGGTGGGGCAGACCTTAGACAGAAATCTGCTTTAACCTTTTCGTCCCCAAATGCCAGAAAAAGTCGGTAGGTATGTCGCTATTTGTTTTTGAGAAAACGTCGCCAAGAGGGTTTTGGAATGTCACCAGATTTAGCGGAAAAGTCGCCAAGTTGGTAACAACGACCGTTGGGGCAGCAGCCTAAGCAGGGAAGCCCAGACTACCCGCTCCCTGACTACCTGGTCCGGTTCCTTCCCAGGCCGGTTGAGAGACATAGTCTCTCTAATGTGTCCTGGGTTGTGTGTGTGTTTTTCTTTTATTTAAGAAGAAGCATGTGTTCATACACGTGATGAATGATACAAACATTTCATCATCAAAGTCATTCTTATTTTCTTCTTCAAAGAAGTTGGACTTACTCCCCGCTGTGGATTGTTTTGTGTTGATTCAAGTCTGCACCATTTGCAAATCAAAATAAGCAACGTGTGTCTTCTTGTGTCCCATCAAATAAATCTTCGGAAAGAACCTTTGACCACGCTTAGTGCAAGGAAAAGGTCTCTCTCCAGTGTGTACTCTTGTGTTTCTTTAAATCACTTGTTTGAGAGAACCTTTTACCACACGCCGCGCAAGAAAAGGGCTTCTCTCCAGTGTGTATTCTTGTGTGTATTTTTAAATTATATTTTTTGCAGAATTTTTTACCGCAAACCATGCAAGGAAAAGGTTTCTCTCTGGCGTGTATTGCTGAGTGACCTTTTAAATCTCTTGCAAGAGGGAATCTTTTACCGCACACCGTGCAAGGAAAAGGTTTCTCTCCAGTGTGGGTTTTTTTGTGTATGTTCAAATTTGACCGCCGAGAGAACTTTTTACCGCACAGCGTGCAAGCAAAATCCCTCTCTCCGGTGTGGATTCTTGTGTGTCTTTTTAAATCACACGTTTGAGAGAATCTTTTACCGCACACCGTGCATAGAAAAGCTTTCTCTCCGGTGTGTATTTTTCTGTGTATGTTCAAATTTGACGGCCGAGCGAATGTTTTACCACATACTGTGCAGGGAAAAGGTTTCTCTCCGGTGTGTGTCCTTGTGTGTATTTTCAAATCATATTGCTTATAGAACATCTTACCACACACCGCGCAAGAAAAAGCTTTCGCTCCGCTGTGTAATCTTGCGTGTTTTTTTAAACTACTTGTTTGAGAGAATTTTTTACCACACGCCGTGCAAGGAAAAGGTTTCTCTCCTGTGTGTATTTCTATGTGTTCGTTCAAATGCGACCGTCGAGAGAATTTTTTACCACACACCGTGCAAGGAAAGGGTTTCTCTCTGGTGTGTATTCTGGCGTGTTCCTTCAGATTTGACTGCATTGAGAATCGTTCGCCACAAACTGAGCAGGTGAAAGGTTTCTCTCCTGTGTGCCTCATGTGTCTTAACAGATTTCTCCTGTGAGCAAACGTTTTGTCGCAATGGGAGCATTTCCAGCGTGTGTTGTCAGCGTGACCCGTCGCATCCGCGTCGGAGTCTTCATCATCGGTGTCGGGAGAGTGTGACGTCGTGTCTTCGCTATCTGATAGCGGCGCTAGGAGGTGGTCTCCACGTGGTGCTCCTCGGTGGCCTCCGTCAGCTTCTTTAGTTGAGCTGCCGCACGGAGGCTCCGCCTCTCTCTTCTCCTCGCTTTCACCATCATCATCTTCACTCTTTACCGTGACAACAATCACTGGGACCTCCTCCAGCCCTTCAAGATGCTCTCCCTCCTGACTGATGCTGTGATCCTCCTCTTCCTCCTTAATGTAGGGGGGCTGTGGCTCCCTTTCTCCCTCTTTAACGTCAAGCGGGTGTTGATCCACATCCCCCTCTTCCTTTTTGATGTGTTCCATCCAGGATTTCCACTCCTGCTGCTGAGCGGGAAGGTGTCGTTCACTGACGCCTGCAGGACACCGGAAGACAAAGACCTGCTTTAGAAAAGTCCGGCTCTTACCTTAGGTTTATTTGAAACACGCACGCAAGCCTACATGGAAGTACAGTAGTGTTGAAAATAACAGCAGTGGGACTAAGCCGATTTTGGGGTCAACTGTCGGTGGCCCTTGAGCCCTAAAGGAAGAATTTGACGCTCGTCAGTCCACAAAATGTTCCTCCAGTTCTCTTTAGGCCAGTTGAGGTGCTCTTTGGCAAAATGTAACCTCTTTTTTTAACAGAGGGACTTTGTGGGGGATTCTTGTAAACAGATTAGCTTCACACACCCTGTCACAGTACTTGCAGGTAACTCCAAATTGTCGTTGATCATCCTTGAGCTGATCATTGGCTGAGCCTTTGCCATTCTGCTTATTCTTCCATCCATTTTGATAATTTTCTGCCACGTGTCTCTGGTTTTGCTCTCCATTTGAAGACATTGCAGATCATTTTAGCTAAACAGCCAAACATATTTTGCAAGTTTTTACCCTCTCCAATCAACTTTTGACTCAAATTACGCTGATCTTCTGAACAATGTCCTGAAGGAGCCTTTTAAAGAGAAATGATGTTCAACAAGTGCTGCTTTCATCCTTAAATAGGGCCCACCTGACTCACACCTGATTTATTGATCACTGATTGAATGCCACAGTGCTATTTTTTGAACACGCCCCTTTCAACTAATTGCCCAATTGCACAGCCTTATGGGACATCTATTATTTTGAACACTCCCGTACATCACATACACAAGGCAAGCACAGGCCCCCACAATTCAAGGGGCCCCCAAACGATTGTGGATTTAAACTACATGAGTCTGTATTAGTCTTAATACAAATGGCTAAAACTGCATAATCTATCATGATCGTTTCTCTCGCTCCCCCCCCCCCTGCAATGCAATGGAATATTCCACATTACTGCACATGTGCAGACTGATTCAGGAAGACGGTGGCAAAACAACCTTGGTGGGGTCGGGCATTGAGTCTCGAGCATCACTGGGAACCAACGTTCTGATTCCTTCGGTATCGTTCTGACGTTTTTATTTTGAGTCTTAGTTTCCATGCTCACTTCGCCGACCCAGAAGAAGTAGCCGTGAACACCAACGAAGAAGAGGCCAAAAAGGTTCATAAACAAGAATGTGACATTTGCAAGGACGGTGCGCCACCAACATGAGTCACGTTCACACACGCTACGTCAGACCTCCGTTTGGTCCCAACCGGGGAGGTCCGACAATAAATGGCGTCAGGGTGTCAGGAGGCTGGCTGGTGTGGAAGTTTGGCGTAAATAAAGGACGGGTGCAAGTTGATTTCTTTGCACAGTGCGTCTCTTTTAGCAAGGGTTGAGGGACCTTCTCAACCCGAACACNGGAAGTTTGGCGTAAATAAAGGACGGGTGCAAGTTGATTTCTTTGCACAGTGCGTCTCTTTTAGCAAGGGTTGAGGGACCTTCTCAACCCGAACACACTTCCAGCCTTCAAAATAAGAGCACTTAGGGATATGTATCTTGTTTAATTGTGTTAACAAAATAAGGGTATTGTGGTTTTTTTTTTAAATTGCTCACACCAACCTTGAGGCAGACAACAAAGAATGCTGCTTTTCAAAGGTAAACATCTCTTGGGAAGTCGAACGTTTCCATCAAATGATGACAAGACAACGTAGCGTTTTAGGACCCTTTTCTCATTACCGCTATTAGACAGGATGTGCGGCGCCTTATTTTGAAGGCCAGAAGTGGGTGGCTAAGTGCGAGAGGAATCCGTGCAACGACTTGCACAAAGTCAGCAGCCAACCTAGAGCGCTGGGCTACGTTAATAAGCACCAAAGCACAACTTATCCTGGCACGTTGGCATGCCTTGCTAAACCATGCAAATCCAGCAAGCTCACCCCGACTATTGGAGCTTTTCCCGCCCATGTTTCCAGTTGCCGCCTCGACGCGCTCAGCTCAGGGGAGGGCTGGTTAGTGCTTGTCAGGACACGTCGCTATGAATGAGCTGCTCGCTGGGGAAACGCTTCCCCGCACATGCCGTCCGTTTCCGCATTTAACTGTAGATTTCTCCCCCCCAACTCCCACTCGATAGTCTGTGTTTGTTTTCCTGTCGCGGACATCGGCTTTAGCCAAGAACCCAGGTAAGAACTGGCTACACCAGCTAACTGGATGCCAGGTTGTTAACAAGCTAACCGGGTTGCATTCAGGCTGGCGAATCGTGCGCAGTGATATGACGGGAGAGAAAGTAGACCGCATGCTAGGGCGCTTGTGTGGCCCCGCCAGCTAACCGGAACTACTTTCCCCATCGCAAAACTCCGACCGGAACTCGGCTCGTGGGCCGAGTATGTTAAAGGACAAATAGAACGCATCAAAACACGACAGGGTGAGGAGGAAACCCAACCCACCTTCTACCGCCCACGTGGACAAACATTCACGCGCACCTCTTCAACAACAGCTTGCTGGTTGGCTCAGGGGTCCTGTGAAGGACCCCTTAGCGGCCCTGCAAGGTGCCTTCTGTAAAAGAAACGGGAAGTCCTGAACAGCGCCGGTACTAAATACCCGAGCTGGGTAAAATTATGAAAATATTGACCTTTTTTTGCCTCCAAAACTTGATTTTATCTCATAATGTTTATGAAAAAATGCACTGAAGCGATTCACTTTTAATTCACTCTTACTTACGTATCATACTTTCTGGAAGTTTTATGGAATGATATCAAGGAAATAGTCCATCCATCCATTTTATGGTATGCTGGAGCCTATCCCAGCTGACTTTGGGTGGGAGGCGGGGCACACCCTGGACTGGTCGCCAGTCAATCGCAGGGCAATCAATGAAATAGTTCATCAGTTAACAGAAGGCACCAAAGATGCCGCACACTGTGCAAGGAAAAGGTTTCTCTCAGATGTGGTTGAGGTGGGAAGATGTTCTGCACCAGTGTCTGCAGGACACAAGAGGTCATGCTTTAGGTCGTCCGAACACAGAAAGGCTGGCGGTTCAATGCTCGCTCAGTCCACCCAGTCACTGTTGTGCCCACGGGCAAGACGCTTCACCCACCTCGCCTCCAGCGCTGCCCACGCCGGCGTATGAACGTGAACAAATGTGGCAAAAATTGGCAGCCACGTTTCCGTCATACCCTCCCATGTAGAATACCACCAAGTGAATGAAGCTGCCAAATCAAATCCAACGTTATGAAAAGTTCAACTTTTATTTCCGTGTGAGTGCAACGGAGGAGTCTCCCACAGATACTACAGCGTCTGCCCGCTGCTATTTATGCGTGTTTATTTAGTACATATTCCCGCTACCCCCCACAGACATATAACGGTTGAACGGTGCGCGGGAATACAGTGTTCTCCACAACGGCAGAAAATTACGTTGTCAAAACGATGTTAAAATGGCCACAGTCTAACACATGTTGTATACGTGTGTGTGTGCACGTGTGTTATATTGTATTACAACATGTTGCGTATTGATGTGGGAGGAAAGCGGAGTACCCGGGGAAAACCGGGGAGAACATGCAAACTCCACACGGAGATGCCCAACGGAGATTCCAACCCTCAACCTCCTGACTGTGAGGCCAATGTGCGGCCCCGGTGTGATTATTATTATTTATTATATTATTATTATTGTGTATTTGCTGGATTTGAATAAACACGTGTAGGTGTGTGTATATAATATATATATTCATATTCGGGTCTGGGTTTTTGTACTTAATAATATACAATAAAATATTTTTCTAGCCGTTTATGGAGGGTTCACATTGAATCAATTTAAATAGTAAACATTTAATTTCTTGTTTTTTGTACATTAGTAAATCACTTTATGCAAAACACATCAGGTGGTAATAAATTAGGGAGGAGCCACGTGGGATTTATTGCTCTTTGAGAGGAGCCGGATATTGGTGAGTCGTTCCTTTCAAAGATTCATTTAGCTCATTTTAATTGATGTTAGGTCTGGCCTTAACTTGACAAATCTCGGAAATAATCACAGGAAGGAATTTAGATATGATATCAAGTTATTGGTAGTTGGAATTATTCGGAAAGATTGATTACAACCTCTTCGATTCGGTTCCCTTTAATGTTAACGAGCCGATCAAAAGAACCGGTTCGTTTGCGAACGTCACAACGCCACAGGTGGGAGCCAAAAGAGCCGGCTCTTGTTTTAGTGAGACAAGCCAAAGCGGACCGGCTCACTAAAAAGAACCGGAACTTCCATCGCAAACACCGACACGTACGACGCGCACGAATCGTTTTTCCACGAGTAGTGTTGATTATCATAAGGAAAACTTGGAAGCATGTGAGTAGAAATAAAATCCAACCTGCCTCTAACCACCATCGCGGCTCCTACGAAGGACCCCCTAGCTGCCCTGCAGGGTGCCTGACGAAAAGGAAACATGAAGCCCGCCTGAACTAAATAAAAACGGATAATTGGGGAATTTACTGCAGGCTGCTCACTACACTCAATTTGGACTTTATATGGAAGCAAATAAACACACTATATTTCAAAAGGTCACTTCATTAAACAATTTGAAGACAGGGGCTAGTTTCGAAAAAAAAGTCACTCCCCGGTGTGGACTCCTGTGTGCTTATTCAGGTTTGTTCTGTTTGTGAATCGCTGGCCACAAACCAAACAAGAAAAGTTTTTTTCTCTCGCGTGTGTTCTCGTGTGTCCTATCAAAGATATCTTCCAAGAGAAACGCTTACCGCACACGGTGCAAGGAAAAGGTTTCTCTCCGGTGTGGCCTCTCGTGTGTGTTTCTAGATCCCTTTGTTGATGAAAATGTTCCCCGCACACCGTGCAAGCAAAAGGTTTCTCTCTGGTGTGTATTCTCGTGTGCGTTTTCAAGTCACTTTTTTGATTAAATCTTCTGCCGCACACCGTGCAAGCAAAAGGTTTCTCTCCGGTGTGTATTCTGGCGTGTGTTTTTAAATCCCCCTTTTGAGTAAATCTTCTCTCGCACACCGTGCAAGGAAAGGGTTTCTCTCCGGTGTGTACTATTGAGTGCTTGTTCAAATTTGATCGCCGAGAAAATCTTTTCCCGCACACAGAGCAAGAAAAGGGTTTCTCTCCGGTGTGTATTTTGGTGTGTTCTTTCAAATGTGACCGCTGAGAGAAACTCTCGCCGCACACCACGCAAGGAAAAGCTTTCTCTCCGGTGTGTGTTCTTGTGTGCACGTTCAAGTTTGCCCGCTGTGAGAATGTTTTACCGCACACTTTGCATGGAAAAGGTTTCTCTCCGGTGTGTATTCTTATGTGTTCTTTCAGTTTTGACTTAGAAATGAACCCTTTACCGCAAACCGAGCAGGTGAAAGGTTTCTCTCCTGTGTGATTTCGCATGTGTATTTCCAGTTTTCCCTTGCTGCCAAAGATTTTGTCACACTGAGAGCATTTCCAGCGTGTGTTGTCAGCGCGACGCGTCGTATCGGCTTCTGAGGCTTCATCATCGGTGTCGGGAGAGTGTGACGTCGCATCGTCGCTATCTGATAGTGGAGCTAAGAGGTTGTGTTCTCTTGGTCCTCCACAGTGGTCTCCATCAGCTTCAGTCGCCATGTGCTGAGTTGAGCTGCTCGGAGGCTTCTCCTCACTTTCACCTTCATCATCTTCGCTCTTCATAGAGACAACGATCACCGGGAACTCCTCCAGTCCTTTAAGATGCTCTCCTTCCTCACTGATGCTGTGATCCTCATCTTCTTCTTTAATATGAGGGGGATGTGGCTCCTCCTCTTCCTCTTTAATGTGTGGGAGGTGTGGCTCCTCATCTTCCTCTTTCACGTGGAATGGCTCCCTCTCTTCCTATTTAATATGTGGCGGCAGTGTCTCCTCCTCTTCTTCTTTAATGTGGGAGGCCGGTGGCTGCTCCTGGTCCATCCTGGAGTTCCAGTCTTCACTGACGCCTGAAGGACATGGGAAGACAGACATGCTTTAGAAAAGTCCGGCTTTGCTGCGTTCCTCACAGCAGTCATGGTATCTCCAGCTGACCTCCAATAATCTGATACACAAACATGTGGGAAAAAACCCACCCCATAAGGTGTCGTGATGTTTTCGGGGTCTCACGAGACACACACCCACAGGACAAGACATACACGAGATTAGGTATTGGGTACCATGACAAAATATGTGACCAGACACATCAAATTGTTATTTCCAAATGCCCGCAAGGCATGCTGGGTAGTCCAGCTGCAACAACAAGTATGAAGAATAAAACGTTGGACATCGAGAGTACGTCAGCTCCATCGTGTTTACTTTTCAGATGACCTCTTCAACATATATTCAAGCAAAAATGTGATACCCAGCATGCCTTGCGGCGGGAAGATATGGGTATTTTTTGAGCCATGTTGCCGGCTACCGTTTTGATTTAAAAAAAGGAATTTGGAAATGCCAGGCGGTCCACATCGAGGCGCTTGGCGGGCCACAGTTTGCCCACCCCTTGACTAGAGACACACACAGTCATGAGCAACATGTGAAGAGCAGTTGAAAAATGTCAATATCGTCAATTTTCATCTTCAGGAGGTTCTAAGTAGAGCTTAAAAATGCAAAAAGAAGAAATGGGAGTGAGACAAAAACATGTTTATTTATTTATTGTTTATCTACTCCAGCTGATCAAAAGTTTAGGACAACAGATAAAAATAAAACCCCGAAAAATGATGCTTGATGCCAGTCTTTCCAGTAGGCCAGTGGGAATGTTGCTCCAGAGGGTGAAGGCGGCTTCAACATCTCCATGTAGCTCCATGAAGATCCACTGTTCCCAGATCATGTTGGCGCCGACCTCCACTGTGCCGTGTGGAGAACATCTCAGGTGGGACCTCCTCGTCGTGCCAGTAAAGTTGGAAGCCATCGGGACCGCCGAAGGAGAAGAAAACTTCCTTCCACCTTTCAATGTCCCGTATTTGCTGCTTTCATGCAAAGTCCAAATGCTGAAGGAGGCGAGGCCTTTAAAGGTGTTCATACTTCTTAAAAGCCTTCTCTCACAAATGGTGGTTATCGGATTGACAACCTTCATTCGGGTCGATGGTCACCTCTTTCCCCTCCTCTCTAGCTCTGGACTGTTGCCTTTAAGTACTTAAAAACCTCCACCTTCTTTATTCATTGGGTCCCTCTCATTCACACACATGTACTCCGTCTTCATTCCTCTCCTTTCCAGGGCAAACCTCCACCCCTTAAACTTCTCCTCCACCTCTTCTCGGATTTCACTACATATCACAATGTCATCTGCAAACATCATAGTCCATGGAGATTCCTGTCTAACCTCGTCCGTCAGCCTGTCCATCACCATAGCAAACAAGAAGGGGCTCAGAGCTGATCCCTGATGGAGTCCCACCTTCACTCGGAACTCCTCTGTCACACCTGCAGCACACCTCACTACCGTCTTACAGTCCTCGTACATGTCCTGCACCGCTCCAACATCCAGACTTCCTCATACAATACCACAGTTCCTCTCTGGGCACCCTGTCATAAGCTTTCTCCAGATCTACAAAAACACAATGCAGCTCCCTCTGACCTTCCCTGTACTTCTCCATCAACATCCTCAAAGCAAATACTGCATCTCTAGTACTCCTTGTTTGAATTTTGTCCGACTGACTTGGACCAAGCCCGCACGGTGGCTGAGTGGTTAGCACATTGGCCACACAGTCAGGAGATCTGGAAGACCAGGGTTCAAATCTCCGTTGGGCATCTCTGTGTGGAGTTTGCATGTTCTCCCCGTGCGTGTCCATTAGAGTGTGAATGTTTATCTATGTGCCCTGCGATTGGCTGGTGACCAGTCCAGGGTGTACCCCGCCTCTCGCCCAAAGTCTGCTGGGATAGGCTCCAGCATCCCCGGGACCCTAATGAGGACGAGCAGTATAGAAAATGAATGAATGACTTGAACCAAATGTAGCCCAAAAATAGATGCTTTCCAAGCAAATTGAGACAGGAAAGGGGACATCTTCATGTTTTAACGTATAGTAATGACGGCTTTTCAACAAATGTGTTAGTATTATGATTGTTAGTATTATGATTGTTATTATTATGACGCAAATTGAGTAAAAGCACCTTTTCAACTACAAATAAACTTCCTGGTCCTTGGCCTAACGACGTTACATATCGTTTGTATTTATGCGTCAATCGCTTCTGAGGAGAAAAGAGGGAAGAAACGCAAACAAAGAACTTAGCAGAACACGGACTTGAGCCTCAAGACGTGGCGATGAGGACCGTTCGCCTTCGAAAACACAGAACGTAAACGTTGTCACGAGATGTTTGTAGAACAAGTACAATGCTTTGCAGCCTTGTTCCTATTGTGGAGTAGTTTGGGAGACATCATGTAAACAAGACACGGCCTACTGCCTCAGCGCCTCACTTTGAGCGGCTGATCCATACACTGGAGCCGTAACGGAAAACTGCACTTTTTGGGGGAATTTCTCCCATTTATTGTCCATTTCTGACAGAAAACGAGTCAATTTCGAGAATGAAGGTTGAACGTTTTATAGCCATGCTGTGATCGTGCGTTAGCAGGTACATTCACGATTACAAGTAATACTCGCGATATTTTTTGCCTTGTTTTGATCATTTTAAACATTACCGGAACTTCTTTGGACGTGTTTCCCACGTAGCGGCGATTGGTGACTAATTGTGATTAATTCATTCGAAAATTGTGATTAATCTGATTAAAATTGGTAATCATTTGACGTCCCTGATTTCAATTGCTCGATCTCAGCCAGCACCTCTCAGAGTCCAAAGAGCGTAATAAACGCATATCCGGACTTGCCTCAAGCCCCCGCCCTTCATCTTGCAGTTAGAACTACTTGGTGAATTTATTCCGCCTGTAAAAGTGAAAAGAAACCCCAAAAAGTGCTGACAATGCTCCACTTACATATAATGTGACATACATACTAAGCAAGCTACAGCATTTTCATTATTATTATTACACTGAAGAACTACTTTCCTGGAGTATTGACACCTTGCCGCAGCAGACAGGCTAGCTACTAGCTTCACCACACACTTGCCGCCCACAGTGCCATGACTAAGAGGTAGCATATTGTTTTTTATGTGTTTTTACTTTGGGGTTTGGAAAAGCTAATGCTACTGGTGCGCCCAGGATGGACGTTCTATAAAAAAAAAAAAAAAATTGGAAAAAAATTATGGTAAAAAACTGGACCGGAATTGTACTGTAAAAAACAAAAACAATGGTACCACTTTTCTATTTACAGTAATGCAAAGTAATAACTGTAATTTAATGGTAGTGACAAACTTACAAACAAGCTTGTCAACCCGCAGGAAATGGCAGGAAGTCATTAATCAATGTGACGGTTGGACTCACGATTGTTGACGTTAGAGAGAAGGCGAAACTCATCACAGAGGAAACTTCACGCGTATACTTAAGTACAAAAAGTACCAATCTTCTTCTTTTCCTTTGGGCTTATCCCTTCAGCGAATCAATTGCCTCCATCTAACCCTGTCTTCTCCAGCACCAACTACCTTCATGTCCTCTTTCACTACATCCATAAACCTCCTCTTTGCTCTTCCTCTAGGCCTCCTGCCTGGCAGTTCAAAACTCAGCATCCTTCTACCAACACATTCACTATCTCTCCTCTGGACATGTCCCAACCATCTCCGTCTTTATCTCCAAAACCTCTAACATGTGCTGTCCCTGCGATGTGCTCATTCCTGATCCTGTCCATCCTGGTCACACCCAAAGAGAACCTCAGCATCTTCATCTCTGCTACCTCCAGCTCTGCCTCCTGTCTTTTCCTCAGCGGCACCGTCTCTAAACCAAACAACATCATGTTATATAAACATCTTGTGACAGGCCTATGTAAACGTTTCCATTCGGAGTTTCTGAAGGCGACCTCCATCGCCATGTCTTAAGGCTTAAGTCCGTGTTCTGCTAAGTTCTGTAGTTGCGAGATATATTGCATATTAATGCGACAAAAAAGGTGCAGAAAAAATACAACTGGTTCTACGGAATGACAAAGACTGAGCCAGATCCATCCATCCATCCATCCATTTTCCACCGCTTATCCGGGTCCGGGTCGCGGGGGCAGCAGCTTCAGTAGGGAAGTCCAGACTTCCCGGTCCCCAGCGACCTCTTCCAGCTCCATCGGGAGGACACCAAGGCGTTCCCAGGCCAGCTGTGAGACATAGTCCCTCCAGCGTGTCCTAGGTCTTCCCCGGGGCCTTCTCCTGACTGGGAATGCCCAAAACACCTCACCAGGGAGGCTCCCGGGAGGCATCCGGACTAGATGCCCGAGCCACCTCAACTGGCTCCTCTCGATGTGAAGGAGCAGCGGCTCTACTCTGAGCTCCTCCCGGATGGCCGAGCTTCTCACCCTATCCAGATAATAGAGTAATTCCAGATACTGTGATCAAAAATGTGATCAAGCAGGGGCCCTTTGGAATTGTCATGATGGGAATTATGACAAGGTCTGCGCTCTACCAGTTTTGCCAGTCTCTTATCACCAGTAATCATACTTTCCGTTCATACGTCGGCTCGCAGATTTGCTCATTTTACGGTCAATCAGAATGACATTTCTCAGAAGGATCATCCCATCATCAGGAATGTCATCGAGTGTCCGGACCAGCCCACCGACCCATAGACTCCCAGTGATGCTGCGCGCCGGATAGGCGGGACAAAGCCCAGCGCTTTATCTGCCTGCTGTAGTTGCTCAACACCTGACGGCCGAAAAAAAGGATGACCGGATGGAGACATGTAGACATCAGACCTGGGTGGAATATTTCAAAACGCGGCAACCGGTTTGAACAAGCTACACTAAGCCTCCGGGAGCGTCACTTCTAAAATGATCAGCCCCGGAAGTACAGTACTACAAAGCCTAGCATCCCAAAAGAGTTCCGTCTTATACATTACTTACCATAGATTAAAACAACCCGCTCTGGATATACGGTACTACAAAGCTGGGTAACTTCTTAGCAGGGTGTGTCCCCATGGTAACCATACCCTGTTGTGTGGGGAGCTACTGGATGATATCAGCTGACAAAAGTCCCGCCCACTATCTCTGAAAATGACGCCAGTCTCTCCCAGAAATCTGCGGTATACGTTTTGTTTATTAAGAAGGTCAAATATACAATTTTCACATCCGAGTGAAGAACAGCGATACATTCGATAAACGAAACAAACATTGCAAACGTGTCATCGTAAGGTCACTTAGCTGCGCCAGAAGTCGTTCGTTTGCGCAACTTTTTAAAGAGTGACACCATCCATCTTCTACTCCGCATATCCTCACTGGGGTAGGCCGGAGCCTACCCCAGCTCACTCAGCGCCGTCTTGCTCATTCATGTTTAACGGATCGCGTCGAGTTGGTTCTGTTTGTGAACTGCTGACGTTGAACAAGAGATGCTTTTTTTTCTTTCGCGTGTGTCCTTGTGTGTCCTATCAAAGATATCTTCCAAAAGAAGCTCTTACCGCACACCGCGCAGGGAAAAGGTCTCTCTCCGGTGTGTATTCTTGTGTGTGTTTTTAAATCAGCTTTTTTATGAAAAATCTCCCCGCATGCCGTGCAAGGGAACGGTTTCTCTCTGGTGTGGATTGTGGTGTGCGCTTTTAAGTCACTTTTCTGATTAAATCTTCTTCCGCACACCGTGCAAGGAAAAGGTTTCTCCCCAGTGTGCGTTCTGGCGTGTGTCTTTAAGTAGCTTTTTTGGTTAAACCTTTTACCACACACCGTGCAAGGAAAAGGTTTTTCTCCGGTGTGTATTGTCGCGTGTTTATTTAAATTTGACCGCCGGGAGAATCTTTTCCCGCACACTGCGCAAGGAAAAGGTTTCTCTCCGGTGTGTATTTTAGTGTGCTCTTTCAAGTGTGACCGCTGAGAGAATCTTTCGCCGCACACCACGCAAAGAAAAGCTTTCTCTCCGGTGTGCGTTCTTGTGTGTACCTTCAAATTTGTCCGCTGTGAGAATGTTTTGCCGCACACTTTGCAAGGAAAAGGTTTCTCTCCGGTGTGTATTCTTATGTGTTGCTTCAGTTTTGACTTAGAAATGAACCCTTTACCGCAGACTGAGCAGGTGAAAGGTTTCTCTCCAGTGTGCCGCTGCATGTGTGTTTTCAGCTTTCTCTTGCCGCCAAAGGTTTTGTCACACTGAGAGCATTTCCAGCGTGTGTGGTCAGAGTGACGCGTCGTATCGGCTTCGGAGTCTTCATCGTCGGTGTCAGGAGAGTGTGACGTCGTGTCGTCGCTATCTGATAGCGGAGGTATGAGGTTGTATGCTTGTGATCCTTCACAGTGGTCTCCATCAGCTTCTGTTGTCATGTGTTGAGTTGAGCTGCCGCATGGAAGCTCCGCCTCTCTCTCCACCTCACTTTCACCTTCATCATCTTCACTCTTCACAAGGGCAACGATCCCTGGGAACTTCTCTTCCTCTTTAATGTGTGGGAGGTGCGGCTCCTCATGTTCCTCTTTTATGTGGAGTGGCTCCATCTCTTCCTCTTTAGTATGGGGGGGCTGTGGCTCCTCCTGCTCCATCCTGGGGTTCCACTGGAGTGAAGATGATCTTCACTGACGTCTGCGGGACACGGGAAGACAAAGACATGCTTAAGAAAAGTCCAGCTTTTGTCCGTCAAGTGAGGCACTGTCCCGCACCCGCAAGGTTCAGACCACGTCTCAGCAGTCAGGGCCCCGCCAGCTGACCTCCAGTAGGGTGATATACAAACATTTCGGAAAAAAATACCTCATAAGGTGTCCTGATGCTCTTACATTTGGGGTTGCTCAGGACACACACTTACGGGACGAGACGACACACGAGATTGGATGAATCTTGCCCTCCATCTTGCCATCCATCCCCAAATGTTCTGCTTTGGGTTTAGATGAGGGGAACACGCAGGATGAGCTTGTTCCTCTGGAAAAAGTCCTTTGTGAAGGGTTGAAAAAGCCAGTCATTACCACACAGACCAGGCTCTTCCATCATGAGGGATGCCCCTGCAACATCTCCACTTAGCCGGATGCCGTTTGACGCCCCTGCACAACATGAAGCTCCATTGTTCCATTGAAGGATCATGACGGTGCCGCGCGGGCGTCCTCGTCGGGGCCGTCAAGGGAGAAGAAAACGTTATTCCACCTTTCAATGTCCCGTGTTTGCTGCTCTCCTGAAGATGTGTATTCTTTTTTAAAGCCTTCCCTCGCAAAAGCCGCTTGATGGTTGATGGGACTGCACTCGGGCACCGGTAACAACCTTCGTTTGGGCCGAGGATCATCCGTCTCTTGACAGACACCCGAATACAAAAATACACAAACTTAGTCATATTCTTTTTCCATTTTGTCGTCGATTTTAATGTTTTGTCTTTGTTTTTTTTCTTTCTGCGTTTACCGGCTAGTTCAAGCTGGCGACAAAAAGCAAAGTCAATAGAAGGGCCCGCCCACAACCTCTTTCTGCCACGCCGACTGGTCTCATCCAGCCTGTCAGTTGTTTCTCTCGGCAGCTTCGCGCAAAGTATAGGCATGGTGGCGTGACAGTGACGCTACTTCCTGTCCGTGACCCACTTCGGGTTATTCGCGCTAGGAGCTACATTTAAACGTAGCTACTACTTAGCCACTGCCAGCAGGAATCCTGTGATCGGGTAAGGACCGGTCACCCTGGCAGAAGGACCCGCCGGCGGCACTCTATTGCCTTTGCTTTTTGTCTCCGGCCTGAGCCGTCCGCTAAACGCAGTGAGAAAAAGCAAATGGCAAAGACAAAACGGAAAAAACAAAGACAATACAGAAAAAGCAAAGGCAAAATGGAAAAAGACTGACTACATTTGAATATTTTTGAAAGATGCTGCGTGTCAGAAAAGGTCTAGGAAGAACCAGATCTTCTTTAATCCGACTCCTAGGCAACCGCACAGCACCACCAGCGCAAGTATGTGCTCCGTGAACGGGTCAACAGATGTGACGGTTCTGTCCGAATTGGCTCCGGACCAGTACAGCGATCTTCCATCGAAACGAACATTTATTCGGCCATTCAAGCAAAACCAACCAAACAAAAACAGGACTCCAGCGCCGTCTGTGCAGATTTCGATTGGTCTTTGGCGTCATTTGTCAAAAAGTAGCGTAGGTAAGAATACTTCTAGCAAGTGGAAGTATGGCAAGGATGCTGCAGACTGTAAATGGCTGCTTACGTTCTTTTCTGCGCCGCTATTCAATCATTTATTTTGAAGAACATGCAATTCTGCCACCGGATGTTGGCGCGCTTTTATTTTGGTAGGATAGTTTCCCTGCGTGCGAAATGGGAAACTTTGCCTGCATCCCCGCACGACTCACGTATTTTCTCAGGTAAAAGTTGTTTACGCCGATTGCTTGTCGAAACTTAGTGAGATATCCGTTTGGGACCATTTGTGTATTCCTTACATTGTTCATGCTTGAAGCTTCCGGAAAGTTCGGAAGATAAAAGCGTCGTGTAAATTGGCCGGGAAACTACCGCACAATGTCAGCGCTCGTTTGTTTGTTCTGTAGTTTTCAGTGCTTCTGTAAGTTTTTCTCTGGTTCTCTGACTAAGTCAATCCGAGCGCCCGCCACAGTGAGACCTCACGGCTGCACCAGACCTGCCACCCCCTTCGAGGAACTGAGAGCACCGACATCCAACGGGCCAGCTGACTGGTTTGTCCCACAAAATGTTTCTGATCATCAAACACATTTTAATATTAGTACAAGATAACACAAGTAAACACAAAATGCAGTTTTGAAATGAATGTTTTTATTATTTAGGGAGAAAACAATCCTGTGTGAAAAAGTCATTGCCCCTGCACCTAATAACTGCTTGGGCACCCTTAGCAGCAATAACTGCAATCAAACGTTTGCCATAACTTGCAACAAGTCTTTTACACGCTCTGGAGGAATTTTGGCCCCCTCATCTTTGCAGAATTGTTGTCATTCAGCTTTATTTGAGGCTTTTCTAGCATGAAGCGCCTTCTTAAGGTCATGCCACAGCATCTCCATGGGATTCAGGTCAGGACTTTGACTAGGCCGCTCCGACGTCTTCATTTGGTTTTTCTTCAGCCATTCAGAGGTGGATTTGCTGGTGTGTTTTGGGTCCTTGTCCTGCTGCAGCACCCAAGATGGCTTTAGCTTGAGTTGACCAACAGATGGCCGGACATTCTCCTTCAGGAGTTTTTGCTAGACAGTAGAATTCATGCTTCCATCTATCCCAGCAAGCCTTCCAGGTCCTGAAGCAGCAAAACAAGCCCAGACCATCACACTACCACCACCATATTTGACTGTTGCTATGAAATGCTGTGTTACTTTTACGCCTGATGGAACGGGACCTTCCAAAAAGTTCTACTTTTGTCTCGTCAGTCCACAAGATCTTTTCCCAAAAGTCTTGGCAGTCATGGAGATGTTTTTTTTTAGCAAAATTAGGACGAGCCTTGATGTTCTTTTTGCTTAATAGTGGTTTGCGTCTTGGAACTCGTTTTTGCCCAGTCTCTTTCTTACGGTGGAGTCGTGAACGCTGACCTTAATTGAGGTAAGTGAGGCCTGCAGTTCTTTAGAGGTCGCCCTGGGATCTTTTGTGACCTCTCCGATGAGATGTCCCTGCGCTCTTGGGGTAATTTTGGGGGGGCGGCCACTCCTGGGAAGGTTCCCCACTCTTCCATGTTTTTGCCATTGGTGGATAAAGACTCTCACTGTGGTAATCAGGCCTGGGGGCGGCTACAGAACTGGAACTTGAGGTGTGATGAACCACAGTTCAGTCCTTTTTTTAACACGGGTGGGGGGGGCAATCACTTTTTCACACAGGGCCGTGTGGGTTTGGGGTTTTTTTTCCTCCCTTAATAACGTAAACCTTCATTTAAAAACTGCATTTTGTGTTCAATTATGTCATCTTTGACTCATAGCTAACTTTTGTTTTTTTATGAGCAGAAACATTCAAGTGTGACAAAGACGGGGAAGGGGGCAAATAGTTTTTCACACCAGGGTGTATTCCTTTGGGCGGCCATAATCAGCCTATCAACATAGACTCAGGCATGAGACACTCGAAGGCCTTGACTGCCTTAAGACAGCCCAGAAACAAACAAAATGTCACTCCGAACAGCTCATTATAGGAAAAATTCACAATACGAATCGGGCTCCGAAGACCCTTCCGTCCCATTTCAAGGAAAAACCCCCAGAACAGGAAAACTTACGCCAGGACTTGGCTGTCGGTATAGAAAACGGGTTTAAAGGACGTTCGAGCGTAAAATACGCGGGTCAAGGGAATGGGTCTTGGCGTGGAAGCCGCGGTGCCGAACAAACGCGGAGGTACGGTAAGACGGAAACGAACCCGCTCCGTGGAGTCGACGCCGTCGCTCCGTCTCCTCTTTTGCGCCCCAAACGTCCTCCTGCTACTCTGCCCAGCCGCGCTCCAAATACTCCTTCGGCGCTTGGGTTTGGTACATTTCGTTTTCCCCCACACAACCGCGACGCTTCCGGGTCTCTTCGTTAGCAGCTAGCAAGCTAAGCTAGCCGGCCCGCCGATTCATGCTGCGGCCTTCACGAACGAGCCGTTTCTTTTGAACGGCTCCCGAGCCGCAGCTGGGCTCCGTGCTTATAGATACGAAATCAACCCTTCGAGGGCACCTCAGCGTGTATGTTTAGTTGTTCTGTGTTATTAACCACGCTCTTGTGTGGGAACGTTTGCCCTTAAAGCTGCTTTTCCCAGAAATCACTGCTGTTTACTCACATACACGGGATTCGTACAAAGGTGATGACGTCACTGTCCAAGCAGAATATTCCCAATGACTCTACATCAGACCACACATGTCACACAAGGTTCTGAGCAATATTTCACAATAATGCAAATCGACATTGGTGAGGGAATTTTATTTCTTTACCTCCCAGTGATTATTTCCCAGATGAGGCCAGGTTGGCTCCTCAAAACTTCATATAAAAATGAGCCAGTTTTTCAAACGGCTCTTTGAGAGGAACGGCTCACCAAGATCGGGCTCACATCAAAGAGCCTTAAATCCCATCTCTAATGGAAATTCCGGCTCTTTTTCTCGGAGTCCCATGCAAACTCTACTATTGCGTTAAATGAAGTAGCAATGTGAATAACAAACGTTAATTGTTTCCATCCATCCATTTTCCTCCGCTTATCCGGGTCCGGGTCGCGGGGGCAGCAGCTTCAGTAGGGAAGTCCAGACTTCCCGGTCCACGGCGACCTCTTCCAGCTCCACCGGGAGGACACCGAGGCGTTCCCAGGCCAGCTGTGAGACATAGTCCCTCCAGCAGGTCCTAGGTCTTCCTGGGGGCCTTCTGCCGACTGGGCATGCCCGAAACACCTCACCAGGGAGGCGCCCGGGGGGCATCCGGACTAGATGCCCGAGCCACCTCAGCTGGCTCCTCTCCATGTGAAGGAGCAGCGGCTCTACTCTGAGCTCCTCCCGGATGGCCGAGCTCCTCACCCTCATGTGTTTCAGACCCATATTTAGCTAGTACAGGGAGGGAAAAAGTATTTGAACCCCAGCTGATTTAGTAAGTTTGCCACCAACAAAGAAATGATCAGCTATAATTTCAATGGTAGCTTTATTTGAACACTGAGAGACAACAATGACCAAAAAAATCCAGAAGAATGCGTTTCAAAAGGAGTTATAAATTAATCTGCATTTCCATGAAGGAAAGAAGTATTTGATCCCTTTGAAAAAGGTGCTTCAGTACTTGGTGGCAAAACCTTTGTTGGCAATCACAGAGGTCAGCCGGTTCTTGTAGTTGGCCACAAGGTTTGCACACATCTCAGGGGGGATTTTGGACCCACTCCTCTTTGCAGATCCTCTCCAAGTCATTCATGTTTCGTGGCTGATGTTTGGCAACTCCAACCTTCAGCTCCCTCCACAGATTTTCTATGGGATTAAGGTCTGGAGACTGACTAGGCCACTCCATGACCTTAATATGCTTCTTCTTGAGCCAATCTTTTGTGTTTTGGATCATTGTCATGCTGGAATAGCCAACACGTGACGGTACATGGCCCCATCCATCCTCCCTTTGATGCGGTGCAATTGTCCTGTCCCCTTGGCAGAAAAACACCCCACAGCATAATGTTTCCACCTCCATATTTGACGGTGGGGGGATGGTGTTTTTGGAGTCATAGGCAGCATTCCTCCTCCTCCAAACACGGCGAGTTGAGTTGATGCCAAAGAACTCAATTTTGGTCTCATCTGACCACAACACTTTCACCCGGTCTTCCTCTCAATCAGTCAGATGTTCAGTGGCAAACTTCAAACGGGCCTGTAGATGGACTTTCTTGAGCAGGGGGACCTTGCGGGCACAGCAGGATTTCAGTCCTTCACGGCGTAGTGTGTTACCAACTGTTTTTGTGCTGACTATGGTCCCAGCTGCCTTGAGATCATTGACAAGTTCCTCCCGAGTGGTTCTGGGCTGATTCCTCACCGTTCTCATTATCATTGAAACTCCACGAGGTGAGATCTTGCATGGAGCTCCAGACCGAGGGAGATTTGCAGTTATTTTATGTTTTTTCCATTTGCGAATAATTGCACCAACTGTTGTCACCAAATGGCGATGGTCTTGTAGCCCATTCCAGCCTTGTGTAGGTCCACAATCTTGTCCCTGACATCCTTGGAAAGCTCTTTGGTCTTGGCCATGGTGCAGAGTTTGGCATCTGGCTGACGGATAGGGGATCAAATACTTCTTTCCTTCATGGAAATGCAAATTCATTTATAACTCTTTTTGAAACGCATTTTTCTGGATTTTTTGGGTCATTATTGTCTCTGTGTTCAAATAAAGCTACCATTGAAATGATAGACTAATCATTTCTTTGTTGTTAGTGGCAAACTTACTAAATCAGCTGGGGTTCTAATACTTTCCCTCACTGTATATAATGTATTTAGCTGGTGCCCTTCTGTACGCAGTAGTGTGTTGGGGGAGCAGCCTGAAGAAGGACGTCACACATCATCGGCATCATCCAACGCACGGCGTCACCTCTTTCGACAGACGAGGAGTTTCAGTGGAAGATTACTATCACTGTTCCTCCCCCCACGCAATGCGGCTTTTCAACACAGCAGACTGGCACCCCAAAAGTAAATTCATAAACCTTACATTTGTGTGGAAAAGTGATACGCATGATGAATGACGCGGACGTCATCACACATCTAGAGTTTTTAAAAGAGTAACGCTGTCTGGCTTATTCCTACTCCTGCTCGTGTCCTTTGAAAAAAGTTCAAGTCACTCCCCGGCGTGGGTTCCTACGTGTTTAGTCAAGCTTGTGGTATTGGCGAATCGCCGACCACACGTTGAACACGAAAAGCTTTTGTCTCTTGTGTGTGTTCGCGCATGTCTCAGCAAATACACTTTCTGGGTGAATCTTTTACCGCACGCAGTGCAAGGAAAAGGTTTCTCTCCGGTGTGTATTTTGGCGTGCTTTTTTAAATAAGGCATCTGAGAGAAGCTCTTACCGCACACCGCGCAAGGAAAAGGTTTCTCCGCCGTGTGTATTTTGGTGTGGTCTTTCAAGTGCGACCGCTGGGAGAACCTCTTGCCGCACAGCATGCAAGGAAAAGGTTTCTCTCCTGTGTGAATTCTTGTGTGTGCTTTCAAACCACTTTTGTGGTTAAACCCTTTCCCACACACTGTGCAAGGAAATGGTTTCTTTCCGGTGTGCATTCTTGTGTGTTTTGTTAAAACAAATTTTTGAGAAAAGCATTTACCGCAAACCGTGCAAGGAAAAGGTTTTTCTCCAGTGTGCGTCCTCGTGTGTTTTTTCAAATCATCGGCTTGAGAGAATCTTTTATCGCACACTGTGCAAGGAAAAGGTCTCTCTCCGGTGTGCCTTCTTGTGTGCTTTGTCAAAACAACTTTTTGAGCAAAACGTTTACCGCAAACCGTGCAGGGAAAAGGTTTCTCTCCGGTGTGTATCCTTATGTGTTTTTTCAAAGCACTTGTTTGAGAGAACCTTTTACCGCACACCGTGCAAGGAAAAGGTTTCTCTCCAGTGTGCGTTCTTGCATGTATTTTCAAATCACTTGCTTGAGAGAATCTTTTCCCGCAAACCGTGCAAGGAAAAGGTTTCTCTCCAGTGTGCATATTTGTGTGTCTTTTTAAATCACTTGCTTGAGAGAACCTTTTCCTGCACACCGTGCAAGGAAAAGGTTTCTCTCCAGTGTGTATTCTTGTCTGTTCTTTCAGATTTGACTGCATAACGGAGCAGGGGAAAGGTTTCTCTCCTGTGTGCCGTCTTAAGTGTAATTTGAGATTTCCCTTGCTAACAAAAGTTTTGTCGCACTCAGAGCATTTCCAGCATGTGTTGCCAGCGAGACGTGCCTCATCAGCTTCAGACTCTTCATCATCGGTGTGGGGAGAGTGTGACGTCGCGTCGTCGCTGTCTGACAGCGGCGCTAAGAGGTTGTGTGCTTGTGGTCCTCCACTGTGGTCTCCATCGGCTTCTGTTGTCATGTGTTGAGTGGAGCTGCTGCTCGGAAGCTCCGCCTCTCTCTCCTCCTGACTTTCACCATCTTCACTCTTCATTGTGACAACAATCACTGGGAACTCCTCCCCTCTTTCAGGACGCTCTTCCTCCTGGCTGATGCAGTGATCCTCCTCTTCCTCTTTCACGTGAGGCTGCTGTGGCTCCTGCTCTTCCTCTTTAATGAGGGGGTGCTGTGGCTCCTCCTGATCCATCTTGGAGTTCCACTCCTGCCGCTCAGGGGGGAGGTCTTCACATATGTCTGCAGGACACACAAATAAAATCTTTAGAAAAGATCACATTTTTGTTGGGTTGATTTGAAACATGGATTCAAGCTGAAATACATCACAAACACTCCTGATCAAAACGTTAACACCAGTTGAAGAATTTAAATTTTGCAACCGTTAAGGAGGTTCTTGGGCATCATCAAGATGTTTTCTGAAAAATAGAGATGGGGCTTAATGTTGCTTCTGTTCAGCACTGGTTTTGTCTTGGAACTCTTTTTGCCCGGTGTCTTTCTTATGGTGGAGTCATGAACACTGACCTTCCCTAGTGGGGTCTTTTGTGACCTCTTGGATGAGTTGTTGCTGCCCTGCTTTGGTTGGCTGGCCACCCCTGGGTAGGTTCACCACTGTTCCATGTTTTGGCCATTTGTGGATAATGGCTCTCACCGTGGTTGGCTGGAGTCCCAAAGCTTGGTAGCCTTTTCCACACTGATAAACAGTGGGTGGATATCACTTTTTCCACACATGGCCATGTAGGTTTGTTTTTTTCCCCTTAATAAAAACTGTTTAAGTTGGGTTGTCATTGACTAATATACTTTTTTTTTGATGATCTGCAACATTTAGGTGTGACAAAGTGTACAAATAAAAATCCGGATGGGTCAAACACTTTTTCACACCACTGTATACATCTTATTACATTATTTGTTAAATTGTTGATTTTAAACTGTTTTTTTTTTAAACATTTTGCGAACGTTCTCGTGTTTTTGACGGAACGTTACTCACAGTTGCTGTTGCAAGGGGGACTCTTTACTGCGTTGCGTTCACGTCAACGGCCCTTTTCAAGCCTGGCGTCCTTGGAAATCGGTAGAAATATAACACGATAGAAAAGCTTATAAGCACGTGCGCGCAAGAACAACACCAACCTGCCACTCGAGGCTTCCTGAAAACCGCGTCCGGCACGTGGTTGACTTTGTCGCCTTTCCCCCTCCTCTTTGGTTCCAGAATGTTCGGTCTCACTCTAACCCGCCACTTCCTGCGCCCCAAAGACGCGGACGGTTCGATGCGTGCGCTTGCCCGGCGCGATAGTCCGGTACAATCCCCACATGTACACACCTGCCCTCGCCTCGCTTCACGTGGCGTCTCACACAAAAGGCTCCCCCCCGCAACTTGGGCTACCTCGAAACGTTCCCGTTAGAACGCAGATGGTCCTACAGCAGTATGGAGCAACAACAAATAAACCAAATGTTCACAAAGTTCCGTTTTAGGCACAGTGTGGTGGTTTTCCCTGAGCTGAAGGTTCTCTACCATGTTGAGGAGTTTCGCAGTGGTCTTTCTTCTCATGTGTTTCTGTGATGAAAAGAGGAGGCACATTTCTTTGTGGTAAGCAATAAAGTTTGGTGTTGACTTGAGGAATCTAATTGTTTAAAAACAACTGCCTAAAATGGCAAAAGAGCTAATGACCACATCATGCAGACAGTTTTTGTTTTGACAATGAAACCATGAATAACATTTTAGAAGCAAAGACGTAAATCTTAACCGATCAAATCCAAAACGTTTACACAAAAATTGAGCGGAAGCCCGGTCCGAAACGATGGCAGAACAGCAGTGGTCCGCAGTCAGCAGGGTATCTACATGTGAAGGCCACAAACCACACCTTTGAAGACAGTCGGGTCAGGATTTTAGCTAGGGAAAAGCGCTGGTTTGAAAGAGGGGTGAAAGAAGCCCATGTTGCCAAGAAGCATAAACTCCAGTCTCCAGCTGACGACGCCTCTGCAAAACATCTGCAACGCTACCACCCCGTCCTGTCGATGATTCCGATCCCTACTACTATGGAGGACACCTGGAGGACCGAGAGCCTCCAGCAAGGGTATGTTCCACTGAGCATCTTAAAATGAATCTTCTTGACTCCTGCAATGGGAAATGTGTAGAGTTCTGATCTTAGAAGTTCTGTTCCTTTCCTAGAAAATAAACGTACTACTGGGGGGAGTGGCCACAGGTGCTCTCTAGGACCCCCCGCCTCCTCCACATAAGGCCCCCGTTGCGTAGCTGCCTCAGGCAATGCCTGTAAAGTCAAATTACGACGTTACGCTTTCTAACATTACAAAATGTTTTCTCTTAAAAGGTACAACTTCATTCTCAAAATCTTAGATATTGGGTATCTTAGACAAGCCGAGATCACGAGCCTGATCCGTTTGTGTGCAAGAACGCGGAGCATCATCAACAATTGCCTCTTCCTCTTGATCTTCTTGATCACCAGAAGAACCTCCCTCACCGGCATCTGGAAGTTCTCCAAAGACAGGTACCGGGATTTGATCAAGATCAGGATACTTGAGGCTGCTCCTGTTCTTTCTGTTGATTCCCGTCACATCCACAGCGCAGGAGTAGCAGATTTGTTGGCTCTCTCCAAACTTAAGACACCTCTTCTTGCCCTCTAGTGACGCAGATACTCATTGGGGCCCGGGCTTTATCCCGACCACCAAGTTTAGATCTTTAGATCTTCCTCTAATGTCGCCTTCCTTTATAATGTGTTCCATCCTGGAGTTCCACCCCTGCTGCTCAGGGGGTACATGTTCTCCACCAACGTCTGCAGGACACGTGAAGACAAAAGACATGCTTTAGACGGCCTTTCCTTTAGCTTATTATTATTTTTATTATCATTATACATTGAAAGACATCCCGTGTGCTCCGGATTTAAATGTTACGACTCAAGACGCCGCGACGCCAACTCTCCAGAAAACAGAGGATGGTCTCAGCTCAACAATCCCAGTCCCAAACAATTTTATTTTATTTTCATGAAGCGCTTCAAAATGCGAAAAGAAGAAATGGGAGGGACAAAAATGTTTTGAGCAGGGGTGGACTTTGCATTATTTTCATTTGTATTGTGAGTACAATAAATGTGTACATGTTGGCGGGTGGGCCGCACGCTGGCTGAGTGGGTAGCACGTTGGCCTCACAGTCAGGAGGTTGAGGGTTCGAATCTCCGTTGGGCATCTCTGTGTGGAGTTTGCATGTTCTCCCCGTGCGTGTGTGGGTTTTCTCCGCTTTCCTCCCACATTCCAAAAACATGCATGTTAGCTTCATTGGCCGCTCTAAATTGTCCATTAGAGTGTGAGCGTTTGTTTGTCTATATGCGCCCTGCGATTGGCTGGCGACCAGTCCAGGCTGTACCCCGCCTCCCGCCAAAAGTCAGCTGGGATAGGCTCCAGCATCCCCGCCACCCTAATGAGGATAAGCGGTATGGAAAACGGATGGATGGATGTTGGCAAGTCTGCACCAACCTTGAAACTACTTCCAAAATTCAGGTTTGGTGATGATATTTCGCCACAATCAAATGGTCCGCCGGGGTAATGCTTCCCCACACAAAACATTCCTTCACCTCACGATGACATCACTTCATTCACATTTTCACTTTCCGTGAGATTCCGCGATCCTTGGGGCCCTTACCAAAGTTGTCCGCCTTTTTTAGGCATGACATAACAACGCAAAAAGACGTTCCGGGCGTGACGTCACCGCCGCACCCGGCGAAAGACAACAAAAAGCGGCCGTGGCGACAGAAACGTTACAAATGTCAACATTTCAACAACCGGGTACGTCGGACTTTCCCGGACAAACGCGTTTTGAGAGTATTGTTAATACAAACGTTCACGAACGATTCGCTCATTTTGAACTCATCTTAAAGAACGAATCGTCTCGGGCAGTGATTCGTTCAGTTGCGCATGTGCATTTGCGTAACATCCTATCTGTTCTGTAGTGGAATCAGTTCACCTGTTAAGAGTCTTCGGGTTTGAGTCACGCGTTCTTTTGCCACGTGACCACTTTTCCGATCAGTACCGCAGTCAAATACTAAAGTAAAACTCTATTTGTTATGTGTACTATCATATTTAGAAATTATCTTAAAACTATCAAAAGATGTGTGAAACGCATTTCCCTCATTTGTGACATTGTAATTTTGTTAATGTTTCTTGAGAATCTTGAGAATTTTTTATATTTAAAAACTGATATAAATGAAATTTTTGAAATGAAACTGATTTTAAATGAAATTAAATTGCCTAATTTTTTTTTTTTGTTGTCTTTGTCCATCGGTAAGCAAACCATAGCCTAATAAAACAATCAAAGCCAACAATTTACTTATATGTAATCATAATACATGATTCTATTGCAGTGTTCATTTTTACTGTATAATAATTGTTTTTCTATTCATAATACAGTATTTGTACAGCTCACACGGCGCTGTCACGTAAGGAGCGAACGACTCGAAAAGGGACAGAGAGGTGAGGTGAGTGATTCATAGACAAAATACCCGGGTAAACAATGAATGAATCTTTTCAGTTTTTTAAAGCATTATCATTTTGTCTTGTTTGTAGTGCGATTAACGTTTTTGTAAGCAGATGTGATAGGGAAAAAAACATGTTGCATTTGAATCATATTTTGCTAAAATGAACGAAATGACTCGAAAATAGATGGGTTCTTTTTACTGAACGGGACTCAAAGATTCGAGTCGGTAAAATAATCCGAACTTCCCATCACTATTTCGACACCAACAACAAATCCCCGGATGGGTCTGTGGTCCTGCGAAGGACTCTTAGCTGCCCTGCAAGGCGCCTGCACGAAATATAAACCTATACTTGGAGATTTTACTGCAAGTAGTCTACTACTTTCAGCAAGGCTAATTACGACTTTATACAAACACAAACAAGACACAAACAGCACACTATATAAGACAGGGTCATTTATTTTACCTATTTCCAGAACGGATGATTGCAAGCAACTGAATTTGAAAGCCTATCCATTTCTAAACCCTATTTTAAGAAATCCCTGGAACTTTTGTTTCCGTAATCCAGTGAAAATAATGTCATGCTCATTAGGGCTGTTGTGCGCCGCGCCGAGCGCTGAGCCGAACGTCAACGTCGCCGCCATATTGGATGTGGCAAGACTCGGAGCGGAGAAGACGCTTCGAAGTGTACGACTCGTTTTACCGCCCAAACCAAATCCCAGGGAAGATGCTATGCAATAGCTCCAACTTTTAATCGTTAATATCTCCAAATCAAAAGCAGCACAAACATGCATTTCACCTGCACAAAACAGCACAAACGCAACGCAGGAGCACATGCTGTAGCGGGCTGGGTGAACTTTGGTTGACCTATAAAACAAACTGAAATAACTCAAAAAACAAAAGCAGCACAAACATTTTTTGTAGTTGCACAAAACAGCACAAATGAGACTGTTTGAGCAGAGTTTTGCATGGTGCGGGGGGGGCAACTTGACTCAGGTGCAGTCTTCTGTCTGGTTTGTTTGTTTATGATTTAGCATGTCACTTAGCAACATTATAGGTTGTTCTTTTGTGGTGTACTGTAATAACCGCCTTTCTTGATGCTCATTGTGCTCTTTCAGCTGGATGAGTCCTTTCAAAGTAAGTTTTCAAAGAACAGGTTTCTCTCCAGTGTGCATTCTTGTGTGTATCTTTAACCCACTTGTTTGAAAAAACTTTTCCCGCACACCGTGCAAGGAAAAGGTTTCTCTCCAGTGTGCACTCTTGTGTGTGTTATTAAAAAAACTTTTTGTGAGAAACGTTTACCACACACTGTGCAAGTGAAAGGTTTCTCTCCGGTGTGTCTTCTTCAGTGAATTGTTAAAACAACATTTTGAGAGAAATTTTTACCACACACTGTGCAAAAACAGAGTTTCTCCCTAGGGTGTGTTCTTGAGTGTTTTCTCAAATGTGACCGCTGAGAGAATCTTTTACCGCACGCCGCGCAAGGAACAGGTTTCTCTCCAGTGTGTGTTTTTGTGTGTACGTTCACATTTGACCGCTGAGAAAAATTTTTCCCCACACACCGTGCAAGGAAAAGGTTTCTCTCCAGTGTGCGTTTTAGCGTGCATACTCGCATTTGACCGCCGGGATAATTTTTTCCCCACACGCTGCACACCAAAAAGGTTTCTCTTTAGTGTGCGTTCTTGTGTGTATCTTTAAATCACTTGCTTGAGAGAATGTCTTCCCACACACCGTGCAAGAAAAGCCGCTTTAAAATTGACTGCTGTGAAAATCTTTTACCGCACACTGTGCAAGGGAAAGGTTTCTCTCCAGTGCGTATTCTCCCGTGCTCTTTCAAGTGTGACAGCTGAGAGAATCTTTTACAGCAGGCCGTGCAAGAAAAAGGTTTCTCTCCAGTGTGTATTCTGGTGTGTTTTTTCAAATACGACCTCTCAGTAAAGCTTTTTTTATCTCCAGTGTGTCTATTTGTGTGTGCGTTCAAATTTGACCGCCGAGAGAATGTTTTACCACACACTGCGCAAGGAAAAGGTTTCTCTTCAGTGTGTATTCTTGTATCTTTAACTCACCTATTTGAAATATTCTTTTCCCACACACCGTGCAAGAGATAGGTTTCTCTCCAGTGTGTATTCTTGAGTGTTTTTTCAAATCACTTGTTTGAGAGAATCTTTTCCCACACACTGTGCAAGGAAAAGGTTTCTCTGCAGTGTGTCGTCTTGTGTGTTCTTTCAAATGTGACCGCCTAGAGAATCTTTTGCCGCAGGCCGTGCAAGGAAATGGTTTCTCTCCAGTGTGCGTTCTTGTGTGTTCTTTCAAATTTGACTGCAGAGAGAATCTTTTACCACAAACTGAGCAGGTGAAAGGTTTCTCTCCTGTGTGACATATCCTGTGTCTTTTTAGATGTCCCTTGTGAGAAAAGGTTTTGTCACACAGAGCATTTCCAGCGTGCGTGACACGTCATATCGGCTTCAGAGTCTTCATCGTCTGTGTCAGGAGAGTGTGACGTCATGTCGCTATCTGATAGCGGAGCTAGGAGGTGGTCTCCATCAGCATCTGTTGTCAAGCGTTGAGTTGAGCTGCTGCTTGCAGGCTCCACTTCTCTTTTCTCCTCACTTTCGCCTTCATCATCTTCACACCTCACAGGGACCACATCCACTGGGAACTCCTCCAGTCCTTCAAGAGGCTCTCCCTCCTGACTGATGCTGTGATCCTCCTCGTCCTTTTTTATGTGGGTGGGCCGTGGCTCCTCCTCTTCCTCTTTAATGTGTTCCATCCTGAGGTTCCTGCAGGACACATCAGGGTTTTGTAACTGCTGCTGATTTGAAGTGAAGACAATATTTAGTAAAGCATCGTGTGAAGGGGCTTATATTTTATATCTGGGGAGCCCATATCAGGTGGCTCCAAAGTTCTACCAGGACACTAGAAAGACCACGTGAGCGACGACAGTGTGACCTGCAGGGGCGTGATTGGAAGGAAGGCCTTGCCGATCGGAACCCGTGCAGTGTGTTGTTATTGGACTTCCATAGCAATCACCGTGTTTGAACATAAGGATGTCCACAAGTGCACTTGGCCTTAGGACACCGTAGGCCGCAGGTCTATGATGGACTTTGTAGTCGTATGTTCTGGCGGGGGAGGATGCCGGACAGACCTGGGAGACCCCAAACGTGTAGTGCTGGGAATGTCTGGCAGAGTCTCCCGTTCGTCGAGTCTTAAAAACTCACCTCCGGCCGAGCTTGCCCGCATCCCGGGGGAGGACGAGATACCGAGTCCAAATGGGCCGTATTCCGTGCCTCCGCTGCCGAGGACGCCAGGCGCAGTTGCGGTTGCAAGGTGGTCAAAATGTTCCCTAGTGGAAAAGCTCTGGTGTGGACTGGTTTCGCCAGGCTCTCAATGTTGAGGGACTGTCTTGGCTGACATGACTTTCAACGCTGTGTGGAAGTCAGGAACAGTACCTTAGGACCTCGTCCCTGCTATTCACAGACGATGTGGTCCTGGTGGCATCATCAGCGTTTATTTGGCCGTTTTGCAGCTGGGATGAAACTCCATCCATCCATTTTCTTCCGCTTATCCGAGGTCGGGTCGCGGGGGCAGCACCCTAAGCAGGGAAGCCCAGACTTGCTGCTCAAGTCCTAGCTAGAACCGGAAAATATGACCATATTAGTCCATATGACCTGATTAGTATTAACGAGCCTCTTTCTATTGCGCAAGACGCCGGGTTCCTCGAGCCACGCTTTTGCAAGTATTTCTCTGATGTTGTACAATGTTGTTTACAGCCACGGCGAGAAGCTAATTGCTGCTGCGATATCCGTTAGCTTCACAACGGATGAGTTGATTCCTCGACAGATAGAGAGATATGTGATGTTACCGAGCCTGTCGGGGTCATCAATGAGTCCATTACTTGGACGATAAAAAAAACAAAACAAACAAAGCTGATGACAAGACGCTTGACTCGGCACGTTGGTGAAGTTAACTTCACGTTGGACGTTGGACATTCGGCTGTCTCATGCTGCGTGGAGCTTCCGCAGACGGCTCGTTCACAAACACTAACCAACCCTCTCCTGAACTTAACGTGTCCAGGCGGCAACCGGAAACACGGGCTAAGCCGTTAGCTTAGCCTGGATTAGCGGAGGATGCTAATGCTAATGTGAGTGTTCGAGTGCGAGTCGTGCTTTAGTGCTTGTTAATGGAAGCCAGCCAATTAGGGTGGCTATCTCACCTGGTCATAGTCCAAACATATTTACAACAGACTTCACACTTCCAGCCTTTCAAAATAAGAGCAACAGACATCCTGTCTAATAGTGGTAAATTAAAAAAAGGATGTCCTTAATCAAGCTATTACATCTGCCATAAGTGTGAAATACTTTTGAGAAATTGAAGTTTATTGCTTCTGATATGATTGGTGTGTGTCAGGCTTGGGGGCGGGCCTTTACCACCAATGACAACGTTTTGTTTTGTTTGTTTCTCATAGTGTTACAACTTCATATTTACCACTATTATTATTCTGAAAATAAAGTCATAATATTACAAACTTGCAAATAAATAAATAAATAAAGTTGTCAGTGTTGGAAAATTAGGATGCGGGAAAAGTTGTAATATTATGACAATAAAGTCATAATATTACAAGCTTTCCCAGTTTTGACTTGACTCTCATAAAATTAATTTTTTGGACTTTATTCTCGTTGATTGACGGCAGCCTTCCTCCTTTTGCCGTTGTTTTATTTCAGTGCTTTCTCATAATATCACGACTTTACTGCCATAACGTTATTATTATTATTTTGGGTTTTTTTGTCCCGGTCGTGGTACACCGGACCTGGTCTACACCCTTGCGGGGGTACCCGACCGCTCTACATGTGCTTTTCACGTTAATATGTCATGTATGAATGAACCAAAATGTAAATGATCCACAATGTAGAGGGTACACATTTCGGCGTTCGTATCGGTCGGAAAGTTGACGTTGGGTGATATCAGCATGTTGCAAAAAAGCCGATATCGGACATCCCGTGGAACAGAAACATGACCTAAAAAGCGACATTTAGCGCTTCCAGTCTTTTGACCCGGAGTCCGGGTCAACTTGGAAGTCTTTCTGTGTCTGAGTCTGTCTGAGTCCCCCCACATGTGCCCTGCGATTGGCTGGCAACCAGTCCAGGGTGCCCGAAGCCGGCTGGGGTAGGCTCCAGCATGCCCGCCACCCTCACGGGGAGAAGCGGCAAAGAAAATGGATGGATGGGAAATGACTATCTCGTCACACCGTCAGACCCCAGCCAGTGGGGCGGAAACCAGTCCCGGAACGGGTCTGGTTTGCTGCCCCCTCAGCTGGAATCCTCGAGGAGGGGTATCTGATTCACCACCACAGCTAACGTAACGGTTTCACCCATCAATCATGACGGGCAGCTGTCGGGTGCGCTGAACCACCCATACCCCCGGGGCTGTGCCTAATCCAATCAGAGCGGACCCCGAGTCAGTTGATCACTCAGAAGTTCAGTTGTTTCATTTGGACGTAGACTTATACAGTTCTTGACGGAGCTATCTAGTTAGCATTGCAGGTCATCTGGAGTTTCACTCCTTTGAAGTTAAGTGGTAACGACCGTCCGGCTAGTATCACGCTCGCCGTTAGATGAAGGAAGGGAGCGTTTGAGCGGGGATGGCGTCACTCCGAGGGCCGCATCCAAGACCACTTCGGTTTAGACTAGCCCCCCCCTTCGAGGAAAGACTAGTCACCCTGGCGATTGTGATGTGGGCTATTTGTGAACAAGAAAAGTTTGTTTTTTTTCCAAGTGTCTTCTTGCGTGTCGCATCGAAGATAGCTTCCGACAGAACCTTTTATCGCACGCCGTGCAAGGAAAAGGTTTCTCTCAAGTGTGCATTCTTGTGTGTTCTCTCATTTGTGCTGCCTGGGAGAAAATGTGGTTCAAGTAATGAGTTTCTTCTTCGAGCCAGTGATGGTTGAATTTTACTTTAGTTTATTTGAAAGAATGAAACCGCAAGTATTGATATCGATACGATGGCTATGCACGTAAAGTACACTAAAAAAAGCTTTTTGTGAGTAGTTGGGGTTAATAAACAAATATAAATGTGTTAATAAAAAAAAAAGACAAGCAGTAGACGCAACGAACATTCCAAACATTCCATCACGCCAGTAACAAAAGTCCTTTTCCATAATTGAAGTTTTTTTTAAGAGTAATACTGTTTACCGTAGTAGTACTTCCCCCATCGTGTTCCTTCAAAAGAAGCATCCAAGTTACTCCCCGGTGTGGATTCTCGTGTGTGCGGTCAAGTCTGTACTGTTTGTGAATCGCTCCCCACACGTTGAACAAGTAAAGTTTTTTTCTGCAGCGTGTATCCTTGCGTGCACCTTCAACTGCGACTGCCGAGAGAACCTCCTGCCGCACGCCGAGCAGGGAAAAGGTTTCTCTCCGGTGTGCACTCTCGTGTGTTGCTTTAAATCCCCCTTTTGACTGAATCTTTTACCACACACCGAGCAAAGAAAATGTTTCTCTCCGGTGTGCACTCTTGTATGTACCTTCAAATGGGACCGCCGAGAGAATCCTTTACCGCACACGGAACAGGGAAAGGGTTTCTCTCCTGTGTGTATTACTGCGTGCTGCCTCAAGTCGCCTTCGCGGTAGAATCTCTTGGCGCACACTGTGCACGGGTAAGGTTTCTCTCCAGTGTGTACGTTTGTGTGCACTTTCAAATACGAGCGCCGAGAGAATCGTTTACCGCACACCGTGCAGGGAAACGGTTTCTCTCCGGTGTGCATGCTTAAGTGCAGTTTCAAATTGGACTTGTCAATGAACCTTTTACCACAAACCGAGCAGGCGAAAGGTTTCTCTCCCGTGTGCCGTCGCATGTGCAGTTTCAGATTCCCCTTGCTAACAAAATCTTTGCCGCACTGAGAGCATTTCCAGCGTGTTGTGTCGGATTTGGAGTCTTCATCGTCAGTGTAGGGAGAGTGTGAGGTCGCGCCGTTGCTATCTGATAGCGGAGCTAAGAGGTTGGGTGATTGTGGTCCTCCAGCGCGGTCTCCACCAGCTTCTTGGGTTGCGCTGCCGCTCAGAGGCTCCGCCTCTCTTTTCTCCTCACGTTCTCCTTCATCCTCTTCACTCTTCACGGCGACACATATCACAGGGAACTCCTCTGGTGGTCCTTCAGGATGCTCTCCCTCCTGGGTGATGCTCTGATCCTCCTCTTCCTCTTTAACGCGGAGTTGCTGTGGCTCCACCCAGGGGCTCCACTCCCCCGGCTCATGTTCTTCACCGACGTCTGCAGGCCACAAGAAGACAAAGGCACGCTTTAGAAAAGCCCGGCTTCGCTCCGAGGCTTTGTCCGGCACCGGCATGTTCTGTCAACATCCCTGAGGATCCATCAATGTCCTTTACAGCCGACACGTGGAGTGCTTCATATGGAACCCTATGACTGTACATAACTGCGTGCTCTTTTCCCAAGACACACTTTTCCCAACAGAAGAGCGGTTTCAGCGGCAGATTACTATCCCCGCTCCACTGAAAGAGTGAGAGGATCATTCCTCCGCCGC